>VWZI01011138.1:1530134-1575888 GCA_013396835.1 Psilopogon haemacephalus | reverse complement strand
CTCCCCGGGGAGCGGGTCGGCAGCCATGTGGGGAGCAACGAGGGGGTTACAGGGGCCGAAGCCGCGCGGCTGTCCCCCGACGGCGCCCAGGAGCTCTGGGCCTAGGCCCAGGATCGAGCTGCTTGCCGGCTCNCCCCGGCCACTCGGTGCGGGCGGAGAAGGATGGCGGCAGCGCGGTGGTAGGGAGCGGGCGGGGAGAAGCCTCGTGCGGCGGTATAGGGAGGGGAAAGGGGATGAAGGCTCCGGCCTAGCCGCTTGGGAGGGCTGGGCTGGGCTCCCGTCGCGGCGGAGCCGGGGGCGGTGCGCCGTTCGCCCCACTCCCCCGCGCCAGGCTTTGTCTGCGGCTTTCATCATTCTCTCCTTCTAGTTTCTGTCTTCTGGGTTGTTGTTTTTTTTTTTTTTTTAAACTTTAGTTTTTCTTTGTCTTCCTGAGTTGAGAGGTCTGGCAAATGTGGTCCTAGAGGTCAGCATGAGTTTTGTTCCACCTATATAATTAGTGCCTGCTCTCGTAGGAATGTTATTCCTTTGTTAACGTCTTTTAGCGATTAACTGGCAGGGATATGTTTAAGAGTCGGTGGCGAGGTGGGTTTTGGCATAGGGATCAGGGGAGGCATATTTTTTTTCCTGATTTTTGCAAAGATTGGAGTTTTTGGACTGTACTGCTTAAGCTTTAGCAGATTTCCATTAAGGTTAATGAAATTGTAGGAGCAAGCATTACACTGCTGATGCCCTTTTACGCACAGTTGGTTTAAGAGTTTTTTTTACTCTTAAATTGGGAAGAAGGCGAGTGGCTTTAAAGTAAATTTTTGAAGTCTAAAGGGAACACAAATACCACATTTGTCTACTCTGTTCTATAGAGCACAAAAGACTTCCATGAATGAATCAGATTCTAAGGTCCAGGAGCATTGTTTTGGACTAGAGTATTTATCTTAGAAAAGTATTTAACCTTGTTCTTAAAAGGTTGCAATAGCCAGAAGTCTACACTAGCAGTTAGTGTAGACTGATAAGCACTTCCTGCAAAACTTCCCCTTGTGGTTTTTTTTTTTTAAGGTGAGCTTCAGTTTATTTTATTCTTTTCAAGTATCGAGTTATTTCTCTTCTTTAATATATTTTCGCATGCTTTGCCAGGATTTGAAATACATCTCATATAGATGCAGCTTTTTATATATGTAGAGGTTTTTGTAAAGTTTTCAAATAATTATGCTGAGACTGGACACTACTTAAATGTGGTGCAGCTGTTGCAGTAAAGGCAGCATTTTCACAGGTTAGTATTTTCTTGTAGGTTTGATAGTTTTGGTATGGTTTTATTTGGCTTTTTTTTTTTTAATTTACTGAATTGATCATCTATCATCCTGAAGTCTTAATTTTGCCAGTTCTATATAGACTGTAATGAATACCCATCAGTGGTGTTTAGAACTTTTTGACCAGAAATTTTGGGCTTTTATGGCAGCTCAAAACTAGACAAATGCTAATCTTGTGCCCCTTTTTTGTCCCCTTCTCTGGGCAGGTATTAAATAGCATGGGACTGAGAACAAGTCACTACAAACATAGTTATTGAGCATGATTGTTATTACTTGAAATAACAACTCATGCAGAAAAAGTCATACTAATACATTGTTGTGATTTTAGTTTTGGCTACTTTGGCTTCACTTTGGCTACTTTGGCTTACTTCTGGAAAGCTGTAAGGAGAGATTTTTCTTGTTCATAGCATGTATGTACATGTCTTCCTCTGCTTAGAGTGCTTTCATGCACTTCAGTTGATTTTAGAGCTAAATCAAGCTGGGTGGTTACAGGTACAGGGGCAGAATAGTACTTCATCTTTTAAACTGGACCACCTGACTAAATATGAAAGTTGTATCAAGTTATCCTCCATTTGCTGAATTTCATTTTTAACTGAGGCCTGTATTGGTGAGTGTGGCTCTACATGGCAGTGGTGCCAGGCCAGCAGGCTTCTAATTGTTGGTGTAACATTAAACTTTGGTGTGACATCTCTTTTCTTTCAGTCTTCACGTATAATGTGTGAAGTGAAATACTTCTTGGAGAAATTAGAATTGTATTTGCTACACCGTGTGAATTACATAGATACTGTTTAAAATCTCTAATTTTTTTTTTCTTCGAGTAAAGTTTGATTTTGTGTGACATCACGGTGACTGCATAGTGGCATGGATCATTCAGACTTAGTTGTACTTTATTTCTTTATGTACAGAACAGAAATCCTCCTTTAGCTGTGTTTGCTTCTTTTCATCAATTATTGCAAAGTCTAAAAATGGAGGTAAACCACTGATACTCTGATAGATGTGCTTAAACTTTCACTGTGGTGGTCAGTGGTTTTACCTTGTGCTTTTTTCTTCTGCTTTTGTTCTTATACGCTTTTCAGCCTCTTGATTCAGTGAAGGCTACAGTGTTTCTTTTGCTCTGGTGTGTGTGTATATATATGTATATAATGTGTGGGTATGAAGAAGTGAAAGCAGATAATAGACCAGGCTACTTCACTTGAAAAGGAAAGCAAAAAAATACCCCACTACCTTCTGATTATGGAGGCTGTTGTTGATTCAGGCACAAGACAGATGTGATTAAATTATCCTTTTTTGTTGTTTATTTTTTGGTTTAGGACCAGTTTTCTCTGTGCAGTAATGAAAAGTAGCCTAAATGTGACAGTTTATAGATGAAGAACTGCCAAGCTGCATTTTCAGAAAGCTCACTAAATTCATATAACAGTATAACTGTCAGTCTTCTTTTCCCTTGTTGACCAAGGGAGTCTGGATGTGTCTTAAGTTTCTGTAGTACCAGGAGACTGGAGGTAACTTGAGCGGGGAGAGTTGGGGGGGGGGAAGTGCTGCTATAAAATCATGAGAGAGTATGTTTGAGGGTGTATTATATACTGTATTTTTTCTATGATAAGATCTGATTGCCTCCACTTCCTTTTTTGAAAACGTGAAAGAAACAACTCGTTTGAACCTGTAGGTAGTTTGTGACTTCTGAAGTGTAGGTAGAACTTGCTAGGTTTGTTTTCTTATTTCTTTGATTAAACAGATGTAAGACTTCAATGAAGAAACTCAGAAATGGGGGATTAAGAAGACTCTGTTCTGGGTTGTAGTTGTAGTCCATTTAATCCACTGTCTTGTTCTCGAGGTTGTATTTATATCTGTTCTTTAAGCCCACACAAATGGCTACCAACACAGAAGACAGTGCTGACCTCTTCACTTGTGCTGCAAGTGAGTGTTTGGGAGAATAGATCAGAGGACTATCTTGCGCTAGAATTAACATTGCTGCAGGCTGTCTGGAAGGGCTTGGTCAGCACAAGACCATTGCTGTGCATATGTCAACAGAGGGGAAGGGTTGACAGCAGTGTGGTTCTGTTCATTGTAGCAGCAGGACTGGGCTATGCGAGGCTGAGGTATGCCTGAAGATAAACATGGTGATCTGTGATACAGAATCTTCTGACAACATACGGTTTACGTGGTTATGGAATAGTTTTTGTTGGTGTGTTTTTTTCCCCATGTTGGCTAAATGTCAAGGACGAATAAAGATCCTTAAATGTGCATGCATGTGCACACACACAACATCATGCATTAATGGGGTGTTTTGTTCTTCCGGTCAGTGAAATGTGTGCTGTTACCAGGTTGTTACATTTTATCCTGGTTTTACCGTTTTTCAGTTGCCTTTCGTTTTCTTCTTAGTGGCTTTATTGTCTGACCATGCATTCCTTCATTTGACTAGCTACAGATATTTAAAAGCCTGGTTGTGAATAGCTCCTTAATTACAAGTCCAAAGCTTTATTCCTGTCTCATGTGTTCTGCTAGGCTCTTCCACCAATAAGCATAGCATAATGGAACCTAGTTCCTCCAGCTTTTAAAAGGAGTAACTTTTCCATACCAGAGAATATGAACCTATTGGGTTATGCAATATTTGTAAGTGACAGTAAACTGGTTTGTAGTATTTCCTTAGTGGGTTTGTGTTAAAACAAGTCTTACTAAAAATAAATTAACATTGTATCAGAAGCCATAATACCTTGAAGTATTTTGGGGGGAAAATACAGCCTGATTAAATTACAGTAATTTTCAGAAGAACAAGAGTAGTGTTTTTTCCCAATGCACAGCACACTTTGAATTAGAATTTATAGAATTAGTACTAATATAATTTTGTTTACTTCATCTTCTCTGTAGGTAGGAATTTACTTTTCATTTGAATGCAGCTGCATGTTAAAAAACACTGCAGAGAAGTGTCAACCAACAGTTTCTGTAGAAATGTACTGCACTCTTTTCTGGGCATTCTTGAGTGCTATTGAAGAGGGGGAGGTTTTGTTTTCTCTTAATGACTATACACATGTAAACATTTTTAGGAATTTGCAATAAAGCAAATTTACTGTGTTTTGCCTGTTCGTTGGGATTTCATTTAATGTAATGCTCAGAAGTTGAAGCTGAGGATATTCTCAGTTCTACAGGCAAAGATGTCACAAATGTTTTGAATGTAAAACTATTGAATCCACTAGCTTAAAATGTGGTGGGGTTTTGTTTTGTACTAGATACCTTAAAAATCGCATTGTGTTTAAATTCCCCATTTGCATTTCAGTATAGAAGTATCTCATTTTCTGCTTTGTTTCTTAACTCATTTTAGGAAAGATCGTGACCGGGACAGGGACCGTGATGACCGTTCTAAAGATCGTGACAGAGATCGTGACAGAGATAGAGATCGTGACAGAGAAAGGGACAAGGAAAAAGATTTGCGCTCTACGTCTAACTCCACGTATTATGGGTCTGCTGGGTTACCAGCTATAAAACCAGCAATGATTCCACACAGCATTAATCCTTTCACAAATCTACCCCATACACCACGATATTATGACATCCTGAAAAAAAGGCTACAGCTTCCTGTCTGGGAATATAAAGAAAGATTTACGGATATTTTGGTTAGGCATCAATCATTTGTACTGGTTGGAGAGACTGGGTCTGGTAAAACAACACAGGTGAGTTCTTACCTGTATGGCACTGCACTGTTTTTTAAAGGTCAAGAGTGTTACTAAGTGGAGAAGGGGAGAGAAACTTGCTATTTTTTTTGTAATTGTGAGCAAAGATAACTTGATGAATGTTTCACTTGCTTGATGAATATAATCAAGTTTTGTTCTCTGGTCCCTACTTCCATTAGGCTTTATGATTGGTAGTTACCTTTTGGGTAAAGGAAGATAAAGAGATTTTAGTGGCTAGACAGAAGTGTAACAATATAAAACAGGTGATGATTCCAAACCTGTATTGGTAATTTATTTAGCTGTTTGCTTAGAGAAAAGTAGAAGAAATATTACAGAAGTAGAGACTTGTTAGTGATTTATGAAACTTGCTGCTATGGAGACAAACTTAGAGGAAAAGGAAGTGTCAGATATAATTCTGACAGTGTTTGAAGTGTGTTTTGGTGATACTTAATCTTCAGAGGAGAAACTTGTGTTTCCTTGGTACAGAAACTTCTCAGAGGTCATATAGCTTTCCAGTGCTGCAGTTAATCACATCTTTTTTTGTAGAGTATTGGCTTTAAAAATCTTCCTGAGCACTGGAAATAGTGATAACAGACCTGCAGAGTCTACTTAACCTTAAGAATTTTGAGGATCAGCTAACAGGGAGGATCTAAGACACAAGGAACACCACAATGTATTTATAGAAGGACGGACTTGCTCAAAACTTTAATCAGTCCTCTCCTTTGCTGTTTAAAGTGTGGATGTAAGTGATGTAAAAACATTCTTTATTCTGTAACCTGATCAATTACTTTTATATAAGCAAAAAGTAAAAATTGTATTTGAGTCTTTATAAAATGGGCTATAGTTACATTACAATAAATCTTACACAAGTAAACTTTTTTTAAAAAAATAAGATTTGTATGAAAACAAGACTCTATGAAAACAACATTGCTCATTGCATGATCTGACAGTTTGAAAATCTAGAAGGTATGTGTTCTTCATGTCTGTGACTTCTAACTTCAGATACATCTTACCACAGGCGTAAAGCTTTACCTGAATTGTCTTACTATTTTACCCCTTAGTTTCCAAATGGACTTGAGCAACCTGAAGCATATTTCCTGAAAAAATGGCATTTAAGCTACCAAAAGCACTTAAGCTGTCCTGGAAGCTTCACTGCTTTCTCAGAATTCTCCCTATGAGACCGCAGATACATTTTAACACAATTCAAAGTGTCTCTTTAGGAACATATCACTGAAAATAATCTTGCTGCTAGTTAATGAAAACTGTGTTTTGCATGTGTTAAAGTCATGTCTTTTTTGTGATCAAGTGCTGTCTTAACCAGTTTAGGGGGCATTGTTCTAATTCATGGATCAGAGCAAGATAAATAATTGTGGTTAAGGAACTTGTAATACTCAAACTGAAGATGTACATGAACTATTCTTACTTTATTGATATATTACAAATAACTTCAACTTTATATAATGAACTGTTAATGCAAAACTATCTTCCCTTTCATAGAGGTAAAAGAAGGCTATAGAATAGTGGATAGTAAATTTGAGTGAGCTGCTGCCAGACAGGTCCCTTCTGTGATTACTTTCATGTTTTCCCTCTAGTCGGGCACTGCAGCCAGGTTTGGAAACTCTTGGCTTGGGCAGTAGAAACAGGAGATGAAACTTCACTTAGTCTTGTATCGCATAGATTTAAACCCAAAGCGCTGAAGAAGTATATTGGAAGCAATAACATTAATTTTCAAGTCTTCAGTATTTGCAGTGGTTTGGTTTGTAATTTAATCTTCTAAATCAGCTGTTTTCTTTAAATGCTCTCTAAATATGCTCAGTGGTGGAATGGCTGTGCTGAATTTATTTTAGAAAGAGGTTAAGTACTTGTGAAATTGCAATGTGGGATCATCTGTGGTACTAGTGTAATAATGTATTTTCTTCTGTAGGTGAAATAGGGTAGCATCTGCCTTTGCTTGAGAGTATTAGCTGTAAAGGGTAGGATGTTTGTTGGTGCAACATAAGGGATGCCACTTTGTCAGCAAGTTTTCTTGGCAGGTGAAATTCAGAAGCAAGGTGATTCTGAGTATAGCTTAATCTCCTGCTGTCCTTGCACTCCACAAGTTGATAAGGGTAAAAGTCTGACACCTTTTTCAACTACTGAGAATTTGACTATATAACTTTTAACAGAATTTTTTCAGTAAATGGAACTGGCTCAGAAAATCTGGGACAGTGCTGTTCCACTCTTGCCCATCATCCCTTTAAAAACATGACTGACTATTCTCTGGAATAGTCTTCAGCCGCCCTCAGTGCATGTATCTTTTATCTTAGAGGCTTCTCTATGTGTAGTCCTCAGCTCCACATTTACAGAGGCAACATGTGCAAATCCTGATTGAGAAAGTTCTTGATGTTTAAGCATGGTAACTAAAGTTATTCCTTGTGCTTTTAGTATGGATAAATGGCTTTTCTTCAGGAAAGTCAAGGGTTTAGGTCATTTGTATATTTTGTCAGTGGAGCTGAGATAACTTTGTTAGATTTTGTAAGAACCGGATAATAAGTGATTGGTATATTCTCATGACTGAAGTAGAAAAGTTAGAACTAAGTCCTTTTTCCTAGTGCTTGTGTGTCTTTTAAAACTGGCATGAAAAGTACTGTGGTGATCATCTAAAGCATCTTAGCACATGGCAGTCCATGTAGCCATTTTCTTTCGTTTGATATCAGTGTTGCAGATTTAGCTGCTTACTGGAAAACCACTTGTAAATTATGTCATGCTACTATGGCTTGACAGACCTGTTGTTTCAAAGTTTATTTCAGGACTTGCACTGTTTTAAGTCAAGAAGCATCACCCAATATGCTTAGAGTTGAGTTTTTATTCTTTTCCCTAACACTGCAGTGTTTGTACTACTGGGTAAGGTTTCAGATTCGTGCTGTGAATGCTTAGGAATTGCTGTTATTTTTAGCTTTGAAAAGGGTTTTCAGAAATTTGAGTTCTCATCAGACTAGTAGTTTATCGTATTTTGATAGTCTGTGTGCTGGTTTTTTTTAATAATGAAAGTGTAGTTTTTATTTGAAAAAACAAAGTACACATGCTTAACGTGAGTGTGATGTATGCGGTGGCATTGGGTCCAACTAAGTTGTCTATCTAATATGAAACTCTGAATATTTTTGTGCATGCAGTTGCCATCTCAGGGGAATTATAACTTTGATATAATACAATGATTGTAGATTACATTTGTCTGCTTCAAGTGTGTTTACAAAGGGATTTTGTTCTTGACAGATCCCTCAGTGGTGTGTTGACTACATGCGCTCATTACCTGGACCAAAGAGAGGAGTAGCATGTACCCAGCCTAGGAGAGTAGCTGCAATGAGTGTGGCACAGCGGGTTGCTGATGAGATGGATGTCATGCTGGGCCAAGAGGTTGGTTACTCAATTCGATTTGAAGACTGCAGTAGTGCAAAAACCATTTTGAAGTAAGTATAAGTGATGGGTAAAGGTATAATACAGCCTGCCTGGGAGTGGGGAAAATTGTAGGGTAGTGATGGGTGTGATCCACCTTGTTGCAAAATGTTGCAAAACCTGGTTTCCCATTCTCTTTTCTTCTTTTTAAGCTTTCCTTCCTACTCCTACACCCAAATTTCACTTACATTCTACAATACTTTCTGTTTGAAAACTTAATGTGCTTGTTGTCTTGGAAATAGTTTACTGACGTTTCTGTGTTAAAGCTCAGATTTAAGGCTTAGTTCAAGCAACCTAGTGAATAATAGGGAAGAGGGTTCTGTTTCAGACTTAATAAATAAAATTTGTGTTGAAATTGGTTTTTTTTGTGCTCAGGTATATGACTGATGGTATGCTACTTCGTGAAGCAATGAATGATCCTTTGCTGGAGCGCTATGGGGTTATAATTCTTGATGAGGCCCATGAGAGAACACTGGCCACTGACATTTTGATGGGTGTTTTGAAGGAAGTTGTAAGACAGAGATCTGATTTGAAGGTCAGTAATGATGAAAGCAAACAGCAGCATCTTTCTAGTTGCAGGCTTACCAAATAAGATTTCTGTATGCTTTCCATTACCTAAAGTAGATCAAGTGTTTTTGATGTAATGATAATCTGTATTGGAAAGGTAACCCTAGGAGATTCTTAATTATATTGAAGACAATACTAGAAACAATAAAATTGTAGCTTAACCTCTCTATATTTGACTAGGACTTTTTTTTTTTTTTCAACCTTAGTAACAAGGGTGCTGTATTTTGGTGATGAAAACAATTGAGTTTTGTTTCTTACTACTATATAGTGTATGCCTGACATTTCACAAATTCTTGTTAACCTTTGGAATAATTTTTGTTTTCTGCCCTCCAAATCCACAGGTTATAGTTATGAGTGCTACTTTAGATGCTGGCAAATTTCAGATCTATTTTGATAACTGTCCTCTTCTAACTATTCCGGGTCGCACCCATCCTGTGGAGATTTTTTATACTCCAGAACCAGAAAGGGACTACCTGGAGGCTGCCATTCGAACAGTGATCCAAATTCACATGTGTGAAGAGGAGGAAGGAGACCTCTTACTCTTTCTTACTGGACAGGAGGTATTACCTTTTTTCTGTTCTTTTGTGGGGTTTTGTTTGTTTGTGGGTTTTGGCATCCATCACTCCATACTGAAACTGTTTTTAGTGTCTTGTGTAGACTGAAATTTTAATCTTTTTCTACCTTGTAATTTGAATAATCAGAACTTTTCTACCTTCTGTGCACTTCAGGTCCTTAGTCCAATGACATCTGTGCAGTATGCACAGATGTGCAACAATGTGCTGTGTCTTGCCCTTTTTTTTTTTTTTTTGTTGTTTTCTTTCCCTTGGGCAGAAATGCTTCGTGTGGTCCTTCTAGACTCAAAAACTGTATAAACAGGGTGCAGAGGGATTTGATCAGAAAGATGCACTTAAAAAGCCAAATGAACTTGCATAAAGGAAATATATTGAAGTGGAGCCATGCAAGCATGAATTCTTGAGTTAAAGATGCTTCAGATGAGGACTTGCAGTGTGAATCTAAGGCGGAGCCGAAGGTCTTTACTGGCTACTGTTTTTTTCCCCCCACTAAATCTTGAACAAATTTTACATAGGCATTAAGATGGATAGCAGTTAATTAATACTGATTAAAGATTTAGTAATGGAACCTGGAGATGTTAGGGAAGATCCTGTGTTGATAGGCCTACAAATAAGTTTAAATTTGGAAACCAAAATAATCTTAATTGTGTGATCCTGCTACTGGAGAAAGATAAAATTGTTTCTAATGGTGCAGAAATAAGTGTTCAGTAGTTTGTTTGTTTTTTTCCTGAATCCTGAAAGAAACAAAAATGTGATTGTTGCATGATCTTCTTTTCTGTCCATTAGTAACATAAAAGGTTTTACAAACAACATTTATTAGTAATAAACTTTTTTTTTTTTTTTCAAACAGGATTTTCTCCATAGTTTCTCTGTGAAGGGCTTAACTGTTGACTTTAAAAGCAAACAAAGGCCACCTTAATATATTGGGGAGATTTCAGAAGAGAGAATAACGTTTGTGTTCTGTGCCAGTGTTCAAAAAAACAGTAGCCTGGATAACTGTAAGCCAGGCTGCCTGATGTCAGTTACAGGCAAAATTGGGAACTCTGACAGGGAGTTCTGTTCACAGGGAAAAAGTATAATTACATTTCAGTCAACATGCCTTTCTTAGACAATAGGTTTTGTCAAACTTGTTCTCAGCATTGAGATTACAAATTTGGTAGTCTGGTTGTGTAGATACACATTTGTTAAACTTGACTTTAAATGTCTAAAGATTGGCTCACCTGCAGATCTCAGGTAGCTGATTTATTGTCTGCTGGAGTTCTGCTAAAGCAGTATAGATTTCACACTCCATTAAGATCAGTAATCTGAGAGCAGGTGTAAAATCCTTACAGATCAAACTTGTGGGGAGGGGAAGGCAGAAAAAACAGCACAGAAACTGTGTAGATCTGTCTCGCGTATCTTGATAACCGAGGCACTTTCAAGTGCAGAGTGTGTTCTCTTCCATCCTTGTGTCCTTTTCTCCATAAAGCTAAATGATCGTTACCCGTAGCGGAGGAGGAGTCCAAGCTGTATCTGGAGATGTGAAGTACTGTTCTCAATTGCAGATACCGAAAAAATGTTGCTGCAGAATTCTGGTGTCAGTGTTTCAGAAAGGTTGAAAGTGATGTTGGTAAAACTCATGCTGATGTAGAGAAGAGTAGCAAATATTTTTGAGGTTTTGGCAGAACGTTTTGTAAATGAGGATATATTTTAAAGTCACTTTTTTTTTTTTCTTAATCAGAATGAGGCTGGTTAAGTTCTGAAACTATGGAAGGAAGTAGAAGAGAGACTAAGAGGAAGTAGAAGTCAAAATTGACAACTTCAGTCTCAGTGGTAGGGATTGAGTAAGGTTAAGGCAGTAAGCATCCTGGGCTGTAGTGAGCACAAATTATCTTCTTTAACCTTATTAACATTATGCAGTATCGAAGAGATGGGGAGCAGAACCTGAAAGAATAATAATAATATTGTGCAAGTGCTACAAGGAGGAAGTAGTTTCTGTTGTTTGTTGGTTTGTTTTTCTGTTTGCTGCTTTTTCTCTTCATTCGTTTGAATTGATGTCAGTATTAAATATTTGAAATTAGTCAGGTCAAAAAGATCCTGAATGTAGGAATCATACTGAGACAAGTTCAGTTTTGGCATGTTGGCAGAGCAGTTCTCAGTTACGGTCAAGTGTTGACTTGTTCCATGGACAACTTCTGTCTAGATCATTTTACAAAGTTCTGTTTCTCAGAATTTGTATTCAGAGCATCTGCTGAAATGATGCAGCTTTTAGGGCCAGTTCTTTTACTGTTATTTCCTCATTTTAGCTTGTAGCTTGCTGTCAATCCTGAAGGCAGAAAGGAAAATTAGTGAAGTTTCCTGCAGCTTTAAGGAGAAAGACAATTTTTATGTTCGTGTAATCAAAGCCAGATGTGACCATCTGTGATAAAAACTCAGAGTAGGGAGAAGGTTGGGATATCTACCAAGTATTTCTAGTTTGGGAGATGGTTTTTATTTATGCATTTCAGTTGTTTTTGATTCTGCCTATTCATTTTACATAGAGTGAAAGTGTCTTATTCTGCTTCAGGATTACTTACCTGTAATATAACCAGTTACTTCATTTATAGATCTAGTGATCTGCTATGAAAAAGGGAAAATAAAGCAAGCACTGTGCTTTTAATTTTTTTTGAGAGCGTGATAAAAATAGGTGTTCCTGTCTCCATCAGGAACATGTTCAAATGAAATATAAGCAGCAGGTCTGGTATTCTGAGAATTCAGGACTCCTCAACAGACTTCAACCTCAGAATTTCCCTCTGGTCTGGTGGATCTTTGCATTTCTAACTGCACAGAAACACAGCTTCAGTGAGAGGAATAAACATTGCAGTATCCAAGGGGATTTTTTTTTTCTTCGGGGGGACACAAGTCATCAGCCTGCCTTTTCCTGAAAAAGTGGGTTAAAAAGGAGTAAGAATCCTGCCAGATTCGGGAGGCTTAAGTAACCTACTTTCTGATATGTGCAAATATAAATGGCTGCTCTACTGTTTCCAACAAATGAGAGGGGAACTGTGCACCCTCTTCTTGCTTTGTTGCCTAACAAGGCACTGCTAAGCATTGGTTCCCATACCACCCAATTACCTTCTTTGTCACTAGTGTGTCTGTAAAAAAGCAGTATTTTATTTTTGCTCCTTCTTGTCTGTACTTTTCTAAGGAGAATTGATTATGCTGTTGAGCATGCAGAAGAATGTTGAGGACTCTGTTAATATTCATAGTGTTAAAGCAGAACTATAGATGCTGTATTTATGTTAGTAATGATGAATATTTTGAAGTGCATGATAGACTGCCTGGGACAACTCTGCAGACTAGATTTTTGTGAAGTACAGATGTGTTGAGTCTAAGTGTCAGTTGTAGCTTGAGATAAAGGAGCATTTTAGCTAGCCTGTGACCTTTCCTCTTTCTGTGGTTTGTTTACTGTTTACCTGTTGGACATCAACTCCTTTTAGAATGAAAGTCCTGATGAATTACTTCATTGACTACAATTCTGCTGAGAGCTGTTCTTCAAATAATACTCCTTAGACTCTTCAGTTTTAGGATCCTAGTGCTGCATGCCTTTGTAAATACACTTAAATTAATTCTTGATATTTTCAGAGTATTCTCGTTAAACATGTATTTCTTCTTGGCTGTACCAAGGAGAGCAGTTTGTCATCTGCTGAAAGTGGAGGCTGGTTGTGGGCGATTAAGCTATAGATGCTGTTTTCCACCAGTGTGGAAATACATATGTATGTTTAATTTTGAAGTTAAAACAATGAACTACTAAAGAATTCTATTACTATCTTTAGATGAGTGACAGTGGCTGTTGGTGACTTGCGTACTTCTTTCAGCAGTCTATAACAAGAGGTCTGTAGTTACATCTGGAGATCTGCAGTAATGGTTATATATGCATTTGTCATCTCTATGTTGAACTGTTTTAATGAGCCCTGATTAGGGATATATTGAAACTACGTTGGGAAACTCTAGGGAGAAATACCACTTTTATCTCTTCTGAAAGATGATAGGTGGCTATGAACACATGTAGCCTGAAGTGTATAGTGCTTCCATTTATCACTGCTTGCTTGTATTTTACTATCTTTTAAGTATAAAACTGTCCTGGAGTCTCTAGTCATAACCGTTGAAGATTAAGCATCCTGTCCAGCATCAGAGCTTTCCCAATTACACAGTGTAATCTTCTCACAATCCATGAAACAGTGTAGTGACCTTCAGATCAGGAGCTAAAGTCTGTATGTATTTTTGTTTAAGCATTTGATTTGTTTGGGTTTTGTTTTATCTTTTTTTTTTTTGTTTGTGGGTTTTTGGGTTCTTTTGTTATGGTGGTGTTGTTTTTTTTTTAATACAGTGTAATTTTGTGTTAAATATTTGTCAGGCCCAAGTATCTGCTTGTCAAGACTTCGAATGGATGCAACTATGAGCAGGAATGTTGTTGCATGGTCACCTATTTACTTTTATTGTGTCTTTTTACATATCATCACTTGCAGTATTAATTTACTGAGCTACTGTGTGTGGTCTGTGAATTGTTAGGCCTTCCCTTTTCATTGAGAGGCAGTTACTGAACTTCAGAAGGGTTTTACCAGCAGAACACCAGATACTGACACCTCTCTAAAGACATTTTCTTTGCTGTTCACGCACCAGGAGGGGGCATTCCAGCTCACTGTCTTGCATCATTCAGTTCATGAAGGGTCTGTTGGATTTGTTGGCTAAGTGCATCTTTATTTAAAAGGTTTTTTTGTAGTTATCTGCAGTTCATTCCAATTGGCAAGATAATGCCAGAAGGCGTTAGGCTTACTATTAAAAGGCTCTGAAATCAAAAAGGAAGAGCCTTTATTTTGTCATGTTTACATTAATTATATGGGCTGATCAATACAGAACATGAGTATTGTATTGTCTGTGCTTCTTTAAAGCATACTTAATACATTTGTCCTGAAAACTTAAGTCTGTTTAAGAACAAATAAAAAGCACCCATTTTTTCCCCTCAAAGATCTGTCATAATTTGTGGTTTCTAAAAAGGACTCTGCTTTTGCTTTTCTAATTAAGGTTTAAAGCAGCAATTTTAGAGGTCTTTTAGATTAACCAGTTCAGTATAGATTCTTGAGGGTCTTCAGGCTGACTTGAGCTTTAGGCTGGTGAATGGAGATCTGGCCTCTTTTCTTAGAGTATGTTGTAGCCATTTTCTGCTCTTGCCTACTGTTGCTTCTCATAATGACTTGGTTTTCCTATCAGTGGTTCAGCTGGAACACCAATAGTTTGTGAGCTTGCCTCTTAGAGCAGTGGAGGCTCTGCTGTGATTTTTTTTTTAGTTGCAGTTAATGAATTGTGTTATTCATTAACCTACATTTCGGTGCACTTCAATTTTCATTAAATCTTGTCGTAGCTATAGGTCACCTACCTGACTCAAACATAGGTATTTTTAAATTGAACAGAATTGTAAACAATATGGCTATGGTGCACTTTTTGTATGGTAAGCTAATCCGAGAATATGCCAGCAAATAACTGTCAAAAATACTGTGGCAAAAGTGGCATGAAAAGTCTTTGCACCAGAGTACTTCCCTGACTTTCCTTAAGCTTAATTGGGATTTCATTTAATTTTCAAGAAAAACCTGAAACAGTGGATTCAGAGATTTGGTTTTTGAGCATCCATGTTTATGCCATAAAGGTGTTTGTTCTCATTAGGTACAATGAAGCAAATCTTCCATATAATTGCATTAGTGATACGTGACATTAAAGCCTAATTGGCTGATTTTAAATATCTTGCATATCGGTTTCTTTTAAATTGTGAAAATTGAAAAGGTCACGAGTGCAGTTTAATATTCCAAGGTGAGAGATTTCAATTTTAGTACAATTTGTAGAGAATTAATTGGGAAACATGACTAAAAGAAAAAGGCTGTTGAATGCAAATTAGGCTGTTCATTAGAGTATAGATGCTGAAGCATCTTGAAGTATTGTGGAAATTTGATTGCAAATTCGGTAAGGACCTTGATATGTTTTGTAATTGATTTTTAATTTTTTTAAAAATAGAAGCTATTGTAATTGTTCTTCAGGGTATAGATTTAATTGTCATAAAGCACTCTAAAATGAACAACCTTTTTTAACCACTATTTTTGTTTTGCAGGAGATTGATGAAGCCTGCAAGAGGATAAAGCGTGAAATTGATGATTTAGGCCCTGAAGTTGGTGACATCAAAATCATTCCATTGTATTCCACCCTTCCTCCACAGCAGCAGCAAAGGATTTTTGAACCTCCCCCACCCAAAAAACAAAATGGAGCAATAGGAAGAAAGGTAAATAGGGTGCTGGTGTAGTGCTCTGCTCAGTAACTAGCTACTCTGTTGTATGGGCAATTAAATGGGAGTTTGAAGTAACAAGTAGGTTTTTTTGATTAAGCCCTAATCCAATACTTTCTAACATTAAAATTTTTAGTTAACAGGGCAATTAAAAAATTCTGATTTCCATCTAGAAATCCAGAATGTTCTAGTGACAGTTTGATTTGATTGAATGGGAGTGGCATTCAATTAAGTTTCTCATGAGAAATACAAGAAGTGAGAGGAAATACTGATTTTTGACATCCACATGACTGACTTGGAGGGATGAGGTTTTTTTTCCCCTAAGTAATTGTTCTGAGATGTGTGAGGATGTTTTGGAAACTAAAAGAGCTGTCTCTTCAAGGGACCTTGTCAGGTGAGTTTTGTGTATTTCTCAAGGTGTATGAGAAGGCGCAAGTTAAGTACCTTGAAGTTAGAGTTTGTGCTTTCCTTACTGGCAAACAAGGAATTGAGGTTCTTTCATTGGGCAAAATGGATTGAGAAAGTGAAAAACTTGAAGTAACACTAGCAAATGTTCATAAAATTAATAGTTGAATTCCTAAATGCCTAAGCCACATGAGAAACTATGTGGTTATTTCTCTGAACATTTGGAAGGCATCATAATGGAGCTTCCTCAAGTTAATCTAAGCTATCTGAAACTGCAGCAATCACAAAGCTAAGATTTTGAAGGTCAAAGCTGAATCATACTGTCTGCTCTAGGCAGGGCTCGTGCCTTGATTATTTGCTTTTTTTGTGCAGTACAAAGCATGTATAGAATACTGGTGACAACTTTCTAGTGTTCTGGAAGAATAAATCGCTAAATACATTTAGTGAAATAATGTTCTTTTTCCTGTTGAAGCTGATTGCAGAAAGCATTCAGTCTGAAATCATGAAACTAATGCTGCAACAAGATTGTATTAGCAAATGACTTAATTGAATGAAATTGTTTTTCAGTGATGAACAAGTGATAGCTGTGTATTTGATTAAATTTTCATTCATGTCTCAGACTGTGCCCATCAAAACAGGGAGTTTCTGGTTTTCTTGATAAGAGTTTAACAGATGCAGCCTGTAGCTTTTGTTTTGTTAAACTGACAAAGCCAGTACCAGGGTTGTTCTGAGGAAGATGCTCTCAGTGCAGGAACTATGTCACTACAAGATAAATTGCCATGCTGGAAAGGTATCAGCTGTTGGTATAAGCAGGCGCAAAATGCCTAAGCAACAAATTCAGACACAAAGCCACTATGGTTTTGTTTAAAAAACAGAAGAAACTCTTTCCTATATCAAACTGTTAATCTGATATTTAAAAACACTTTGATTGTGACCATTTCAGTAATTGCAGACCTGCAGTTAAAGCTAATTAGGTACAATTTATGTGAGGTAGTTCAATGCTAATTGCATTTGTTTGATTTCCAAGTAACTTTGTACTTCGATTTAGGTTTGAAAGATGTAGTGTAATGTTGTCAAGGTTTTTTTTTCTTAAATTTCTTGTGGTTTTCCCATTCATTAATTGTGTTTAAGCAGTGTGACCTAAACAAACAAGATCTGTATGTACAACAGAGTCCACTGTGTAAATAATGTATACAATTCAAGTACAAGTTAAATTGATGGACCTTGTGGACTAAGCGTGCAAACAGTATTGAGTTACTGATATTGAAGTGTCCTTACAGAAACTCATGATTAAAAGCAGGACCAAACCCTTTTGACACTTCTCTGTAATTGGTATTTGAAGATTCTGGGTATGGACACTTCTATACATTAGTAGATCTGGAAAAAGCTGCCACCTTTTTAGGTAAGGTAGGCTCTGTAACAGCAAGCTAATTGTGCCTTGACTAGCCTTTTAATAGGAGAGCTAGTTTAATTTGCATATTTAATGACTTGCAGGTTTTTAATGAAAATGCACTGTTCTTTGCTGTCAGTGCTTAATTGCACTGATTCTGGCTCTTGTCTCTGACCAATCTGGGCAGATTATTTGTGAAAGAAAGGTATACAGGTTTGATTTCTTTTTTTTGTTTGAGGAGTTTAAAGTAGTAAATTGTTTCAGAGTGGAACACTAATTCCAAATTGATGTCAATATTATTTCTTTCCCCACCAAAGTATTGCTTTCAATATATAGTAGTATTTGGGCAAGCTTAGACCTTAGGTCTACTTAAGAAGAGACAAGCTGTGAGAGTAATAAGTAGCTGCAAAGCGATCAGCCAGGAAGAGAAGTCAGCAGGATTATCCATCTAGTCTAGCCACTAGCTTTGTAATTCTGAACAAATGGTTAGTCTCTGAGATGTAACCGAGATGAACACAGTGGTGACAGAATGCTCTGAAATGAAGAGGCGAAAGATGAGTAGTTTTGATGAAGTGCTGAGCAGATTGTTGGTCTTGTTTGAGGTAGCTGATTAAATCACATGCTATTACCAAGTTTAACGTGGTCACTGTTGGGATGGGAGCTAGTGGTAGACATGAACTGATATACTGCATCTCTGGACATGAAATTTAAATGACACTGATTCAAGCCTCAGAACTTTGGTATCATCTTTGCATGAGACTTAACCTTCAAGAAGTTTCTAGACGTTTAAGAATCTATCCTTAGAAACAGATAAGTGTTTGAATATCTGGTAATTTAAAAACAAAGTTGAATTTAAATACATACTGTTCAGGATTTTAGTGCAATGTTTTGAAATCTGCCTTAGTTCAAACTAAGGACATAGTATGCTGGTACAGTTCTATACCTTTGATTTAATATTATTTAAACTGTTTGCCCTGTTTAGGCATTTTAAAAGTAAAAATATTAGAAGGCTGGAATTAACAGATGAAGTTAAAGGGATCCAGTGTAACTTGTCATTTTGTACCAGAGATGTGAGAGAAAGTTTTGAGTAGCAATTTTGTAAGTAAAATATTTGCTCTTCTGTTTCTTTTTCTCAAAACTAATGCTTGTTATGTTGTTAATAGGAACACAGGGAAGCAGAAACAGTGGACAAAAATTGGTCTGATAGGGGTAGAAATTCATCTTGTTGATTTCAGATTGTCCTGCAAAGAAGTATTGGAGAACATTTCTGGTAGTTACTGATGAAGTTAAGGAGGGTTTGCTGAAAGAAAATTCTTGGTGCAGAGACGGGTTTGGAGCTTGTCAGGATAAAGTTACAGTTACTATTTTATTTTCCCACAGGTGGTTGTGTCCACTAACATTGCTGAGACATCATTAACAATAGATGGTGTTGTGTTTGTGATTGATCCTGGCTTTGCAAAACAGAAGGTAAATACTATTTCACTTTCCATTTATAGTAGAAAAGATACTGGAATCTGGTTTGCTGAGGTAAAAATTATCTTTGTAAACACTGATAGGTTGTTTCCCAGTTGAAATCTTGGGCTTGGTTCTGGTTCTTTTTTCCTAAAACTTCTGGTAGGTTTGCATTTAGTCTGCAAGCTTTTGCTATTTAGAGCACTCCAAAATAGTGCAGTGCAGAAAACTTTTGTTTTCAAAAAATTGAAACTTAAAAGATTTTGAGAGCTAGGCTTGGAATATGGATTTTTCTTAGATAATTTAGGAAGGCTGGTTTTGTGCTGTGTGCCTGTGTTGGAGAATGCTCAATAAAACTCAGAAATCAGAATAAATAAAAATCATTCTAGAAGCTGCTTCTCTTGTGTCATGTCAGTGTAGAAAGCCATCACTAAATTAAGATAGCAATGTACCTGTTTCTTGCCGTGTTTATCACATACTCTTGTAGCCCTGAAGAGTGTCTTAGAGCTTTTTGGGATGTGATAGGCTATTCAGAGGACCTGAAGTAGCTTGCCTGCAATCAACTCAATAGTTCAAGAAAGATAAAAGACAAATCTCTTAACCTTCTTTTACTAACTATAACTGTCCATAACTTGGTTTCTCAGACTTTTCCTTTAATACTCCTATACATATTGTCAGCCTTCTAAGCTTCAGCAGAATGAGAGAGACAGCAGAATGTGAGTACAGTCAGTGCATCTTCATACATGAGGATCAGTCACCATTTAGGCTGAGATTTTTTTTTTTTCCCTGAAATAGTTTTCATACTAGAAGAATACCTTCTGTAATAAAAATAAAGTTTTTGTACATGTTTTATACCTGTTCTTACCAGGAGGGTGTTAAAACCTGGATCAAAGAACATCTTCAACTGGCAGTACTATCTGACTACTGCCTTCTTTTTTTACAGTACATTGTTTTCCATGAGCCCTAGTGAGTTGGCAAGGCTGCTTGTATCATTTGTTTATGTATGGCTGCAATGGAAATTTCACAGTAAATTCCAGCATATATTTTGCATGTACCCTTGAAATACAGTCTTGCGTTGTCATCGGTCTGATTTGTACCGTTGCATTCAACCTTAATGTTAGATTTTTCTGACCTCTGGAACATGATTATCCAACCTTATAATTATATTGAAATAATTTATTTATTTTTCCCCCACCACCGCCCTGGAATTATTTGAGCATCAAGAGTGTGTTTAGCACTCTATAGAACAAATTGGACACATTCCTTCTGCCATGAAAATCTCATCTAAAAATACACACATTTAAGGAGGACAGGGAGTCTGGCGGGAGTTGTTGTTAACAAATGAATGGAAAGTAA
Source organism: Psilopogon haemacephalus (assembly GCA_013396835.1). Classification (NCBI taxonomy): domain Eukaryota; kingdom Metazoa; phylum Chordata; class Aves; order Piciformes; family Megalaimidae; genus Psilopogon; species Psilopogon haemacephalus. Next base: position 1,555,459 of record VWZI01011138.1, on the reverse strand, counting down.
ATGCAGTTCTCTAGGCAGTTGTATTTGAAGCTTTCTGTCACTGTTCCAGACTTTTACAGCCAATTTTTTTTTTTTTTCTTCTTTCAGATACATGCAACTTATGATTTCTTAGTCAGAGGCTGTGTTTAAAAATAATTTTAAAGCAATCTTTTTGATAGTTGTTTATCCGTGAGTGGTGTTCATTCTTTCCATTTCTGCTGCCTCCTTCACACAGGTGTACAATCCTCGCATCAGAGTGGAGTCTCTCTTAGTGACTGCCATTAGTAAAGCTTCTGCGCAGCAGCGAGCTGGCCGTGCTGGTCGTACTAGACCAGGCAAATGCTTCAGGCTGTATACAGAGAAGGCTTACAAAACTGAAATGCAGGTAAGATGACTTCTCATATTGCTTTTTATAAGAACATCCGATCAATACAGGTAGTTGACTGCTGTGCTACTAAACGAAATCAGAAGTGTTTGGAAGAAAAGTGTTCTGAATTCTCTTCTTTTTCCCTTCTCCTCTCCCAGGACAACACATACCCTGAAATTTTGAGGTCTAACTTAGGATCTGTAGTATTGCAGCTCAAGAAGCTTGGTATAGATGATTTGGTGCATTTTGATTTTATGGATCCTCCAGGTATCTATTTCTGTTTTGTCTTGTTTACTGTAAGCATTATGTTTTGATTTCTGAGATAATTATTTGTTTTCCTTCTGCTGTTTTAATTGTAATCCATAAGGAATACCTTTTACTTATCTGGAAATTTAGTGCTTTAGAGCAAGCTTTTTATGCTTGTCTGCATGACAGCTTCTAACAGAACCAAGGAATCTGAATGCTTCTTACCTGTAAAGGACAAGATAAAATTATGTGCATTAGAAAATCTATTATAATTGAGTTTGGATTTTTTACTTAGCACCTCAATTTCTAATTGTGCATCATTTAACAACTGATGAATGAAATTAGCCAACCCTTTTAAACCTGAATACATGTTTTTTTGCTTAAACTATGAAGTTCAGATGTGTCTCTGTTCTAGCAGTGTTGGGTGTTCATCTATACTTCAAAGATAAGAAGGTTACATTGCTAATTAAAAACTTACATATATAAATACACCAAGGTTGATTGGCTTTTCCTCCCTTAAAATAAAAATACAATTTATAATCTATAAGCTTTTAGAAAGCTCTACAGAACAATCACATTCTCTGCGCTGTACAGCATGTGTGATAGCTTAGCAGGAAGGCTTTTGGATTTCCTTCTGGTTTTCGTTGTGGCTGTAATACACACTCGCTATGAGGAACGCAGGATTAAGAGAACATTAAGAGCCTTACAGGCTCAGGTTTGTTGAAAGACCAGATACCTACAGCTGACATGGCTGAGAGTTTAGAACTGCATCGATCCATTTTGTATGGAAGAAGGGAGAATGAATCAGTGCATTAGGGGAGGAAGTGATATTAGTGTGATACTGAATATTTCACAATGCCACTGCTGTCTGAATTTTGAAAAGCAGTAATCTTCAAATACTCAAAGCTTTTGATCCAGTTAAGAGCTCTTCTAAATAAGCAATTATTATTCTCCACTCCCCAGTTCATTCGTGTCTGGACTTATATAACTGAATTTGGTAAGAATTTTGATTTTGGAACTCAGTTGAATGGAGAATGAAAAATAAGATGACTTTTAGTCAATGCTTCCTCATTTTATTGCTTATTCAGAACAGTTTGTTTAATGTGCCTGCCTAAATACCTCCTTTTTACCTTTCAGCTCCTGAAACTCTGATGAGAGCATTGGAGCTTTTGAATTACCTGGCTGCGTTAAATGATGATGGAGACTTGACTGAGTTGGGATCTATGATGGCTGAATTTCCATTGGACCCACAGCTGGCTAAAATGGTTATTGCAAGTTGTGACTACAACTGCTCTAATGAGGTCCTATCAATTACTGCCATGTTGTCAGGTAATAGCAGGGGAAGAGATGAAAATAAAATGCAGATCTTCGGTTTGGGGAAGATTGGGGTTCTCCACGTCAGTAACATAAGCAATAGAAATATATTTTCAATAAAATTATATTTAATTTTTTTTTTTTTTTTAGACCATTGTATAGGGATGTAATCAGTCACAAGGGGTTTAGCCATTACAGGTTTGAGAGACCTTGAGCTAGTGAATAGTAGTGTTAAGAAATTGACATACATGAAATGGTCAGACAGGCTTCTCTTAGCTTCATTTACATGTTTGAGTTGATAGAGGGTGGGGGAAAGTCAGACTAGTGGAAGGGAAGTTTCTTTTTAAGCTCGTAGTTAGGACCAGCAATGTCATCTCTATCACACTGGTTTTAAGACAGTCAAATCTGTTTTGTATCGTGCATTCTTCTGCACTTCAGTAAATCCCAGTATTTGTGAAAGCATTACCATGTAATTCATCTTACGCCATTGACTTGTACATGAAGTGATGCATTTTTCAGTCATGAAGTGGCAAAGCTGAAGAACAGTAATTATGTTTAAAGACAAGAAAAACTTTGGGGGAGGGTGTATATTTCTAAGAACTTAATTTGTGTGCACAGCTGTACTTTGCTGTGTTGCGTGAATAGTGCTGCGTCAGAGCAGACCTGCTTGTCAAGAGAGCTTGACGAGAGAAATAGTACCGAGCTAAGGCTTGTATTTCATTGCCCAGTTACATAGGACTGACTTCACTTTCCAATTACTCATCATCAGACAAGATCTAGATTTAGGCTGTTTGAAAATGGGGATGTTTTTTCTCATAAATATCTTTGTGTCCTTTGGGTGTGCTGTTTTACGAGGCTCCTCACAATGCAGATGTGCTGGTTATGTGCTTAATTTGGTTAAGTAGAAGAAAAAAGCAACAAATGTTTTGGCTAAGTGTGAGCTCCGTTGCTTCAGTTCAGTCTTACAGTATATTGATATGAAAGGTTTTAAGAACAAGCTAAAATGTTTGTTGCAGAGTTACTGTTCAGACTCAGAGCAGATGGGCAGGGCAGAATCATAATCATTTTTGTGGTGATAAAATGGCTTAATTGCGGAGGTGGTGGTAGGTTGGTGCCTGTCTTTTTCTTCCCTTTTTCCCCAGTCTTTACTACAGAACGGTCTAGATTCAAGTGATTTGTCCTACTGCTTTTTCTGTCTACTGTTTCCTAGGCCACAATGGTTTTTTTATTTGTTTCAAGGCACAAGCGAGTGTGATGATAAATAAGGGGTTTTTTAATAGGATTGGTTAGACTTCATTAATGTAAGGCTTGAAACTGAAATGCTGCTCTTTAAAAAAAGAAAAAAAAGCAAAGTCTTACTATTTGTGAGGACTTTCGCAAAGCAAACACTTTTTACTCCACTGGTATGCCTATATTATTGTGTCTTAATTCCACATAAAGACTGACAGGCTCTGGATAGCAATCCAGTTATTAGTAGTTTGGACTGCATGGGAAACTAGGTACCAGAAAAAAGCAGAGAACAGCACTGAATAAATGAGCAGGTGAAATAATTGTACTTCATTTTAGAAGAGCCCTTGTGTCTTCTTGTGGGGTAGAAAGTGTTTAAGTACTTACTCAAAACAGTGAGTTAGATCAGTGATAGAGTTATATGGAATTTGGTTTTAGTAGTCTAAGATTTAAGTTAAAATACACTTTATGCCTGTTTTCAAGTGCAGGACCCAAAATACAGGGTGTTTATTTTGCACCTGCATTTCCATTTCCTTTAATGCAGTGGTCTTTCCTGATTTGTTACCATGGGATTCACCATTGCAGTGTGGGTTTTTCTTTTTCTTTCTTTTTTCAATTCCAGTATTCAATTCAATATATTTTTTAAATATGGTGTTTGGGGGCTTTCGTGGGGTTTTAAGAATAAAATAAAGTAAATCCATACAATACCCCACTAAAAGGCCTTCATTTGTTAGGGATAAATGAGGTGCAAAGAGGTGGTCTCATGTGGTTGGTGGGCTTTGGGTAAGAGAAGGCTATATAGTCCCAAGTAGTGGGAAAATGAAGGATTTGCAGCATGAATATGAATCTTAACTTAGTGTTAATTGTACTGAGATTTGACCTTTTAAAAATTGCATCCACTTAAAACCAAACTGATTTTTTTTCCTCCTTCCTCACTATAAAGTGAAGATCTCTTAAAACTGCTTTCAGCATCTTGCAAATTAGTATTGGTATTATAAACCTGTATGAATGTTGATAGACCATGAATTAAGTTGGCTCCAGTATTATTTGTGGTCTCCGGTAGGCTGTGTTTGGAAAGGAAACATTAAAACATGGAACTTGGATTCAGGTCAAACTGATGCAAATTTATGTAAGAGAATATAATGATAAACTCCTGACATGATGATTGGTTAGATTTTTTCCCAAGTAGTGCCAAAGGACGGTTTAACCTCCCACCACTACCGCTACCATTGCAACCATTAGTCTCATGAATACCTTCTTCAGGTGTTTCTGTATACCAGTGCTGATAACAATACCAGCTGGGGAAGAGGACTTGGGTATTTACTAGTGTGTTCTGTCTAGTAGAGGCCTGCGATAAATCTCATCTTGGTTTAGACTGTGCTAGTGCAGTACAATTTCAGAACTATCTTCTTCACTCTCTTAAAAGGCTTTCTGAGGAAGCAAACTTGCTATTGAAGTGTGTTGTTACCTGGGGTTCTAGCTCCTGGTAGAGTTATCAGCACTGGGTTTTGAACTTAGATCTGTTTAGCCTTCTAGTATACATAGGCAATCTTGATGGCCTTCAGACTAGAGATTTTGATGCCTACATATAGTTCTATTAAAATAATCAGGTACTCTGTAGCTTTGAAACCCTCTTGTCTTACAGATGTGGTTAGGTGTTGATGTACCAAATCAAGGTAGTAAACAGTCCAAGATGCAGTTGGAGGCCATCCTGCCCTGCCCTATGCTCTGTGAACTGACCTAGCTAGGCCTTGTTCCTCTATCTGTGAATGCGTGACTCATCGATATGGGCGTTTGTGTTGGGCCCATACCAACCTTGTTTAGTCCCACAGTGTTTTGTTCGCCCCACGGAAGCAAAGAAAGCAGCAGATGAAGCCAAGATGAGGTTTGCCCACATAGATGGAGATCATTTGACGTTGCTGAATGTCTACCATGCTTTCAAACAAAGTAAGTGTGCATCTGGTTTACCAAAATTGTTTGTAGTACTTCATGTTGCCAGCTTTTATTCCCAGGTTCCAAGGAGAGTTGAAAGGCTTAAGCTTGTTTTTTGAGCCCTTCTGTTGTAATCTTAAATATTCAATTTATTTTTTTAAAGTATATAAGAGAGTTATTTAAATGATACTTTCCTTTGGGGGCTGGGAGCAAACCCAAAAAGCTAGCCAAGAGATCATGTAATGAACTGATGAGTATGGAGACAAGCCAGGCTTTTAAATCGATGCTGGGTAACCTTGGACAGAAGGAAGTAAACATGTGTATAATTAAGAAATATTGGAGGTTTATCTGACAATTAATTATAGGAAAAAATCTGCATTATTGCATAGTAATTTTTCAAGGAGAGCAGTGCAGAAAATATAGTGAATTTGGAGAATATGTTCCTAGAACCAAAACCTTTTAAATGTAGTTCGGAATTCTGTAATAAGGCCTTAGGATGGACTGAAAGGCAAAGGGGTAATGTATCAAGAAGTAACTTAGAGCCACAGCATAACCTTACCCCATTTCAGGGTATGGAATGACCCTCCTCAGCACTCCTGAAGTATATTTTAGCAGCTTGAAAAAGATGGGAATAAACAGGTGAAGCTGGGAGTTCTCTTGAAAAAATGACTGCATAAGTGGCAGACTTTTAACAGTGACTTCCGTAGTGGGAAGTAGAAAGATTACTCTTTAACTGCCAGCCAGGTTAAATTAGGTGTTCCGGTTGCATTTTCCTTTAAACAAAAACACCCCACAACAGTCTTTAATCCTGAGGAAAAAGAAGTGCAACTTCATGTCCCTTTATGTTGCAGCTGTGATTAGAAATTTTGCATTGAAACATTCTAATGCTTGGTCATTATGTGACAGTCAAAACTAAGGTTATCTTCAGAGTAAAATTTGGGTCAAAAGTATTCAAAATAAATTGAAACAATAGCTGAGGAGCTTCTACTAAACACATGTGAATTGGATGTATCTGTTGCTTGTTTTTATTGTTGGCTTTTTAATGAACAGGATACAGGATCTCTTGCAGACATTTTATGTGTGCATGTTTCTGAAAGCTGCTGCTTTCAAGTTCAGGTTACAGAGGGATGGGGTTATTTGAGGAATAATCTTTTGTTCAGTTTGACCGTGAAATAGAGCAGCATTTCTGGGATTTGGAGTAGGAGAATGAAATGCTGCTACTGTTTGATTATGGAACCATATAACACAGTTATGTGTCATCTAAAATGCATAGTTCAAATGGCAGACAAAGCAACACACGGTATGATGCTTCAGTTCTGATTCTGCTGTGTAATGAACAATTGCTTCAGCATTCATGCTTCATTTAAAATAGATCGGGTCAGGTAAAGTACAGGAAGAACTTAAATTATGTAACTGTCCCTTTTTTCAATGCAAATTCAGAATAGCCTCTCTATACAAGAGATACTTAGCTATATTTTTTAAGGCTGGCTTGCTTGTATTATTAAGCTGACAGAGACTGGAAGAATATCACTTGAAAAGTAACAATTGGTAGGGAGGATTGAGTTTCTTACTGGTAAATAAGAAAGGTTTTTATCCTGGTAGGATGGCTTATGCTTGCTATCTTCACATTCTTATTAGAGCTATCAGCAGTGTTAAAAATAATTTTAGAGTATGGAGTTTGTTACTGCCACTGTGTTTTACCAGTCAGCCACATTAATTTAAATTGCTGTGAGGTGCATCACACTTTATTAGATTAGTCTGTTTGTATCTTAACTGTTACTCACATGCTTAATTCAAACAGGATTTGGTTTCCTAAATGCAGTAGAACTATGTCTAGTCTTCTTGCTTGTCCATTATATGCCGCAGGCTGTGCAGTATTCCTTACTTCCACTTACACTCTGCACCGCAGCTTGGGAAGATGATTTTTGAGAAGTGCAAAATGTATCGGTGTGGTTTCAACAAAGCTCACCGTATGCTTGCATATTGGTGGGGTGGAAAGAAACTAACCTATGTAATGCCCTCATGCTTCCTGAATAGAAAACAGTTTGGGCACCTTATCTAATGCAAGAAATTGACTTGAACTAAGAGTAGTTGTGGTTTATAAAAGTTGATGGGTATGTTTTTTCTTGTTCAACTGCCTGATCAATGGCTTAGTTGCCATTTTCTTCTAATTGGATGAAATACTAATTTTTGATTCATGTTTTTTAATGTTGCAGATCATGAGTCGGTTCAGTGGTGTTATGACAACTTCATTAACTACAGGTCCCTGATGTCTGCAGACAATGTACGCCAACAGCTGTCACGAATCATGGACAGATTTAATTTGCCTCGTAGAAGCACAGACTTCACCAGCCGAGACTATTACATCAACATAAGAAAGGCATTAGTTACTGGCTATTTCATGCAGGTGCGTGTGCCTTCTTGTAGGGAGCATAGTTCAGTGCTTATGTGGCTTTTAGTGCTACTGTGGTGGTTATAATCCATCAAAACTTCATGAATGGGGTTTAAATTATACATAGCTACCTGTGCTGCCACATGGTATAGTGGAACAGGCTGCCTGGAGTGGGTTGTGGAGTCTCCTTTACTGGAAGTATTCAAGACCTGCCTGGATGTGTTCCTGTGTGATCTGGGATAGGTGATCCAGCTCTGGCAGAGGGGTTAGACTAGATGATCTACTGAGGTTCCTTCCAACCCCTAACTTACTGTGATTCTGTAGTCTTTGTCAGGTTGCTTGGTTGTTACTTAGTCAAATCTTACTCGGAAGGCACGTCATAGGCAGACTTCTAATATTAAAATACTGTTTCTGGCCTGAGCAGTCAGGAATTGGCTGCTATCTTCTGAACAGCTGAGGGAGTAACTTCATAAAGCATTTCCAAGTAACTGCAAAAGATGTAGTTCTAAATGATTTGTAATCTGTTACAAATAGGGGAAGTTGTAGGTGCATATAAATATTGCATTGTGTTGGTTTGATTGCATGCAATCCTTAGAGCAAGAACTAATAGTGGAAAATTTGTCAGTATTTAAAGGTGGAACAAAGTCCTGTGATGTCTTCTAATCAAGCTTGGAACCTTTTTTGGAAGACGTGACTTAGTCAAACGCAGGATATATCAGGGTCACTACAGAAGATGAAATTAAATGACCTGTGCTGTACAGGAAGTTGGATGTCAGGCGATTAGACTACTAATTAAAATCTCTTTCTTGCTGCTACTCGGTCTTTGGTGCTATTTCATGCATCTAATTATGTATATTTTGAAGTCTTTACATAATCAGGGTCTTCCAGTAATAGAATGGTAATGAAATAAACCTATGGCAGGAAGGTGGTCATCAGTGCATTTAATGCTATTTTTCCCTTTAAGAATGCAGAACAACAGTTTATAAACTCTTTAATAGCTTCAGAAACACCATTGCGTGTTCTGCAAGCAGCAGCTTTGGAAGCCCAAGCGTCTGACATTGCTCCTTCAGGGCACGTTAACATTCTCTTTTCAAAAGACAGACAAGAAACCATCATTTCTTTAATCTGTCAAGACCAGCCTGCCAAAATTTGTGGCTTTAAATCTGAAAATGGTTGAGTCTTGTGATACTCTTCCTGTATTTGCCCTTTGCAGTGTGTATGGATTTATAGTTGGACATGTTTGACTCAAGGTCCCCCATTGGGCCCTTTAGGTTCAATGCCATGATAGATAATAAAGAGGCATAAGACAACACCTCAGAGGAGGGTGGGACATTCTTCATGAAATTGTGATGTGCTTGTAACCTCTGTTGTGAGAACTTTCTTAAGGAGGCATGTGCATAGTGGCCACAGTTCTGTCATGTTGATAAAAGCATTAATAAATAAAATCAGCAGGTGGCCTTTTTTGGGCTGCAGTCACCTGCTGCAGAGATGCATATGCTGGCTTGTGTAGCAACTTGTGTTGTAGTCAGCATTAGTAGCTTCTCCTTCCCTTACAGCCCCATTCAGCTCCGTAACCCAATTCACAAATGTTTTGTACTAATACGTGACAGATCCCTCGATGATCTCAGAGTTCAAGTGTGTTCCACAGTACTCTGCTTACTACCAGCACTTACTGAAAAATGAGTTAAATCTTTTTACTTTGTTGAGAATTACACGAAGTAAAGAAGAAATACAATTCTTTATAAGTGACATGTATTTGAGTGAGCTAGGTGATGAGGCTTTGCTGTTTTAATACATCTGATTAAATTGTATTGGTTTAAATTTAATGGCCCAGTTTTCTGGAGTGAAGCCTAAATAAATGAGTTGTTCTGTCCTCGGATAGGAAGAACAAAAAGAGGAAACATCCACATATTTTTCTACATGTGTTTTATTTCTGTTCTGAAAAACGAAATCCATAGTTTGGCCTTTTTTGTGTGTTTTCTTTGGAAATAAACAAAAAAACTTCCTTTAAAAAAAAAACCCACAAACATAATCCCACGGCAGCATATGTGCTGTGTCTGTGACAGATGAGTTTCTAGTCTAGTCTGGTTTGCAGCTATACTGCTATTTAATTTTGCAAACATTGGATTGAGTTGGATGAAATTAAGCCTAAATTGTTGCAGACAGTGGACTGTTAATCTCCATTTAAAAGGGCCTCTCTTGGCTCCCCAGGCTTGAAATAAAGTAGCAGTGTAATCTCTGAAATCTTGGGTGAAAAGATTTTGCAGACCGTTGAAATATTTTGTTCCACTCCTAAAGCATGATCTGGATATTAATGTCATAAAATCTCAAAGAGAAGCACACTCTGTTACTAAGGAGATATTCTGACTTAAAATTAGAGGTAGCTTTTGATTTAGAAGTCCTGGGATTTTCATCTAATAGATGGATTTTACCTTTTGGGCAGAAAAGAAGGTAAGCTGTACCTAGGAATTAAGAAAACAAGTACACAGTCTATATTAAAGGAAAGCAGCTAATGATCATCTGATTAAAACCATGTCTTTCAGACATCTTTCAGCCATTGTCCATCCTGCTTAATCTTTTTTGTGTGTGTACGTGTAATGAAATAAGTACTGAGGTCATCTGGAATTACCAGTATCAAAAGGTTAATTTTAGTTACCTGTTCTGTTAGATTAACTGTTCTTACAGAGAATATCCTTTAAGGATAACTGTCTGCTTTCCCAAATCTTAATGAGCTAGCTATCGGAGCATCTCGGCGAGGTAGGCATTATTCCTTTCACAGAGCAGGAAGCTTAGTCAGAGAGAGGTTAATTGATTTTCGCCAAGGTCACGGCAGAAGTGTGCTGCTGAACTTACACTTTCCAGCTCTGAAGCTCATGCTGTAACAAAACTGCTCTGGTTTCTGACACACTAAACTTGCCATTCTTACTGGGCTGACATTTATTTTTTTTTTTAAGGCCCACTGTGAGAGGATTTTGGGACTAATAAGTGCATTAGTGAAATTACCACTGGAACACTGCGCTAATACAAACCCACAGGGCTGATGTGACTCACCAGTCCCACAGCAGCTACTGCAATGAAGCGCTCAAGCGGGTGTCTGTAGTAGACCACAGTTAACCCTCTGTGGTGTAAGAAACCTGTCCACTAGATACTCCTGCCCAGTCCTACTGTTTGCATTGCTGTTGCTCTAATTAATGATTCTTCTTTCTGGGTCAAAACTATTTTTGTATGTTGCTGGAACTGCATTAGAATATTTGCTGACTGTGGCAGTTAGCAAAACCAATCTGGCATCTTGACTGACAAAACCTGAACAGTTGAAGTGGTCAAGTGGCCAAATCCAGATGATGTTTGTAAGTTAGGATGGCATATTTTGTATAGCACACTGAGCAGTCCATTTGAAATGGCGTAATTTAAAACTTGCCTGTAGTAATGCACGAATGTCTTTTTACTTAGGTGGCACATTTGGAACGAACAGGGCATTACTTAACAGTAAAAGATAACCAGGTGGTGCAGTTACATCCCTCCACTGTTCTTGACCATAAACCGGAATGGGTGCTCTATAATGAGTTTGTCCTTACAACAAAGAATTACATCCGGACATGTACAGACATCAAGCCAGAATGGTAAGCCAAAAGTCTTAAAACAGTCATGACCTGCTGTAAAGCTCTTGTTCTTCTTTTTCCTTTCTTAAATTGAGGTCATTCCTTTCACTTTCCCTGAAGCTAATATTATTAAAGTGGTTTGGGGAACAGCAGCCCCACAGGCTTGAGGTCTTGTAGATGACTAAAGGCTTTCTTTGTGGTGCTTGTTTCTGTTTTTGGGACCTGCGTGTAACACTGGGATGTCCAGACTCTGTATGCAGCCAGGACTTTCACTTGAAACTGGTTACTTCAGTAAGTCTGTTTGGAAGGAAGTGCTTGGAGATGGTGGGTTTGGGATATGTCCCAGCACCCACTTGTGAACCTAATATAAGATACACTAGTAGATACTTCTCAAAATATAGGACCTCTCAAGTAGGTGTCTTGATTTTTTTTTTTTTTTCTGAAGGATCTGAACAAGATTCAGTGCTGCCTTAGAATACAATTGAAGCTGGTGGTAATGCTGGGACAGCCTGCCCTGTCAGAGTACTTATTTGTCAATAGGGTGTATACAGGGAGGCCTGATCCTCTGCAGGCAAGCAGAGGGCTGAATTGTCTTGCCTGTCTTTAAGGTTGTACTTCAGCTGCTAAGCTGTAAGCTTTGGGGACCCAGAAGGATCTTCAGTTGTTGAAGTTGTGCAGAAAATTTAGATACATGTGATACCTGTAGCATTTGAATGGAAAACAGGGGTTTGAATCTTTCCTTAGAAATCTTATTCTCAACAAGTGCTGAATAGCCTAAAGCAGAATCCTGTGGCCTTGGTTGTGTTTTCAAGCTTAAAGCAGCTACGGCTGAACTATGCTCTTACACCAGCTGATACCTGGGGGATTTTGTGGCTTGTGTGCTTTGATATTAAGCAGCAGTTCTGCCCATGTGGGCTACCGTGGCACGTGCTGAAGTAGCAGCGTGGGGCTGTAAGGCATTGCCTTTTGGGGTTGAGATTTAGGTGTCTGTGTAAAGTTAGCATTGCAGAATGAGCTGTAAACAATTGATGAGCTTGTAGAATTTCCATCGTAGAATTTCTGTAAACCTGGGTGTTAGTAATGAGCTTCTCCTTTCTTGACAGGCTGGTGAAAATTGCCCCTCAATATTATGACATGAGCAACTTCCCACAGTGCGAAGCAAAGAGACAGTTGGATCGGATCATTGCCAAACTGCAGTCCAAGGAATACTCACAATACTGAATTCGTGCGTTGAACTGAAGTTATTCAGAGGACAGCTTTAAGAGATGAAAGGATTCAAAGTTCAAGTTGTGCTCTTCACTTTGGTTCAATAATGGCCTTTATTTTGAAAGCTTTTTAATTTTTCTTTACAGTAAATATTCCATTCTGATTTCATAAATTAAACATTTATGCCTCCCTTTTGTGTTGACACTGTAGCTCATACTGGAAAAGCTGATCAATGTTTTGCAGTTTATTGAAAGTAGTTCTATATATAACAATGTTATAAGCATTTCTTTAGAAATGGTTGAAAATGCTTCTAAAAAAATGTGATTATCGACCATGGTATGCATGATCGTTGTAATTGTTGACATTCCTTTTAGAAGTTGTGAAATGTTACAACTTGTGCTTCTGTAGACACAATCTTCGGCTTCAGTACAGAGGTACTGACTTCAATAAAGTCTATTTATACTAACTTTGTGCCACAGTATGTCAGTATTTCTGTTGCTCTGATCAAAACGTCAGCAGCTGTTTAGTCTCCCCTTAAACTGCTGGTTTATTGGCCTGGCAGTGGTTTAATATTTATACTGTGAGAAGTGTGGATGCTTAAGCGGCACAACTACAGTGACAGGCAGGGTAATGCAGACAGTGTTGGTCCCTTGCAAACTTGTTTTAAATTATGTAGGAAAGTGTTTTAAAACCAAAATGCATGCAGATGTCTTTGGAGAATGCTTTCTTCAGGCGTATTCCTAGATAGTTCCTAGTTCTTGGTCAGAACTGTGGTTGCATTTCCTATAAAGTGAAGTGTCTGTGGCCACTGAGAAGTGACCCTGCTGAGCAATGTTCAGGTACAGTTCAGGGTCAACACAAAACTGTAAGCAACACTGTAGGTCAGATTGCACCATTGTAAACTTGTAGTGATTTGTAGTGAAACGGGTCTCAGCAGTATTTCCCATTTGGTAAAACTAATTCCCCCTGGCATGTACAGTCAGCTTTGGTCCAAAGGCTGGAACCCCTCTGCTGTGAGGACAGGCTGAGAGAGTTGGGGTTATTCAGCCTGGAGAAGAGAAAGCTCCAGGGAGGCATTCTTGTGGCCTTTCAGTACATGTTGACCTCTTAAGAAAGCTTGGGATAGTAGAGTCTGTTGTGAAAGGACAAAAGGTGATGGTTTTAAACTAGAAGGGGAGATTTAGACTAGATAGAAGCTCTTCTCTGTGAGGGTGGTGAGACACTGTAAGGTAGCTATAAGAAGTTGTAGCTCTGTGTGTCTAATACTTGCATTGTTGAAGGCCAGGCTGAATGGGTATTTAGGTGGCCTGGTCTAATGGAAGGTGTCCCTTCATGTAGCAGGTGCAGGGGAAAGCAGCTGATCTTTGTCTCTCCCAGACAAAACCATTCTGTGATCTAAGGCATTTGGTCAAGTTTCAGTATTTCCTCTTCTTGGAGTCCCTCTGGCAAAGAGAAGCTGGAGCAGCTCTTGCTGATAACACAGGTTCCCCTGGAATGGGAGCTGTGTGCTGTCATGCTGTAATGTTGAAGCAAAAATAGGTTATGCTTGGATTGCTGGCAAGTAACCTCAGTTTGGCTCATCTTAAGCACTGGTGTGGGCTATTCCGTTTAAGTCATAGCAGTTGGCTGTAGAACTACTTGATTCCAAGTAATTTAGGGATTTTTCTGATTACAGCTTCTAGTTGCCATTTATGTGATAGGCAGTGGAGAGGTTGTGAAGTTGTTTGCTTTGGATTTTTTTCTGGTTTTGTTTGGTTTGTGGTTTTTTTTCTTAGCAATAAAATCAATACTGTGAAGGAAAACGTGTGAAGACTAAACACTAAGTGAATTGGTAATACTAAGTGGGACTTGTGAGTCTGCCTGAGGTGTGATAAGCCACTGAGGGGTGGGGGCATAGGGGTCCTGAACTCCTTGAGCAGTTTGGTTTCAGAATAGCGTTCCTTAACCATACAAATGTTTGTTTTACAGATTCCTGCTCTAGAATAACTCCGTTTCGGTATCTGGGCTTTCACAAGGGCTTGCATGTCCCCCTTTTGGAGGTGCAGGAGGTGCTAGTTTATGTAGTGCTGAAAAATGACTGCTCCCCCAGGTAGGAATTTCTCTGGTGTTTGTGTGCAGCCTTCAGCTGAGCGGTGTAGAACCACCTTGTGTACGACTTTCCCTGGGTATGGGCAGCCCCACAAAGACAGCCAACTCTCAGTGTGAAATCCCTCGAGGACCCCAGAACCAGCTGGCATAAGCTGCAGCAGCTTTGGTACTTGCGGATGGGGGAGCAGATGGCTGTGAGTGGAACTTGACATGGGAGAGACTTTGGCCTGGTTTTCTGTTTTCCTTTTTTTTAATTGTCATACCCACAGACCCAGCCTGGGCTGTGACAGCCGACCTGGGATCTTTCACTCTCCTCTGTCTTTGCTACCGGGAATGCAAATGCTTCAGGCCAAATTAGTGTCCTCTGACAGCTGTGCAGCCCTCCCATCTTCCAATTAAGTGGGTGACACCTGTGCAATCCACTGACAGGCCCTGGGGTGCACCAGTGGCACTGGCTTAATTGGAAGGCTGTTGGGTGTTCCAGTTGTCACCAGGGACAGAGTGGGCCGGTGCCCTTGCCCCACCTGGCAGGGAGAATGCGAGCTATGGGAAGTAGCTTGGCTGGTGGATTCTAGGGGCTAATGCTTCAAGAAGGTCCTGAAGCTTCAGCATCTGGGGAATCCAATGAATCTGATAGCTGAGTGACACTCCTGATACCCCAAGAAAACACTCTTCTTGCTGGAGAGCTGGCAAGCAGAGTGCTTGCATTGCCAAAGTTTAGGACTGAAGCATTTTCCCATACTAGACTGCATGCTAAATCCACAGTTGTTCCTTTACTGGCCATCTGCAGCACAGTAGAGAATGGCCCCAAAGACTGGAGTGTCTGTGCAGGCACCAAGCAGTTGCCATTCTGCTGCACAATACTGGTTGCTAACAACAAGGTATTTAAGGGCTGGGGCCGTAACTCATAGACTTGCTTAAATCACTTAGAGTTACTGCAGACTACACTTCTAAAATGTGATTTGAAGCAATGCAGCAGTGGGAAGGGAGCAAGTTTGAGAAGTAACTGGTTCTCTCTGAAGAAGTGATGAAAGGAACAGGATTATTTCCTAAAGAAAGGCATTTTCTAGGTCCTAAAGGGAAATTGTATCCAGCACCCTCTTTTTATCTGGGGCCTCCACTAGACAGATGCAGAGTAGCTTGGGTTTGGAGATAGCTCTGTGTTTCTCACAGCTTGCATGTTGAAAGGCAAAGCCTCATCCACATTTTTCTGGTAGAAAAAAAACTTGAAAGTGGTTGCTCAGAGAAACAAAAAGAGACCAGGAAAGAGGAGTAGGAGTGAGGCTGCTTTATCTATGAGCATGTGAAGGCCACTTGCTTCTCTTAGAAGATGATGAAGGGAGTGGAACATCTTCCTTAGGAGAGAATCTGAGGGAATTGGGGCTCTCTAGCTTGGAGAGGAGGCACCTGAGGGGTGACCTCATATTTATAAACATGTGAAGAGTGAGTGCCAGGAGGATGGAGCCAGACTCTGCTTGGCGGTGGCCAATGACAGGACAAGGGGCAATGGGTGGGAGCTGAGGCATAGGAAATGTTTCCACTGAGAGGGTGACACAACCCTGGAACAGGCTGCCCAGGGGTGTTGTGAAGTCTCCCTCTCTGGAGATATTCAAAACCTGCCTGGATGCATTCCTGTGTGATCTGCTCTAGGTGATCCTGCTCTGGCAAGGAGGTTGGACTGGGTGATCTCTTGAGATCCTTTCCAACCTCTAACATTTTGTGATTAGAAGAGTCAGAAGCAGCTGCAGTGCTGCTCACTGTGTTCTGGTTTGGCTGCTGCAGGCTGCAGTAAATGGCAGGGGAGAAGAGTTGGAAACGGCAAAACACACAAGAGTTTGCTAATGTCAGAGAGAAACTGAGCTTCCTGTGCATTCTGTTGTGGCAGATGCCCCAGATGACCCTGTGACTCTTTTCTGCTGGCCTGTGGTGTGAGGGATCCTGAATGAAGCGCATCAGCTGCCCCAGCCAGGCTCAGCTGTTTGCTGTGCTGCATTCCCTGCCCTGCTGCTGTCTGACTTCAGTGTGTTGAAGCCAGTAACCAGGGTGTAAGCACGTTGGGTTTGGAGTACTGAGGAGTTGTTCCCCTAGGATGAGCTGTTATCTGCTTTGGAGCAATCTGAAAGGAAAAAACAGTGCTTTGTTTGCTTACAGTGATTTTTATTTTTACCAGAGGAATTCTGGTGGGGCTTGAAAATAGATTGTTTGTATAAAAGTATTTATTTATAGTGTGGGACTTCTGGAGCTGTAGAACGGATTAGACAATAGGAGAATAGCACTGAGTGAAAGGAGTCTACTTTTTGGAAAGAGGAGAGTCTTCCATCTTCATTGTGCTTCTGTGTAATACCTCAGAGCAGTAAAGGGCTAATACTGATGTGAGATAAGTACATTTTAGGTTTGTTAGATACAGAGGTCAGCTCCTAATGGCTGAGGACACAAAGCTGTGTTTAGATAGTTGCCTGTTACCATTACGGAGACCTAAAGGAGTGACCAGTTACACTGTGCTTGGAGCTGTAGGGATTTTTAAAGCATCCAGAGTTTTTGTTAAAGCATAAACAGTGACCTCTTGCTTTGCTATGTCTTGATGTCATAATCCCTGGAACTCCTGCCTTTGGGAGATTGCCCACGCAGCAGTGGCAGAGATGGGTGCTGAAGTTCCTGTGGGTTACAGGGCTGTATTCACTGGTGGTACTTCTGCTCCCTCACTGATGTTCAGGAGCTGTTAGTACAGGCTGACAGCTGTGCTGCTGTGTTCTGCACCTGTTTGGTCAGCTTTGCATGACAGTACCAGGATTTCTGATCATCTTCTCTCTTTTTGGGAGCTTCACTTTGTGAAGTGTAGTTTTCCACCTGAGTATCCTGGGCACTGCTCATTCCTGGCTGTGAAAAATGCAGCTTAAAGCAAAAACCTTGAACTTAGGCTGCAGAACAGAATCTTAAAAGACACTTTCACAAAAGCAAAGAGTTTTCTTTCCAGTCAAGCTACAGCTGTTAATTTTCTGTTAGATTGCTACAGTTCTCTTCATTTTCTGGCAGTTTAGCAATACGAAGCCATGCCACATGGTGACCCTAGGAAGCAGAGTTGTGTTATGAAGTAGATGAATTTATTCACTTCCTGTAATTGGTGAGGAGCAGCCATTTATCTCAGCCATTTATCTTGCTGTTAGAGCAGCTGAAGCTTTTCATAATAAACATCTTTTGCTATTGGAAGTATAATCTTGTACCTGTTGACTCTGTTGACCTATTAATTTATTTAACTTCAAGACTGTGTACAAGACGTAAGATTTATGTGAAGTAGAAAGAGGAAAAAAAAATCTACTTGGCTAACCTGCTTGATTTTTTTTTTTTTCCCCTGTTGATACCACTTACCCTGGCAGCTTTGAGGTGTGATTTCCAGAGTAGTCCTGGTACAGAACTAGGCATCGGTCCCCACTAACACCAGCATCAGATATTTTTGAGCTTGTACTGAGCAGCTTTAAACCCAGGATGGAACTGTGACATGAGAGCGCTCGCCCCTCTCTTTGCTTTGCCTTTCATAAATGAGGAGCTTGGGCTGCCTCCAATTTGTGCTGATGCTTTTGAGATAAGTGGTTGGCATCAAGGAGATCCCAGCTTCCAGCACCGAGGGATTAAACTAAATATGGTAACAGCAGTGAAATAACATTCCTGTGGCAGCAGCAACAGCTCTGCTGATTGGAGGTGGTGTAATTCTGCAGTTTCAACTTAGATATGGCAGTTTCTCAGGAACACTGAATGCATGTTGGGCAGATGATAAAACAATTTCCATTTGTGTACATCTTGGCTCTGAGTGGTTCTTTAAGCTTTCTCCAGCTACAAAAGCCATGCACTAGTTATGTTGTATAGAAAAATAAAAACACAGCACAAATTAATGTTGATAATAAATATTTCCTGTGGCTCTAAACATGCATTATTTTGGGTCGGTCTTATTCTTCTAGCTAAAGTGGGCTCTTGCCTTCCATCTGAGTTCAGTGTTTATTTTCTAAGCATATCACATTAACGTTTCCTGGCCTCATTGCTTCCAGCAGCATAAACACTCAACCCTTAAAGCATTGAGCACTTACTGGGCTCCATAGGGCAGAGACCCTTGCTGGTGGACCTAGTGCCTGACTGCTTTCTCTGCTTAATTATTCAGCTTCTGCTTGTATTAGTAACCCCTTTTATTCTCCAAACCGTCAGCCTTTCCAGCTTTATGGAGCCTTTAGTGTTTACCATCAAACTTCATGTGTGATTTTAAAGAATTACAAACTAAGCCAAACCTTTCAAACCTTTGAATGGTATCTTTGAGGTTGTTTCATTTGGCATGTTGAATAACAAGTAGCTGATAAGCCTTTGACTGGGATGGGGATAGCATCTTTCTTTTAAAAGAAGAAATTAAGGCACTGTGAGCCTTTCCTGAAAGGCTTAGAGTTTGTACAGCAGGTTAAAAGCTGTGCTGTTCAGGAAAGGTTTCTATGTGCTGTCCAAGAGGATATTGGCAGCTTTGTTCCGATGAGTTATTTGGGTTACACAATGTGATGGAAGTAAACTGCAATTATTGCTACTTTTTACATACTTAAAAAAAAAAAAAAACAATTTGGTACAGAGCAGAAATCCAAAAGAAGACTGGGCAAGAATTTAAAAATCCAGTCTTAACGTTCACAATAAAATGTACCCTGTTTGTTGAAAACAGACATTTAATTTTCACTAAATCTATGGACAATGAACAGCTTTGCCCTGTAAGCAAACTGGCGTTAAAGAAAAATCCATACAGGAATGGGAACAAGAGCACTGGAATATTTATTTCATTTTGGATGCTAGGTCAGGGCTGTGCTGTGCACATTTTTGCTCTAAGTCTCCTTTGCTGGACTTGCCGCTGTGTAAATCCAAACCCTGTTCCAATGTCTGCTCTCTACATTCTCAAGCATTGTCAAGTCGGAGGTTAAAGGGTGAAGTGGTGGCAGAGTTGTGGTTTCTCTGCAGCCTGGAGAAATGCTGCTTGTTTCTGGAGAAGGATTACAGAAGGCAAAGTGAAGAGGAAAAGATCCAGTTACATGAAATGGTAATGGCCTGTTTCATGATTCCTACATAATCATATTTGTTCTTCACACAGTAATTGCCTGCAATGAGTATTATTTTTGCAAGTAAAGCTTAAAAATCCAACCGTTTGTAGTCTGCTGGTTTGATAGGAGACTAACGTTGAGATTTCTCATTAGGTACAGGGCAGGTTTCAGAAATTAATTTTCTTTTTTTAGCAAGCAGTCTCTTGATCAAACTAATTTGATTAGAAAAACAACTTTATCATTGCTGGGCTGTCTAGACTTCCTAAATTAGCAACAAAGTTAGCAGCAAATCTTTGTTCTTACTACTTCCAAAACTTTGACATGAATAAAGTAAAAGATTTCAGAGCCATTCTAGCTGCTTTCACTGCAGTCCCTTCCACCTGCTTTAAGGATTATTCCTTCCCTTGGCCTTGGGAGATACATGACAGAAAGGACATGTGCTTCCAAGCTGCAGTACCATCTCTGGTACCAGCACCTGCCCTCTTAGGGAGGTTTGGGTTTATTGATTGGGTTGACTAGGATGATGTCACTGAAGAAATGCAAAGTTGATGAGCTGTCAAATCCCTTTGAAACAGCTCTCAGTTATTTCTGGGGAGTTTCTGCTGCTTTGTGGCATTTCTTGTGTGAAAATGGAGTTCTGTGTTGACCAGAGCCTTTCCTGGGACTGTGCAAGAGACAATTAAATACAATATCAGGATTCTGCAGTGTGTGACTGGGAGTCTTTCTCCCTCCTCCATGTTCCTTCCCACATGGTACAGCGTTTAGTGCCAAAGGAGTAGCCAAGTAAGTTTTGAATGTGTAATATGCTTTGTGCTGAGGAGGTGCTACTGCTTTCTCAATTAGCTTTGGCTGAAGGATGAAGCCTCTTTCCCTTTTCATCATCTGACCGTATCTCTACCATGACTGACAGAATCATGGTGAGTCTCTTCTGCTCATGTCACTCCCTATTTTGCCAGTGATCCGAATGCACCCAGAAGCAGGCAGAATAGCTGTAGGGTTTTTCTCAGATGTGAAGATAACTTACACCAGAGGCAGGGACTCATGGCAAGCCTTGATTCCTGCTAATTTGGGTTATTCTAGGATTTTTCTCCCCTCTCTTTCCTTGATTAGTTGCTTCGTATAGTTACTTCATAACTACAATCACAGAAATGTTATTTTGGGGAAATGATAATCTGATAGGGCTTTGGTAATTTATTTACATAGTTAATTGGTGGTGAGACTATAAAAGTTATGAACTACCTCCTAAGTTCATGCCTGCCTACATCTGAATGGCAGACGTTCACTGGTTGTTATTTATAATTCTGGGGGTATTGAACTGATGGAGATTACTCATGTAGAAAAGCTGCTGGAAGGCCTGAACTAGGAATTAAATTATCATAGTGGCTTCATTTTGTTAACAGTCTCATTGAAAATATCTTGCTTGCAGGACAATCAAACTCATCAGTGTTCTGCTCTTCTACTTCAGTAGACAAAGTTTTAATCAGTGGCACACTTGATCTTGCAGAATTCAAGGAAAATAATTTCCTGCTTTTTTTTTTTTTTTTTTTGAGATGAACAAAAATTCCTGTAATCTAGCTTTTAAACTCCTGGTGCTTTTCTCCCCCTTTTCTTTCTTTTTGAATAATCAACTTTACTTCATCCAGTTGCCTATTTCATATAACTTCAATTACCACAATGACCCAATGCTTAGATGGGATCAGCTCGTGGATGAAGAGCAAGCAGTAACAGACTGATAGTGAGACCAAAACATTTTGAAGAGTGGTGATGTTTCTTCTGAAGTTGTGTATCTTCAACTGGTCTTTGTTACTCATTTCTGATGGTCTCACATAGCAGCATTTACAAAATACTACTTTGCTGTCCCCTTCTTTTTGGAGCTACCATCCTATCTTAGCAGGTAGATTCAACTGTCTTTTGTATTTTCTGGTTGAAGTACAACAGCACAGGGAGCCTCCTACAACAGCACAGGCAGCCTCCTACAACAGCACAGGCAGCCTCCTACAACAGCACAGGGAGCCTTCACCATCTAGCAAACTTAGGAGTTTGGTTGGTTGGGTGCTGGTTTGGTTTGGTTTTGTTTAGTTTTTCTTCCAGATTCTTAACAGCCTGGACTCATCTCTGGGATGAAGGCCATGAGTTCCAAAGCCCCAGTGCCAGTTATGAGGACAGGCTGAGGAAGTTTGGGCTCTTCAGCCTGGAGAAGGGAAGGCTCTGAGGAGGCCTTACAGTGGCCTTCCAGTATTTGAAAGGGGCCTACAGGAAGGCTGGGGAGGGACTATTGACAAGGTCTTGTAATGACAGGAGGAATGGATTCAAACTGGCAGAGGGGAGATGAAACTGGATTTTAAGAGGAAGTTCTTTGCAGTTGAGGGTGGTGAGACACTGGCACAGGTTGCCCAGGGAGGTTGTGGCTGCTCCCTCCCTGGCAGTGTTCAAGGCCAGGTTGGATGAGGCCCTGAGCAGCCTGTTCTAGTGGGAGGTGTCCCTGCCTATGGCACAGGGGGATTGGAACAGGCTGAGCTTTGAGGTCCCTTCCAACCTAAACCATTCTATAATTCTTTGGTGTAACCAAACTTTCTGTGAAATAAAAGTTGTCTGTCAGCACAAGAGAGTATAACAAATTTAACAGCAACTAATTATCATCACCACCTTCTGCTGTAACTGCAAGGGCCATGTCCTTGACTGTTTCTTCTCTTACCATAGACAGCAAAGACTCCAAGACATTTTTCATCAGAGGGAGAAGGAGCAGATGTTGGGCACCTAGCTTACCTAGTTGAAGGTATTCAGGGTGACTAGGCTGGTGAGGGGCCTGGAACACAGCCCTTTGAGGAGAGGCTGAGGGAGCTGAGGTTGTTTAGCCCAGAGAAGAGTAGGCTCAGGTGTGACCTCATTGCTGCCTACCATTACCTTAAGGGAGGTTGTAGCAAAGTGGGGCTCAATCTCCCAGGCAACCAGCAACAGAATGAGGGGACACAGTCCCAAGCTGTGCTGGGGGAGGTATAAGCTGGATGTTAGGAGGAAGTTCTTGACAGATTGGCGTTGGAATGGGCTGCCCAGGGAGGTGGTGGAGTCGCCATCCCTAGAGGTGTTCAAGAAAAGACTCATGGGGCACTTAGTGCCATGGTCTAGGTGATTGGATAGGGCTGGGTGATAGGTTAGACTGGATGATCTTGGAGGTCTCTTCCAACCTGATTCTGTGAGGTAGTACAGATTCATGAGAAGCTGCAACTTGGAATTTCAGAGAAACTGGCTCTGATAAATTCCTGTACTAATACCATTTGGTGGACAGAAAGTATCTGCTCTCTGTCTTGATTCCAGTGATGTTTTCTGAATGCAATTTTCTATCAGCAGAACTTTTTGGGAATGGTGAGGTGTGGGAGTGGTGTTCTGTGATACTAGAGAAGAGTTGTACTTGATCCGTTATGCTAATACTGGAAAATCTGCACATGTAACAGTTGTGGTTGAGGCTGAGGAATCCCACATGTGGAAGCTGTTGTGGGAACTCTCAAGTCCCAGCCTAGAGCTGTGTTGACTAGCCAGGTGAAAGTGACAAAAGCCAGAATGCAGTGAGAAGCCAACTGAAACAAACAAAAATCAACAACGAAACAGAACATTGGAATGATGCTACAAAGGTGAGCATGGTTGCTGTGTTCTCACCCACTGGTGGAGTCATTCTCAGTTATGTCTGATCTTCCATTTCTGTATTACAGAGGAGAGTTAAACAGAAATCTAATCAGTCTGGAATCTCCACTGATTTCTGCTCTAAGTAGGGTTTTGCTCCTCTGGGGCTAATTGCTTTTATAAACATTGTCTCACAATGTTGCTTGACTTTTCCAAGGATCTGGTACTTAAACTGTTGATCTCCTCAAATATTAAAAGGATGTAATAGCTAGCTCCAGAACTGTTCATAAAGCAAAATGAAATTATTTGATGAAAGGTGCTAAGGAAGCTTTAAAGTATTAGCCTAATAGAAAACCTATCAGTGGAATTTTAAAGCCTTCCCTCTTCAATTTTTATGGACTGTCTTAATTGACTTTAAAAGGCTTTTATGCACTTATGAATAGGCTAAGTAGAAATAGAATTTTTCCCCCTCCTACTTGCAAATAAGATACCAGGATGGCTTCCAACTTTATTTTAGTGTAGGCTTCTGCCTGTGAGAAGAGATTTCCAACTAATGAAGTCCAGTAAAGTCAAGAACATGTCTGTTAATGCTGAAAACATGGGAAAAAAAAAAAAAGAAGAAGAAGTGACAACAGTGAATAAAAGAATAGTAGCCGTAAAACTTTCTGAGATATTTATGGTCACAAGCTCTAAAATTAGTGAGGACCACAGCACTCACTTTAGATGCTACACTGATCACTGGAGGGACACTAAACTGCCTAAACAAAACAAAATGTATAGCCGTGGTGTATCACTTTGGGTTGTAGGATCTTAATTTAAAGGCTCCAGCTGAGTTGAATCCTGATCCTTTTGGGAGTGTTCTGGTACAAATCTGTCCACGTGGAACATAGAAGTGGAAGATAATCTGATATTCTCTCAAACCAAAGGCCACTAGAAGCCTTGCTTTACAGGGAATTTCTCAAGAGGCCACTCTGCATAAAGAGAAGAAAGATGTGTTCATGTTCTGGTGCCAGTGGGGTGTGTTTTCTCCTTGAGAGGTCTCTCCCAAAAGCTGGCACTTGGTGATACCAGATCTATTACTGGCTCAAACAGCAGCCCCTGGCCTCGGTCCTGTCTGTGCACCAAACTCAGGTCAACAAGAAGGATCAGCCTCAAATGGAAAGCTTCACCCCGGTTCACTTTATTCCCATCCAAGACAGGCTTTGCAGTTAAAAATCCCTCAAGACCCACCCAAGAAAACAGCTTTTCGCTTACTTGGTAGACTTTGCAAACGTGGAAGCAAAGAGCAAAACAAGATAAATTGTAGGCTGTATTTACCAAGATGCCTTTCCACCTGCTTGCTACCCTTTACCAAACACTCTGACACAGTATCATGTTGTGTGTGTCTCTGAGATATGAGATCAGCCTGCACCTGGTCTCTTTCTTCAGCACAGGTGGAATATTAAGGGTTGTCCTGAGGTTACTTTTGTTATTCGAACACATCCTAGATTTCGTTGTTTCCTTCTCCCTTCACCAATTCCACTTGTTCCAAGTTCTTTACAAGAGTTTATTTTATTGTCACTTTCCTCCTTCCCGCCCACAGGCCTGAGTACACTTTAGTATCTTCTTTACTGTAGGAGCACTGGCACAGGCTCCCCAAAGAGGTTGTGGAGTCTCCTTCTCTGGAGGCTTTCAAGGTCTGTCTGGATGTGTTCCTCTGTGATCTGTGCTAGATTGTCTGGTCCTGCTGTGGCAGGACTTGATGATCTCCTTGTGTCCCTTCCAGCTCCTGACATCCTGTGATCTTTTCTATGGAGCTGTCAGCACACGGGGCTGGGATATTGGACAAGGGTTGCTGTGGGTATTTTTACGTTTGGGTGCACACTTGCAGTAACAGAAGTAACAAAGTTTTCTTGCTTTTCAGTAATGGCTGCTTGATTGAGAACATCTGCAAGTGGTCTGAAGGAGCAGTACGCGGTCAGTGTAGGCCATCAGAAGGAATGCAGAAGCAACACGTTCAGCGTAAGCCAATCTGTTTGCACTAATTGCTTGACAAACGCTTTCAAACCATCATATTGGGCGTGACTTCACCCTGTCCCGTGAGCAGGGTGGGCCGGCGGTTTTCTTTTTCCTTACGAGCGGGAGGGTTCCCGCTGACCTGGGGCCCGTTTGCAGGGCTGCCTTGTCACGGCGGCTGCGACAGGGGCCGGCGGCTGGTCCCGCTGCCGGGGCCACTGGCGCTGACACGCTTAAGTAAAGGCTCTCATCTCCTCTCGCTTCTCCGCCGCTCCCTGACGAACAGGTGCTGAGGGGCATGCCCG
>VWZI01011138.1:1519266-1530097 GCA_013396835.1 Psilopogon haemacephalus | reverse complement strand
ACCGGCACCTGCCGAGGCGGGAACCCGCTAACGGCTGAATCAACTTTCCCTCAGGTGGATCCGGGCCGGTCCCGGTGCCCTCACAGCCCCCGCGAGCCTCCGGTCGCGCGGTGGAAACCCAGCTGCAACTTTTCGGTGCGGTGCTGCACGCCCCGGCNCCGCGGGGGAGGACGCGCGTCGGCACTTGCCCGCTGCTTCCTTCCCCGCCGCGGTGCAGTCGCAGGTCCTGCAAGCGCCCCCTTGTTTCGTGGCGCAGGCCGCGCTGCCGAGCGGGGGGACGGGGGTGGGTGGGGATGGAGAGGGCGCCCGGTGCTGGTGATTCAGTGCCGGGGTCTGTAGCACAGCCCGTCCCCGGCGGCGACGGCGGCGGCAGCGGAGTCAGCACGCGCACGTGACGCCGGCTCCGGCTCCTCGGTGCCGCCACAAACACGCACACACCCCGCACACGGGCACACCGGCACCGCACGCACGCGTTCCCCGCGCCTCCATCCCGCCGCGCTCGCTGCCACACGCTCCTCTCGCACGCACCGCGCAAGCCGCCGCCGCCGCCGGGGCGAAGCTGTCGGCGGCACTCCTCGCTGGCAGCACCGGCAGTCTGGATGTGTAGCGGCGATCGCGCAAGCGGCGATCGCGCAAGCGGCAAGAGTTTGAGAAGGCTGCTGCGTGCCTTTCCCGAAGAGCTTTTGCGCCCAGAGGATGGCTGGCTGCGGGCTGTCAGAAGACGCTTGCTTCTCCTCCTTCTTTTACAACTACACCTCCTCCTGGGAGACCTCCTACAACCAGGTAAGAGGTGGCCGGTGCTGCGAGGCGCGCTCGCCGCCGCTGCCCCCGCCGGGTTCCTCGGAAGAGGCGAAGGTTGTGCAGGAAGGGTCTGGAAGTGTTTCTGTTCAGCGTGTGGGGAATCAGCCGGGGAAAGAACTGAGAGGAAAGAGCCTTTTTTCCGTGTGCATTTCAGCCCCCTTCCCTCCGCCTTCGCCCCTCCCGTGAGGGTTGGGAAGAGGGGACCGTAGTGCGCGGAGCGCTGCGCGTTACCCGGGAGCAACTCGGAGCACAGGAAGGCAACTCGAGCGAAGCATCCTCGAGTCTTCCTGTGGGCTGCGCTTGCTGCTGTCTTCCACGCATTGAGGGTCCCCGCCGAGGGCAGGCAGACGAATTTGCCGGGAGGGGGGCACAGGCTTGGTGCGAGAGGGAAATCCCTCTCCTAACCCGTCTCCCGCTTCTGCAGAAATGGCTGCATGTGTCTTGAGCCTCCTCATTTCGGATCCCGCTTAGGTGGAAATAGTTGGGCTTTACCCATCTCTCATTCCGATTCAGCCCTTCCCCCGCGCACTTAACTTTGATGACTGTGCAATGCAGGGCGCACAGCCCGGTAACGGCTCCTCCGGCCGGTTCGGGCTCTCTCGCCCCTGCCATGGCTCGGCCCGCGTGGGGCGGCAGGCAAGGCGGTATGGGAGAGTGGGGGGAAACCAGAAATCGCGCCTCAGAGGGAGAGAGCTATTCTGGGAGCCTCCAAAACGTCTTTAATTAAATAACTGTTGTAGTCTGCTGCCCCCGCTGCTTGTCTGGTGAAAGTCTAGAGGCAACTGTCATTTATAAACTACACCGGTGTGCGTGCGTGTGGAAGTGGGCTCTGGCGCGGCAGGAAAAGTTGGGCAGCGGGTGGAAGCGGGAAGCGGAGCAGGTGAAGGGCAGCCCCGGGCTGTGCAGGCAGCGGTGCCCGCGCGGGGGCAGGAGAGCTGCCTGCGGCCCCTCCTGAGGGGGGCTTCGGGGGAGTGTCGCCTCCCCGCTGGCTCCCGACTGGGGGCAGAGCCGGCTGAGCTCACGGAAGGACGCGCAGCTCACGGCTCCGCTCTGCCGGGTGCTGACATCCCCAAACTGGCAGTTGCCGGGTCGAGGTTGCACCGCCCGGCGAGGGGTCGCGAAGCCACGCGCTCCCCGCTGCCTCCGGGAGCTGAGAGTGGCCGGCGGGATTCGGGAGCCGTGCCGCGGTGGTGGGGCCCTGGGGCCCGGTGGGGTCGTCCGTTGAAGCAGCCGAATAAATAGTGATCTCCGGTGTCCCGGGTGCGAGTGGACACTTGCATGGCCCAGCTGGGAAGACACCTGGTGGCTGGGTCAAGCTGCCTGCCGAGTTGGCCGCCCCGGCAGGGGAAGAGCTTTGCGACCAGGGAATAAGTGGAGCTGCCCTGTGCCGCGGGGAGCGGGGTTCTTGTAGTGAGCAGCACACAGAGGCACGTACCAGACCCCGAGCCGCCACTGAATCGCAGTTTCCGGAGCGCGCCGGGGCCCCTCTGGCTCGATGAAGCCGTCAGGTGTCGCCGGTGGCCCCGGCCTAGGGGGGGGCGAGAGGGCGGCAGGTGCGGGAGGTAGCGGCCGTTGGCTGGTCTCTAGGGCAAATAGAGCTAGGAGCCGCTCGGGGCAGGTGTGTGTGGAGGGTGGGCTGCTCGAATCCACGGCCCCAGATCATGGCATCGCGGCGCGCCCGACTGCCCGCGGTGCCTGCGGCGTAAGTTTGCTCAGTGCTTGCCGCCAGCGGAGGCTTGGGGCGGTCGGGTACGGCTGAGCCCCTGCTGCTGCCTGGTTCTTTGCGCATACCGAGTGCACACATCGGCGCCGGTGTGGTTATGTGAGGAGAAAACGGACCTTATTATCCTGCTGAATACGAGTCCTCGGAAGTAACTGAGATTTAAGAAGGGCTTATGCCTGCTATGAAAGGCAGGCAATCATACCAAGACTCCTTTGAAACCATCAGAGAAGGAAAACGGTCAGGAACACAGACAATAAAATCAGGTTAAAACCAATTCTGTAGATAAAGTTAGTTTCATTCTGTAGCGAAACAGTTCAGTGGGAGAATGGCATTGTGAGATGATAGTTCCCTTACGTTTCTGCTCAGGAGAGCAAGCCTGTATCACAATGGAAGGAGGGAGAATTACTGACAAATCCAGAGTTGATTTGTTCTAAATACCACTGTTGAACTGTATCTAAGGGAAAACGGGGGAGATAATTCAGGATGCAGAAGATCTATAAATAGACAGACTATATAAACTGTAGAATACATACACAAAGTTGAATTAAATATGCATGATTAGGAAAGGAGTTTAGAAGGAGAAGGTATAATCATTATATAGCATTACAGCAGGAACAGATGAGCTTGCAAGACTTTCCAGGGTGAAGATGAGAAGAATTTTTAAGATACGTATTCTTTCTGGTGCTCAAGGCTCCTTTCTATTTTAGTCTTTTACGTATTACGTTAGCATTTACATCAGTCAAATTCACCAGCTGAGGATTAGCAGTAGATGTTAGTCTGAATATGAAATCAAAATGAATATGGGATTTTGCTGCAAATAGATTTTTCTTACAAGTTTTAACACTTACGAAGGCAGAGTTGGCTTCGATTTGACAGTCAGCCATGTTCGCGTGCGTTTGTTTTTACCTGAATTGCATCCAGGAAAAATAAAACAAAACAAACAACAAAACAACCCACAACAGAGCTTGCAAACCATTTCTCCTCGCTAAATATAGCAACCTAGCAGAAACAGAATTTGTTTTGTATACTCTTGTTTAAAACAAAACAGCAAACAGGAGAACTTTAAAACAAAGTGCTGAGATGAGAAGATGAGATGACTGCTGGAAAAAAAACCCATGTTTTTATTTCTAGATCAATATGATGCACTCTCAACATCTAGTATGAGGTAAAAGGATCCCTTATATAATATCAGTAGCAGTTCAGCTGTCGCTCGCTGAAAGGAATCTTCTGGCATCTCAAGACTTTGATAAGAATATAAGTAATCAAAATAAGACTTAATAATGGGACCGGTCAGGGTTAAAGAGTGCAGTGATTTCTTCCAGAAATATAATATACTATCTGGTAGTTTTGAAAGCAGAGCTAGGACATCTGCTTGTAAATTCAGGGAGGTTGAGAGACGCATTTCAGCTTTTATATTTCCGAGGCATTATTGCAGTTCATTTTTAAGCACAAGATTCTGTGTGTGATTTGTTGGTAATATTCTTGGAAGGAACTTTTTTTTTTTTTTTTCCACAGTATATTAAATTCCAAAGTACATCACAGGAAATCTTGTGTGGGGAAAAATTATGTCTAGAAACTCCACAAAGTCTATTTTGAATCCACTTCTGAGACAGTTTTCCAGAAAATAAGGCTCTATAATGGTTACAAATAGGACTTTGCATTGCTAAGGAGAACTGAAAAAAATTGACTATTCTCCTGAAGTTTGCTGTCTAACAGTTATTTTAGTGCAGGGACTTAACCATTATGCTAAATTTTAGACTAGACAAACATCCTGCTCTGGCAGGGGAGGTTGAACTCAGTGATCTCTTTGGGTTCCTTCCAACCCCTAACATTCTGTGATCCTGTATAGACCTAAATCTTAAGAACTATGAATTGTGGTTGCATAAGCTTACCTGCGTTGTCTTGCCAGTGTGTGTAAACCCAAGGCTGAGGAAGATGCACCAGAGATCCTGTTGACTGGTTCTGTGATCTGCATTTTTAGACCATCAATAAAAATAATTCCACTTTTAGCTCTTTATTTTGTGAATATGTGTTCCTGGGAAACTTCTCGAGTGTATCTTCTGGCTTACTGAAATTCTCTTTACATCTGTTTCTTAATTAGTAGTCATGAGGAAGGAACAGCTATTTCTAAGTACTGCACAGGGGGTATTCAGCCTTGCAAGAGCAGTAATATTCTTGGGCATAACCTGTCCATGCTGAACTGGCAGCATTATTTGTATTAATTATTTTTCACTCTCCAGTCCAGGACTGGATACGTTGTTGTGTTACTAATATATATAGTTGGGACGTGCTTGAAAATAATTAGAAATGTAGTTCATGAATGAAAGCTTATGACTTAAGGCATATATCTGGATAGATATTTTAATTCAACCCCCAGAATATCCCTGCAGTACAGAAGTAAAACGAGAGTGTGCTGCATGTTGCCTGACGACTGCCCTCAGTTCAGAGATCTTTCCCTGCAGCGCTCGGCTGAGGGCTTCCTACCTGGCACCATCTCTTTGCTCTGTGTTTTCAAACATGGCAATGTATTATAGGACATAGCTTCCACAGAACATGTTCTGTGGATTTAAGTCAGTCAGTGAAAATTTAAGCTAAAATCCATTGCTGTCGCTTGGCTCTTTGTCTTTACATGTGCAGGGACAGAACTACCTAAAAACCAGTGCTGTCACTTGGCTCTTTGTCTTTACATGTGCAGGGACAGAACTACCCCAACAGAGTCAGAGGTGTCTGCCAGTACTTCTGGAGAGCTGGACCGAATGTAGTCTGTTGCTGTAATGCAATTTGCCCTTTCAACTAGGGAGACTCCAATGGCCATTTCTGCTTTGGTCCACAGCCAGTGAGACTTTTGGACTTATTTTAGTTTCCATGGTTTCTGGATTTAAAAAAAAAATAGTTCAAGCAGTAGAACTCTTGAGAGTCTGTGGGGGTTTGGAAATGAGCAAGATGCTGCTTCAAGTTCAAGTTACTGCACATGTATATAGCATATACTAAGTATGTGTGTGTATGAGGATGTTGAATGAGAGACACTATATCAATCTGCACAAGATTGGGCAGTGCACTTCATGATTTTTTTTAATACCTCTTTATTTAATGGAAAAAGCCTCAGTCAGTAGTTGTACATTATTTGACTGTGAAAACCAATGGAATAAAACCATCATTCAACTTCAGTTATATTTTAGCAAAGCCTGTAATGTCTCTGCAAATTAAAAGGACGCTGTCAAAAGTAAATTAGTTAAGAGAAAAACAGCAATCCTGATTAAGTGCTAACAGGAAAGACTTGGTAGACGAAAAAAAAAAAATAAATCTGGGATTTGAAATTTTCCTGAGTTTTCTGTACCCGAGGGATGTGGTAGAGAGCTGGGAAGATGAAGCACAGTAAAAATGAAAGTGAAACAGAAGAGACCTATCTTCTTGGCATCCCAGCAAAAGAGATAAACAGTGGGATAAGGAGGAAGCTGTCACTTAATAAAAAAGGTAATAGATTTAAAAGAAAATGTTAAAGGTGATTGTCTTTCTTTCAGAAATTAATGATGTATTAGACTGTTCAACACAGTGAACAGTCTCTACAGTCTCTTCTGGCAAAAAAAGAGCAGAGTTTCAACCAAGCACAAACCATTCCTTGTGCCCCAGAACAAAACAGCTAAATAGTGGTACAGGAGGGCATGATAATGTGAGTTTAAAGCACACACAGAAAATGGGCGAGGTGTTATTTCTCTGTCTCAGTTTAGAAGACAAGCTTGTGTGCAAGTGGAGAGTTACAGCTGTGGCTGTGATGAGCTAATCATTTTAGTGCTTTATACATAGGTTGGGATTTTCAAACATACGGTTGTGTTCAGGAGAAAATGTCAGTAGTTCTGTAGGAAGAGGGCAGGGAGTTCTTAGCTGGTCAGGTGTTCGTATGGTCTAAGCAGAAATGTAAAAGTGCAGGGTTTGCATTGGAATGAGAACGAGGTCATCCACCCTTTGTACTCATCATCAGGGAAGCAGAACCTTCTTCCAGAGAGACCATAGGAAATCAATGAGTACACTTTGCTAGTGTAGAGATAAATGTGTACTGCAGAAGGGTATTAAATATAAAAGGGCAGCAGTAAAATGATTTACTGTATGAAGCAGTGGAACTTTCTTTTGGTCACCTAAAAGGCAATTTTCATTTTTTTTGATAATGTAATTGTATTTTTTTTTTTTTTTAATACTAACAACTGAAAAGAAGAAAAAAAGCTGGCAAATCAGCAGGGATTTGAGGAATACAATGTAAGCTAGGAGAGGTTTACAAATGGTAGCTTATTTACAAATACAAACCTATTTTATATTTTACATTTAGATGATAATAATCGGATCTGATTTACCAAAAGTTAATGAGCTTTTTTTTTTTTTTTAATGTGTTTTCCTGAGGCAGTGTGGATGCTTGTGATCCAGTTTGTCTCGCCGTGACCAGAAGGTATCACTGAGGGATACCAGCACAACGGATGCACATAGGAGAGAACCTGACGTACATTTAGGTGTAGAGGCTTAATGAAATGTGGAAGAGCAGGTGCACAGTCATAATGTGTTGGTGGTTTTTATATTTCCTCTGATGTGTCTGTTTGCTGTGTGAGCAAATCTCCTTGTGCATTTAAAACCTGTAAGACTGTGAAATTGCTGGAAAGGATGGCAGTTCAGTAATTCCACAGTATTTTTTGGTTTAGAATGTTCTCTACAGAGTGGCAACTGAGATTCCCTTTCTGCCAAGTAGCTATGTGTGTACCCTAGAGGTAAAATTAAGCTGAATAGAGATTAATAGCAGTGACTCTTGCTTTGGGTATGGCATTGCGGTATGCCGTGGTCCTAACTTTGGAAGGAGAAATTGGGCACTCTCAGTTCCATGTGAACTCCCTGAGACCTGAAATGGTGAGGGATATGTCTACACTAGCAGTTTTCTTGGGAGCAGGAGTGTGTTGCATTCCTCCCAACTCTGCTGTGCTTTGCTAGGTGTTGTAGACTGGTCTTGTTGCACATGAATGGAATTCCCTTTGCATAGAACTCTACTGGGAGATGTATTCCTCCTGCATTTGAGCTACCAATTGACTTTCAACTAATGAGATGAGACCAGAGGTGGGATGAAGTTAAAAAAAACACACCCTGAGGTGCATCGTGCAAAGCCTACAGTGTAGATGTCAGATCTTCTGTGTGTGGCTCTTCCCATCTGATGGTTCTTGCTCCTGTAGATGGCCTTTGCAGATAGTTGGGTTTACCTACCAGGGACCACTTGAAAGCCTGTATTTGGGAAGCTGCTTGGAGGCTGATGGTTAGAACAGTCACCTGACATGCATCCTGATGTTGCAATCATGGGACCATTATGCTTTCCCTCAAAAAAGGGGCAGTTTCTGTTGGCACGGAGAAAAAGGGTTCGTTTCATCACTTGTAGTGTAACACAGGAGTGAGTAGGAGGCATTGGCGCTTTGGCTCATGAAAGCCCTCCACATTTTTAACCCATTTTATTATTTGCAAGAGCAATTTAGTTCCTAATGTTAACAATGAGTGATTATGATTCTGTACTTCCGTTTACAGCATAAATTAGCATTTTGTTTTCCATTACCGCTTTTGAATGAGGAATTATAATGTATAATTTGCTGCAAATAGATGTTATCATCTCTTTGGATGCGAGCAACCACATAAACTTTGAGCAAATGATAAAAATGGAATCAATTACTTCTCAAATGGAAGTAGTTTACAAACCTTCACATACAAAATGGCAATAGTAGCTGGTTATTGTAACAAATAATTAGTTGGGTTTTAAAAAAATGTTTATTGAATTCCATTGACAATTTATTAATTGTTTATAGAATATTTAACCACCACTACCACCACCCCAAAATACATGGCACATATTATATGCATTTTATAAACAGCAGATTGCCACCGTAGGCTTTGTGTGAAGCTTTACTCATATATATTCACCTGTACCAGTGTTCCAGAAGGGGAGCACTGAGCCACAAATCACACTGATGATGCTGCTGATGCTGATTAGGGAGCTTCATGGTGTTCTGGAATTAGCAGATCAAGATTGAAATTGTAGAGGAGAGGCTGCATCCAAAGCCTGCTGAAGATGATGTGAATTTTTCTGCCACTTTTGAACTCACCATCTAGGTCTTGGTTGTTAGAAGGATAAAGAAGAGGAAGAGATGTTGTTATGGTTGCTTGGATGAGTGAGTATTGTAAGTCTCTACTGGAGGGGAAGGTAATATATTGTACTTTAATGAGTTTACTAGTTTGAATGTCATGAAACAAGTTTTCACTGTCAGTTGCTGTGATATGTTTCTGTATTATACAGAGTTATTCACGCTTGGAAAAAATACCAGTCCGTGGCCAAAATGAATGTGAGAAACAGTGCAGATTCCCACTCATTCTCTTCCCCTTGCAGACACTTTCTTCACATCACTGAAGGACATAATCCAAGCATCATTTACAACCCCTTCCTTTTGAAGAGGCTGCCTAAATTCTGATGATTTTTTATATACTGATTTGCATGTATGGTTATGTCTGATCCCCTAATGCTCTGGCCATAAAGCCAACCTCCTACCAGCCTGAGTTCACCCACCTCTTTCTCACACCTTGGTAACCCTGCTGCCATTCATTCTGTATGCACTACAAGCCCTTCCTGAACATGCTTTCTTGATTGCCCCCACCTTCTCTCCTAATACAAACTGAAGTTCATACCATGTCTCATTCAATGCTTTAAAATTTAGACTTCTTTTGAAGTCTTTGCATAATTTGGCTTTTGCCTGTTTACTGCAGCATCCATGTTGTTCTGCTTACAACTGATGCTGGATTTGATGCTTGCTGGGTTGCTTCTCCCTTTTCTTGCTATCTCCACACTTTTTCTTAGTGAAGTCATGAGCCTGCTGAGAAAGATCATGTAAGCTTTCCTCTACCTAGGCTCTTACAAGCCATTGTTATTTAATTAATAAAAATGGATAAACTTCTTTTGTGATTAGAAACCTATGGAACAAACTGACCAAGCCCCAGCCAGCACCCAGACTGCTGTATTTCATTGTGTTCGTTTGATTTTTGTTTCTTTAGGTTGGTATCTGCTGCCATACTTTGGCCAGTCTGTAGATCAGATAAACAATAGCTTTTTATTATTCTAATAATTGAAAAAAGATTAATGATGTCCTTTTCTCGTTTGCTCCACTCTTAACAAATATTACAAGTGAAGTAATTAAAGGGGGAAAGTGTTGTAGTAATGATTCCTGAAGGGCTGCTGGGAGTTGGTTTTACAAATAAGTGGATTCATCAACCATACCCAGTTGTAATGGGGTCCCTGGACTGGGCAATTCACAATGTCAGAGCTGTGTTTGGACTGTAAAAGCTCATTCTAACAAGCTAACTCTTCTCAACCAGTTGCTTTCAATTTTAGTTTTCCCGAGTCCAACAGGACATTGTGATTTGAGGTATCTGCTAAACTTTTTTATTTTTCCCATGAAGCCTCTCACTAGATTTGCCTGCTGCCTCTGTATATTCATAGTTTGCTTAGGCCTTGATCCAGCAGACCACTTAATAGCTCAGCTGTAGGCTCTTGAAGTCAAGGGAACTGCTTACAGGTTTAAAATGAGTGTCTGGTGTGTTGGCTTGGGGCTGCAGACAGCTATATCTTAGGGATAGAAAACTTTGCTTTCTTCTTGTTTGTCAAGTACTTGCCATACTTCCAATACATTAAAAGCATTGATGGTAATGATGGCAGTGGGAGCAAGGAAGCAATGAGGAGATGAAGGAAACCTGGTGATGTTTATAGTATCGTTCATTGGCAATTGAGTCTCTTTGTGAAATGGATTTGCAAATGAAAGACAATTTCTCCTCTTCTCCCAAGCAAAAAAGCCTTGTGATGAAGTGAATAGGCAGTGCATTAAAATGCACAATTAGGGACACTGACAGAAAACCATGCATGAAAGGTACTTAAGGACAGGAAGCTCCTTTTGGATTGTAAGCAAAGTAAGAAAAAAAATAAAAGGAAGGAAAAAAATGGCTGAAAGTGTATAACGGTAAAAGTAACAGTAAGTGTGTGTATGTCCTACTTACAATTAAATATTTAAGCCACGTGAAACAATGAGTAAATGAACTACTGACCAAATAAATCAGCAAAACAAATGTGAGGTTGCACTTTCAGCCTTTTTTTTTTGTTTTCCTCCCAAAAGATTGTTAATTGCTGGAGGGTTAAAATAATTCATATTCAAGGATAGGAAGTGATAACAGAGTGCAGGAGCTCGGATGCTCCACATAGTGGAAGGAATACTTTTCTCTTTGTGTGATGTCAAAGCCAAAAGAAGGGAA
>VWZI01011138.1:1457150-1519216 GCA_013396835.1 Psilopogon haemacephalus | reverse complement strand
GTTAGGGCAGCATTGTTAATTGATTTTTTTTTTCTGACATTCATAATAATTGTTGTATTAAAAATAATTTATGGAGGATTTTTTTTTCTTCCTTCCAGAAGCTGAGCCTTGCAGAATCTGTTACAGAAAAGTGGGTAGGGAGTGGATTATTGTACATCACTGTTCCCACATAATAGTAATCTGCTTGATTGGTAAAATGCATGTTGTGCTTTTGCCTTGTCCATTTTCCACCAGTGGTGCCTTTCCAACAAGATTTGCTGGTTTAGTGGTAATAGCATCAGGATATCTCATGCCCTTTCAGTATAAATAAAGGTTGTTCTAGCAGCTGCTCGGATTGTGCTGGCAAAGTAGCTGTCTTTGCTGGAGTGTCAGTTTTTGGCTAGAGTAATTTAACACACTGGAGCTTTTCTCTGGTTACCCATGGTTGAATCATTTCCAGCTGTGGAAACAGATGTGTGGCTTTTTGAGGGGGAAGTAAGTTAATTGGGGGAGGCTTATGAATTGTTGGTTGAGGTTTGTTTTTTTTTTAATATGATGTTAGAAGATGCCTTTAGAAAAGAAATAATTCTCTTTTTTATGGGCATAGAATTGGACACATTCTCAACACACACACAGCACTGTAAGGAAAAATTTGGACATGCTTTGGATACAAAGAGCCTTCCCATTGCCTCGTTACCCCCTAAAAGCATGTCAAGGATGAAAAGAAGAAATAGTTGCTATCTGAGAGCTAGTAAAGTTGAGACAAAATGAGCAAATAAAAGTGACTAATTTATCTTAGTGCATATTGTGTGTTCCTGTTGCTGCCTGTCCATGTTTTAAGGCAGCTCACAGTCTGTTCAAATCTGCGTGGGCCAAATGCTTCACAGCTCATGACAGTTTTTTTTGTTTTCCTCATCTTTGGCTTTTGCCTTTGAAATGAATTCTCTAGGCAAAAACTCTGGAAAATATTTGCCATGTTTCAGACATTCTTTTCCCTTTTGTGTTCAGCATAGTGATTTGTACCTTCGACATTGATGTCTCTCTTGTTTTAAGCCTGCTGGTAGGCACAGCGCGTTTGTTATGGGAAAGAGAACTTTGTGTGAGGAAACTCTTCTAGTTTTGTGATGTCTTTTTTTTTTTTTTTTTAACTCTTTTTAGTTTTGCTTGTGACATAAATAGCCAAACATGAAAAACCAAAACAGCAGTAGCTTGTTTAGTTTTTGTTA
The DNA here is from genome assembly GCA_013396835.1 of Psilopogon haemacephalus. Lineage (NCBI taxonomy): Eukaryota > Metazoa > Chordata > Aves > Piciformes > Megalaimidae > Psilopogon > Psilopogon haemacephalus. The sequence continues at coordinate 1,518,011 of VWZI01011138.1, read as the reverse complement.
CAAATAAATATCACATGAAATGGAAAGCTATTCTTTGGAGCATCCTGAAGCAGGGATGATGTTCCTTTTGCACACTGTGCACATGCTAGGGCTGCAGAGTGTATTGCACACTAAAACCCCAGATGTGTACAAGTGTCTCTAGAATTAGCACTAAATCTTCATGTCTAAATGAAATAGAAGAGAATAGAATAAGCCAGGTTGGAAGAGACCTCCATAGAAGTTCATTGAGCAGCATTTTTTTTCTAACTTCCCTAACACTACTACAACTCTAAGCCAGCAATAAAAAAAAAAACCACCCTGTTTGCCCAACTATATTTGTTGCATATATGTATATTTTTTTTTCTTTCCTCCTTCTCCATTGGGAAACAAATGAGTATTTGGAAAAATCATGCAGACCCTCATTAAAACCAAAACCCACCCAAACTTGTGGATGTCACAAACGTTTATCTGTGAAACCTCTGGAGTTATTCTTCTGTGAGCAGACTGAACTATCCTGTCAACCATAGGACATCCTTGGTGCTTTGGAAGTGTTCTCTCTGAAAGGGTCTTGATGGAAAGCCTTGCACGTTGGGAAGAACATCTGGGATTTGCAGAGAGTGAGGAGATGGGCAGTGGTTTAGGCTTTTTCTGGCCGTGCCCACTGCTGAAGCAGAATGTCCTTCTACCTTTGGATTAGTAGTTGCCCAGAATGAGGAATGGATGTGGCAATGCTACCTGCAGTGCAAGTTGTTAAGGCCTTCCCATGTTAGATTCCTTTCTTTTTGCAAGTAATTTTGCCAGATGTCAACTGTCTACAGTGTTCTTTGCCTCAGCTGCATGTCTCAAGCTAGGGTTTTGTGTCCTCTGTGTGTGGGTTTTTTTTGTGTTTTTTTTTTTTTTTTTTAATGCAGATATCAGCAAATGTGATTTTTACTGTCTTCATGAATGTTACTAGCTTTAAAAATAATGCAAAATTTCATTCTATGATGTGTAATTAAATCTTGTCACCAGGGAAAGCAGTATAAACTGGATCTGGTTGGAGGTTTTTTTAATAGAAAATTTGTGGGTTTTTTTTTTCCTCTGAAGGAAGTGTTATTAAGTATAAGACAAAAAGCAAATGAGAAGGGCTGGTATACTGCAAAATATTTTATTAAAAAAACATTAATTCTTTCATAGTTTCGAAAATGTGAAGCAAAGTGGCAGCAAAAGTCAGAGCTGTATTTGATTAGAAATCAAAAGGTTATTAATAGTGCTGATTACTTCAGCTTAGTGATGTCTGCTCTAGTATTACTCTTATTTGTTTGCAGCTGTAATCAAGCTCACTGTAAGCCCTTATCTTTGACCAGCCAGAAGAAATCATAAAAGGAAATAATTGTTTAGTGAGAAAGACTTTGATAACAGCATGACTCTTGTGTGGGAGACAAGGAGATAACAGTGTCTGAATGAAATGATATAACCAAGGTAGCTAAGGTGATAAATTCTTTACTTGTCTTGACCTCAGCAGTAAAACATACAGCAAATTAAAGATGTGTTTTCAAGATTCATTTCAAGAACTGATGGTATTTGTAATTTGCATGTTTTGCATTTACGTCTGTAGAGCAAAGGGAGGAGATGTGGTGTTGAAAATACAATTTCGTAAAGCCACAGATACACCTACGATATTGACCAGGTGGTTCAGGCCTTGTTGCTGTTGCTGTACTTAGTGTTTAAATTTATTTGACCAAAATATTTTCCAAATCTGTGGGTATTTATCTGAGGGATGGCATCAAGTGCTTGATAGGCATTGCACTATGCTGCATCATTCTACAAAAGGCATGTAGTGACAGAATGAGGAGTAGTGGCATCAAACTGGAAGAAGCTAGATTTAGATAAGACAGTAGGAAGTTCTTCCTGAGGGTGGTGGGGCACTGGGGCATGTTGCTCAGCAAATCTGCGAATGCCTCATCCCTGAAAGTGTTACAAGCCAGGCTGGATGGGGCCTTGAGCAACCTGATGTAGTAGGAGGTGTCCTTGCCCATGGCAGGAGTTTGGAACTAGATGCTCTTTAAGGTCCCTTCCAACCCAACCCATTGTGTGATTCTCCTGGTTTTTCTTTAGAAATCCCTGTTTTTCACTGGAGTCATTCAGGATTAATTTTCTGGGCAGAGGTTTGCTTTATGTTTTGACCTAGGTAGCTTGGGAGCCCTTCGGTGTCTTTTTGTTTTTCCCTCTGAACACACTTTCACTCTAGGCACTGCTGTGTCTTCCTTTTGCTAAGCTAATCAGAGTGATCACTTTAAGACTCTTACTGGAGGACTTTTTTTCCAGATTTTAAGTACATTTGCATAACTTTTCTGTTTCCCTTCCAATTTTTTGATTTCCCATTAGGAAAATCAGATGCCAGGAACATGAGATGATACCTCAGTGCTGGTCTCTCCAATGCGCTCAGTACTGCAGTGAAGAATTCACTTACCTGTTTCCCTTCATTACGTTCAAGGTTCAAATTCATTCTTTTTGCTGCAGTATCACAATGAGAATTCACACAGAGTAATTAGTGCACTTCAGTACTTGCTGTCTTAAGTGAGCCATGATTATCCAGGATATACTCTACCAGTCTGTACCTAGGTACAGAATTTTGCCAGTTTTACTTCTGTCTGCTAATTTTATTGTCATTTTATCTGATGAGATGTTGACTAGTCTGAAGCCTGGCACCAGTCCTTGCTGAAACCCAGGAGAAACATCAATGCAAATTCATTATATTTTGTAATATCTTTCCTAGCCTCCTTTTCATGCCTTTAATGTACTCTTACGTAGTATCTTCCTAGTTTTGTGAATCTGAAAGTTGTGCTGTGATGAATCAGCTGCCTTGCAGAAAGCCCTCTACAGATGCATAATTTACTGGAGAAGTGGTGTCACCCAATGCATGAATTGTAGTTACTGGATATTTTTAGTGATGAGATGCCAGTCCTCCAATTAAGATATACATATATGTAGCAATATGTTACTCAATATACCATTCTGTGTTACTTTTCTTGGGAGGAGCACATTCATGGTGTGTAAATGAGCTTCTTTAACTCATTTTGGATCTGTAGAGACTGTACTTGAGTTTTCAGATGGTTACACTTGTAGTGCTTACACCAAAGAGACAGTGATAAAAGCATCGTGTGAGCTCAAGCAATACTTTATGCATGATGCAGAGTATTAGTGCCTGTGTGGCAGCCTGTGTTGTGCGTCCTGGATAGTTTTAAAATGCTTCCATCTTCTCGTAGATAGGACTTAAATAACTAGAAATGTACTCAGGATTCACCTAGACAGGGAACACTTGTACCCCACCACAAAAGATTTAGCATATTCTTGGCTCTTTGTTTTTTACACTAAACTAAGTAAAAAAAAATAAATGAACCAACTCCTGACTTAAATTTGCAAAGTCAGTTTGTATCTGGGCTGAATTTATTGTTGTGTGTCTAGAAATGAGCTGCATGTGTTACTTCTCTAATATGTTATAGTTCATTCCCCTTAAACTCTTTCAGCCAGAATTGCTTCTGAAAGAATTGGTCCTGGTGGCTCCATCTCCCATCTTGCCTCCTGGTGCAAGTGTTCCATGTTTGTGTTTGTTCACCTCGTACATTTGGCTCACCTTATAGTTAAACAGATGTTGTCTGCAGCACAAAGAAGGGAGAGCACAGGCCCAAAAGCAAGCGGCAAGGACAAGAGAAATCCATGTATTTTAGCTTCAGTGGTGATCCAGAGTGGTTCAGTATGGTTACCATGCCTGTTGTTCACCTTTACTGCCCCATCAATGTGGCCTTTGCTGACAGGATGCCCTCCATTCACATTTGCCAGCTTACCTGTATGCCCGACTGCTCCCTAACCTGATTCTTTCAAAATGACCCAAATTAATATAAACATTGAAAAAAAAAAATCTGCTCTTATGAATCTTAACAAGCACAAGGAAACCTGCCTTTATTTTGAAAGGACTTGGGTGCAGTACGGTACTGATGTGCTGTCATGCTGGGTGAGCATCAGGATGTGATGATGAGCAACCAGAGGTCTGTATAGGGGTGGTAGCCTGGGTCAGCTGCAGCCTCAAGAGACTAACTCAATTCAGCCTACATTTGCTGTAAAAGCACTAAAGAGGGAGAAGTACTAAGTAAGAAAGAATTAAATGCCTTTTCTAGGAAAGATTTGAGGTGAAAACAGTGGGAGCTTCTCATTTTCAGTGGGTCTGGATTATTTCTTCACTGATGAGCTATAGGTAAATGAGTACAATTTTCTGTAGGTATGTGTTGAGAATGTGATTATTTTTTTCCCCTACCCCTCCTTCAAAGAAGTAATGATATGGAGGTTTTATTGAAGGCCCAGCTTCAGGTATTTTTAATAGGGCTGACTTTCAGCAGCTTCATTGTTTAGCATTTACTGAATTTTTTTGGCTTTTTGAGCAATGGAATCTTAACCAAGAAGAATCAATGGCTCTTGACATGCATGTCTCTGGTGTTTAATGCGTGAAGACAGCTTGCAGCCATCGCAGGGGAAGCTGCATGGAAGCCTTGCTAGGCTGGATTATGCAGAGAATTACCAGTAGTCACAGAAATTGATTACTGTAACTGATGTCTCTCTCTTTTTAATAATCTGTTCTCATGATGTTTGTTAATCACAAGCAGGACTCTGCAGTTGGAGGTTTCTGGAATCAGCCTGTCATGCTCAGTCTTTTATGTAGTTCCACAGTGCAGGGCTCTGAACTTCTTTCAGTCAAGCTCTTGAACCTTAATGCTCATAGGAAAATAAAGATTTGATGATGTGTATTTTGCTTGTAATTTTTTTTTTGAGTGTGTGTGTTGTTGATGAAGACTGGAACAGGCCTGTCCTGATACCTGTACCAAACTTAAGTGAGATAAAACACAGCCTGAAATAATTCCCTGTAAACTGCCAGCGACCACCAGGAGTTTTGCTTTGGCAGTGATGACTCTATTTAGAGCTGTGTTCAGGGCACTTGGGGAACATTTGTCAAAGGTGCTGAGTCTTGCTTTCTGAGGGTACGTGGGTCTGAGGAGCAAGGTGCCTTTCAGTAAGGCTTTAGCTAAGCTCTTCTGAAATATGTAGTGCTGTGTAGGAATATTGGAGAGAGTTTAAAATTAACTAGCTGAGATAACAAAGGCAGCAGAGCTAAGTGCACTTCAGTCTGCTAGTGGATTAGTTACTACAGGTGGGAAAACATGTCAGAGTGTCTTTTATCTGCTATCCAGATGGAAGGTTGTGCTGCATATCTCTGTTCATCACTGCACTTCCTATGTGGTGTATGTGTACTTTTAACCTGATGCAAGCAGCAACTGAACGTGAAATGAGTGGGATGCTGAAAATTTTATCCTTAGATTTAAGAAATCTCTGTCAAGACAGACTTAAACTTTTCAACCTGAACTTCAGGTATCATTTTTTTAGGACTTAGATTGCCTGAAGGGAAAATGGTTGTTTAAACCAAAACACAAACCCCATGCCTTGTAGTTTGGGGGGTGTGTGTGTGTGTTGGATTTTTTGGTTTGTACACATTGAAATGCCTAATTCTTTGTGAATTTCGATGTATCTGTTTGAAACCCCTAAATACCTCACTGTCAAGCAGTAAAAATGTCATCTGTTCCTTTTCTAAAACACCTTTTATATACGTGCCTTAATTAAATTCGTAATGTCAGAGATGTGACTACTTTTGTAGTGCAAAGTAGTGGTTTCAAGTGAGGAAGAGAAATTACTCACTACCGAGAAACAGCAAAGGTATGCATCATGAAAGTATCTAAGTCAAAGTCAGCTTGGAGTGTGGTAGAGCATGTTTAAAACTGGGATATGTATGGCAGGAGAGAGAGTGGGAAAATTTCCATTTTGAGAAACGATGCTCTAATGGAAGTTTTAAGCATTGTCCTGCTGTTTCTATACTTAATGCTCTCCCCAGCATTGTCCTGTTCAGGAGTAGCACAATGTGTGGCATTTAGTATGTGTTTAATCTCTCTTTTGTTTTTAAACAGATCTTCAGCTGGTAGCAGCTTGAAGAATGATGTGGGTAGAATTGTAGGAATAAAATAAAGGAGAAGAGACAATGTAACGATGCTTGATACTTACAGATCAGTTTGCTGTCATTTGGAAACTCCAGGGCTATTGCTTCTGGTTGCCAAGTGTTAGGCTGATTGCTTTCAAGGTGAAGCTGTACTGTGCTGCTTTGAACTGATACTGCATGATTAAGGTAATAAGTAAGTGCCACTTAATTGGAACAGTCCTGATCAGAAGACATTCCAGGTAACTGATTTAAGCCAAACAATACTTAATTGCAGTGACTGTTGCTTAATGGGGATGGTAATTATGTGCATTGGGGATACCTTCAAATGATTCATTGGTGGTTGAGTCTTTTGCATCTCCCTTACTGTTGGCTTTTTTTTTCCCCCCTGTTATTCAAAACATCTTTCACTATCTTCATAAATAGCCATGATTAATTCAGAAAGCAGATAAAGTATTGCTGATGGTTGGCTTTTAATAATTCTGCACCAGAGGCTTAAAATCAGCTTGCTTTAAGTCATGATGCCTCTAATGATTTTTTTTTTTAGGACCTTTTTATTTGCTCTCAGGATTTTAAACTATTGAATTTACTTCCCCCCCCTCCCTCCCTCCCTTTACAGTGCAATCAGGAACATTAGAAATTGCAATAAGAAAAGACAAGTCACATAGTTTCTTGGCTTCTGGATCAGGGTAGGCTCTAACATTGAAGAGATTCACTAAATCATACAAGCTGATATGTTCCCTGCCCTTGACTTTAGTTCTGTCATATTTTCTTTGCCAGGGTTGCCTGTTTTCTTTCACATGAACCCACCTGATCCATTACAAAATCCACTTTATAACTGAGAGCCCCCGCATCTATAGTTTAAACTGGCCAAAGACAAAATTGGACCCTTTTCTACTTTTTTCAAGTTGTAGCCTGCCAATACATGTTTGCATGTTCATAACTGAGCCTTGCTCTGCTTACCTTCTCCCCTGCTTTATCATATCCTCGGCATGGGATGCTGATGTTTTCAGCTTCTGTTGCTTTATGCCTGTATTCTCCTTCCATATCCATTTTCACACTTTTACACTGTATCTTTTAGTGCAGAAGACCTTCTAATGAAGTATTGTTGGAAATGTTTTCTGAATCAACCTCGTAGAAAAGAGTTTATTCCTGGAGCTAATGTTACAAGTTGGTTTTAATTCCAGAAATCTCACCATTCCCTCATTTTCTCTCCTCTTTATGGAGTGAACACGTTGCGTTAATGTAAGTAAATGTGTTTCAGTGAAAAGACTTAGAACCTTTCCATTTATTATTTCTAGAGTGCTTTTATGTTAGGGTTTTTTTTTTTTTTTCCTCACTACATCTAGCACTTGACATGTGGGTAGATTTTGACAATGGCTTCTGCAAGAAGTGATTTTTAATGACAGGATCACGTTTAAGACATTTTCATTATTTAAAAATCAGACCTGTTTCTCTTGTCAGCAAATCCACTGCAAATATGAAAGCAGGACAGTATTTTTGTCATGAACCTCAGAGCCAGGCTGTGTTACCTTTGTCAGAAATGAAAGGGCACTCCAGGGTTTGTAGAATTACACTTCCTCCTGTTCTTCCATTTCTCATTATCTCTTCACTTTAGGAATATATCTAAGAAGGAAATTCAGAGTGACACTTGTGAGAGGTAACACAGGAGATTTCATTGGCAAAACCAAAAGTGTCCATCTCTAGAGTCCCAAAGTTGCCTTTGTGGACTCCAGCCACAAGCAGTCTGCTAACTGCATCCCATTTCTTTATTTAAGTCAGTTGAGAATGTTTAACTCCATTTACTTTGTATGAAAAAAGCATTATAAATATGAAGCATTATCTTTATCTGCATTTTCCATGTAGATGTTCACAGAGAAGTGGATAAGCTCCCAGGTATTGCCTAATTCATTTTTCAGTGATCCACAGAAGGGGTACTTAATAACTGGGTGGTTGGGTTGTTTTTTTTTTCTGTGCACCTTTAAAATGGTAGACAACACTTTCAAAATGTCTCTCAGTTTTTATGCCTTGATTATCACAGAATTAATCAGGTTGGAAAAGACCTTCAAGATCGAGTCAAACCTATCACCTAACCCTTCTAATTATCTAAACCATGGCACTAAGTGCCTCATGCAGCCTCCTCTTAAACACTGCCAGGGATGGGGACTCCACCACCTCCCCGGGCAGCCCATTCCCATGCCAGTCACTTGCTGTGAAGAACTTCTTCCTAACATCCAGCCTGAACCTACCCTGGTGCAGCTTGAGGCTGTGTCCTTTTGTTCTATCCCTGGGTGCCTAGGAGAAGAGCCCAACCCCACCTGGCTACACCCTCCCTTGAGATAGTTGTCTGCCCTGAGCTTTATCTTTCCACCTCACCTTGAGATTCACTAAGGGGCTTGATTTGACTGTGGGAGAGGTTTCAGCATGTCTAGGCTTCTTCGAAGTGTCAAAAGGTTGGTTTGATTTGCCTGTAGAAATTAAAAATTAAATCAAAATTATTTAAAGCACACTTGCTCAGTAAATTTAATGTCTTTAAAGCATATTAGTGAGATCTAGACCCTTGTTTCGCTAGGCATTGTACTCACTAATACAACCTCTTTTAAGTCAAGGATTTCTGTTAAGAAATCCCAAACAAGTAAATTAATGAATGAGAAAATCATAAGTCTAACGTTGCTCATATAATAGCCAATTATTCCAGCTCTCTGATGTATAAAGGAATACATATTTTCATCACAGCATGACTTACACTTCAGTGCAATAGAAATGCAATTCTTTCATCAATAGTTTCCACAGATGTACACAAATCCTGAAGTAAAAACAATCACAAAACATTGTTGAATTAAAGCTTGTGACCGATTCATGGAACATCCTTCTTTGTGAGTAGATGGTTTGATAGTTTTTTTCCGTTAAAGACTGCACTAAATATTGTTTTAAAGGAGAGCAGGAATTGCAAATATTTTGCATAGAGTTAGGAGGAGTTCCAAAGCTTCCCATTCAGCAATGTTTTCTAAGATAAAGGTCACAATTATAAGGGAGTTATCAAGTAAAAAGAGTTTGCTTTGAGCTAGCAGAACAAGTAGATAGGTTGTGATGAGTTTCAAATGTGGTGGTGAGGCCAGAGAAGAGCTGATGGAGGTGGCTGAGTTGTGCTGAGGACTTACGCTGCTGTCTCTACTGGGAGTAAGAGTTTCTTCAAACTGTTACAAGATGTGGTCCTATCTCCAGCTTCTTATCTTCCTCCTTCACCTGATGAGTGAGGTGGTGCTGTGGGGGAATGCTGGCGGCTCTGGCCGCAGGCCATTGAGGCTGGAGCAGAAGTGCTGTTTTGATCACCATGCTCTGTCTGTTGTCTTCTGATGCGGACAAGAGCTCAGAGTTTCCCCATTGTGCTGTTGCTGATGTGGTTGTTCTGGGATCTGTAGCCTTTCATTTTTTCATACCCTTCATAACCTTTCCTTTTTTGTTCTTTCTTGGCATCTCACAGTTCAGAAAGGAAGAGTCAGTGCCCAGAGGACCTTGCAGTGTGACTGCTATGTGCATAGTTTCTGTAGTGTACTGCAGAGGTAGGTGAAGAGATGGCAGGATCACAGGATGTCAGGGGTTGGAAGGGACCCAAAGATCTCCTGGAGTCCAATCCCTCTGCCAGAGCAGAACCATCCAGTCTAGCTCGGGTCACAGAGGAACACGTCCAGACAGGCCGTGAAAGTGTCCGGAGAAGGAGATTCCACAGCCTGTCTGGGGAGCCTGTTCCAGTACTCTGGACCCTTCCAAGACTTGCTCAGTTGAGACCCCTTGCTCAGAGGAGAGGTGACTGCCTGCCTTCATGAAGGGCTGGTGGGGAAAAAGCAGGCAGTTCCATAGGCTTTCTGTGTTGCTTTAGCTTGTTTACTGTGGGAACTGTAGCTGAAGAGAGTCTTCTGAAAGCTGTGTTACATGGGGGAAAAGTGCCCTCAGGAAACACTAGTAAGGCTGTAAGCAAAGACACAGAGGGCCATGTGGAAAAACTGGACAAATGGGCCATCTGTAATGTTAGAGGCACTACTAGATGCTGGTAGTGCTTCTAGAGTCATAAATTGATAATGCTATTAGTGCTGGATGCCAGAACTGCTGCTGGTGTCCAACTGCAGGAGTAATTTTTCCACCGGGAGGGTGAGTCATGCTGTCCCTGTGGAGAGAAGTGTATTAAAAAGTGGAAACTGGTGAATTATGTTATTTTTTGGAAAATACGGAAATATATCTTATGCAGTGCTTGCATCGTAGCATTTCAAACAGGTTCAGCTATGTACCCTAGAGCAAAACAGGAGAGTGTATGGGACTGGTTTGTGTTAGGTATTAAAATGCTTTGTAGAGAATGTAAGAAGGAAGCAGAAGGACACAGGCGGAAAGGGTTTAAAGGTTGAGGTGGGTGAAAGATAAATTATAGTTGGCTTTCCATCGGTGATGTCACCCCTCACGTAGGAGAATGCAAACAGATTCTTCAAGGGAGAACACAACTTTATGGAGGTGTTCCTTTCTTCACTGCTGTAGCTGCAGATGCAGCTGTACCTGGGCATCCTGTTCCAAGAGGCTGTGTACAAGTGAGCCAGGCTCTGCTGGGTGATGCCTGATGACAGGACAAGGGGCAATGGGTGGAAGCTGAGGCATAGAAAGTTTCATTTAAAGACGAGGAGGAATTTTTTGCCTTTGGGGGTGACAGAACACTGGAACAGGCTGCCTGGGGGGTTATGGAATCTCCCAGTCTGGAGATATTCAAAACCTGCCTGGATGTGTTCCTGTGTGATCTGGTATAGGTGATGCTTCTCTGGTGGGGGAATTGGACTGGATGAGCTTTGAAGGTCCCTTCCAGCCCCTGACATTCTGTGATTCTATGAAATGCTAAATGAAATCTGCCTGATGGTACTTATCTTGCAAATATGATGGGTGAATGCAAACAGGTGGGAGGTGTAAGGAGACATTGAAACAGTCTTCTGTAATTTCTGTAAGGACTGAATGTGCTGTGAAAAGAGATAAGGCAGAGACCTCGTCTCATAAGGACCCAGTGCCTCTCCCAGCAGTTGTTTTCTCTCTCTTGTAGTGGGGTTAACTTCGGAAATACATCATAGCTGCACAAATCTTTTAGAAGAGACTCCTGATAGAGTTGTGAGAGAGCCACGTGACCAAGCCAGCACCTGCTTGTACCAGTGGTAGGACTAAGGCTTGTATCACTGTAATGGTCTTAGCAAGGCAAGTGGAGTTGGGAATGTCATAGGACAGCAGGTGAAATAACAGCTCGAGGCCTCTGTACTCCCAGGTATTATTTCAGTAGCCACATGGTTTATTTGCGGTTATGCAACATACTTGAGCTTCAGAGCATTCCACAGTGTGATTTCAGTGTAAGCGAATCCCTCTGCAACTTGAAACTTCCATATTCCTTTAATATAACATGTCTTGTCTTCACAGAAGTTTCCTTGTATATGCAGACAATGATGTACTAAAGAAATTCTGTCTGGCTCCCATGAAAGCAGCCTCTATTAAATGTGACACCAGAAGGTCACCTCGGGTCACAAACTGTCTTGCAAAACACAAAATCATTCTGACTTTTCCAGACAGTTTTTGTATACAAACAAGTAACAAGGTAAGGAAGTCAACATATTTGAGTCCATTTCAGATTGCTGTAAACAAATAAACTGCTACTCCAGTGTTGATTATATACCCAAAACCTGTCACCATGCATCTCTTTCTTTTTCTTCTCTGATTAGGTACAAACATTATGATTTTATTCGTGTTTGTATCAGGTGAAGAACTTTTTCCTGAACACCCATTTGAATCTACCCACTTCTAGTTTTGCTCTATTTCCCCTATTCCTGTCACTACCTGACACCCTAAAACGTCCCTCAGCAGCTTTCTTGTAGCCCCCTTCAGATAGTGGAAGGACCACAGTAAGGTCTCCTCAGAGCCTTCTCTTCTCCAGATTGAACAGCCCCAGCTCTCTCAACCTGTCTCCATAGGAGAAGAGCTTCACCTCTCTGATCATCCTTGTGGCCCTTCTCTGGACACTCACTCAGTTGGGTTTTAGATTCATAGAACTTATCAGCTTTTTGGCTTTTTTTTTTTTTTAACTCCTAACTACAAGCACTATACTATGTCCAAGAAATGTTAGTTGTGGCAGGGAACAGGGAGTCAAGGAGAGAAGAGTGGTTGTACCTAGATGAAAGTTGTGTGCAGATGCTGAGGAAAACAAGAGATGACGTTGCATGGCAGAATTCATCTGTTCCAGCAAGTATCTGTGCTGTAGATGGAGTAGCAGCTGAATTGCTGTAGAAATTAATTTGCCGTACACAAAAAAAGTTGAATAATTTACTAGAATAAGCATGCAGGGCCATGATGGGAAGCCATTTATTCAGGGTATCCATCAGCAGGCAAAAAAAAATGAACACAGTCTTGTAACTTGCTCTTTGCAAGCAGAGAGGGAAGGCACAGAAAGGTTTCTTGGGCTGTGTCTCTGACCGGGTGGAGAGAAACCTCTCTGCCATCTTGTTGAGCAGATTTGGTGACGTTTCCCACCATACCAAGTCATTCAGAGTATGGACTTGCATATGGGCAGGTGAAGTAGTTGTAAACTGGCAAAAGGGACACTGGTACCCAGGTCTTCAGTAAGGTAGCTGTGTGCCAGTCTCCTCCTGCTCGTTTTGCTGTTGAAAGAGGAACACAGGCAGATTTCTGCTGCTGCTGATGCCTGTAAAATTTTGACTCGAAGAACTGCTTCTCTAACCACTGCTGGGAAATGAGTTCAGTGGGGTGGTTGATGGAGCAGCTGCTCCCTGTGCCTTGCCCAGATGAGAAGATTATTCTGCTGTCAGTTGATTGCCTTTCCTGCCTACTCAAAGTTCTTCCACTGTCCTCACATGGATCATCTTCTGGTGAGTTTGCGAAGCGGTGTAGCTCGGCTCCATTAGTGAAGCTGACTTCTTTGTGCACACTTAATTCCTTGTGCCCTCATGAGAACAGTTTCGTGCTACCCATGGCTTATGATTAGTCTGGCTTTTGAAGGCTGATTCAGCAGACAGATCTCCTATAGCAGTCTCAAGTGCAGCAAGTATTATGCATATCTGCTGTATCAAATTCCGTGGAGCTTGTGGGTGGTTTGGAAATAATGTGAGCTAAGCAATTTTTGAGCACAGCTTGTTCCTGTAGATGAAGGCTCTATAGCCTCTACAAAGTGCAGCTTTGAAATTGCATCTTTTTTGGTCATGTGCACTAGAGAGGGGCTTAGGAGGGAGAGACTTCAGTGAGAACCACTCTTTCTTTATCACCTGGGTGAAATGGGATAACCCAAGGAATTTCTGGGAAACTTGCGAATAGAAGTTTGTGAAGCTTGAAGGGCAGGGCCCTGACAGAGACCTACAGCAGGTTGTACTCATTTGTGCATGGATCTACATGTGCAGTGATTCCACCTTATGGCATTTAGAGGTGCTGCACACAGGAGACTTGCTTCAGGCTGGACTCTTGAGGTTTATCTTGAGTTCTCCTGAACAAAAAAAAAAGAGTTGGTAGCCCTAGGTAGTGAAAAAATACTGCACACGGCTTTGTTTTAATATGAGGAATGATGACATAGTTTATTTTTTATAGAATTGGCAGCTCTGCAAGAGAGTATGTGCATTTTTATTCAACGTACACCACTTTTAAAAGCAATGAATGCAAACTTACTTTCTTTTTAAGGTCAGGCTTGTAGTTATAGAAGGGGCAGTGCTGCCATTTAGCTGTGTTCTCACCACTAGCATTTACTAGATGCTGTTTGTGTCCTTTCCTGTCTTCATACCTTAGAAAAAAGGCAAAGCTCTGTGTGTGGGTAGCGTGTTGTTCTCTCCTGTGGAAGGAGGAATATATAAAAGAGGAGGAATATATTACAAGAGAGATGTGGAGGTGCTGGAGCAGGTCCAGAGGAGGGCAACAAAGCTGATGAAAGGCCTAGTGAATAAATCTTACAAAGAGTGAGGGAGCTGGGGATGGTTAGTTTGAGGAAGAGGAGGCTGAGGGAAGACCTCATTGCTGTCTACAACTACCTGAAGGGACATTGTGGAGAGGCTGCTGCTGGGCTCTTCTCACAGGTCACTGGAGACAGGACAAGGGGAAATTGCCTCAAGTTGAGGCTGGGGAGGTTTAGATTGGACATTAGGGAAAGGTTTTTCATGGAGAGAGTGGTCAGGGACTGGAATGAGCTACACAGGGAGGTGGTGGAACCACCCACCCTGGATGTGTTTGAGGGTGGTTTGGATGTGGTGCTTAGGGATATGGTTGAAGGTGGATCTTGTAGAGAAGGGTTCTAGTTTGGACTTGGTGAGGGGCTTTGCCAGCCTGGAGTTTTCTGTGATATGTAAACTAGCCCTTCATGTGGGCTCTGTGAACAAAGAAAGTTGGTGGCAGAAGGGGCACAGGTCATAGTACTGTTACAGGGTCTTGTGCTGCAGCCTACTTGAGATCTGAACGCAATAAAAAGTAAAGGGAAATGCAGCATGGGTACAGCAAATCTTGGTAATTTTACCTTCTCTTACAAGTCGATTAGCTCTGTAGCTGTTGGGCCAAAGACATCCATTGTGCAGGAGCTGAAGGTGAGCTGTAGGCTGGGCGGTGTGGCTGGAGGCGGAGGTGCGCTGGTAGTGCTCAGTTCCGTGCAGACAGCTCTGTCGCTGTGCTGTTAAATGCTCCAGTTTCCATGGGCCATGTTTTGTGCAGCTTCAAAGAATCTGCACTTAAGAATTCTCCTTAATTCCCTGTGTGACCTCCGCATCCAGCTGCCTTTCTGCTGGAAAACACAGAATCTGGAGGCCATAGAGGGCAGAATGACAAGCTGGCTTGTTGTGTAATCCAGTTGGTTAGTAATGCTTCTCTGTAACTAGCTGATGTTTCTTTGAAAAGCTGTTTGGTGTTTGACTTTGTTACTTTTGCTGAACATGACATCTGACACTGTCCCTGTTTCGTGGTTGTGTCACTTTGATGCTTTCAGAGAAATCATGGAGCTGCTTCTAATATGCAGCAGTTTTTGTGATCTCTTTTTTTGTTACCCCAGGTAGAGTGGACTTGTGGGAAGAGGCTGTTCTTTTAATTCAGCAAGTTCAGAGGAATGCCTGTTCTGGCAGCATTGTGAATGTGTCAGTGGGCAGTTCTTAGGACCAGCAGAGACAGAACAACAGGTGACAAAGGACATATTACAGAGTAAGAACAACTTAGCCTCTTGGGCTGAGAAAAACAGAAGTTGGCCATATTTGAAGGATCAGGATTGCAGCCTGTCAGTACCAAATATCACAGTACAGACATGGTCTGTGTGACATAGGAGCGGTACCATGCACTATAATGCATGCCCTAATCCTAAAATCAGTTGCCTCTTTGAATGCCAAAGGAGAGTGTAGTGGTAGAACTGTTATTTCAGGATATGTGACTGAGGCACCTCAGTAGTGTTGACAGAGAAGGTGAGTGAATCAGCAGAGCAACAGTTGACAAGACAGTCCAGCAAAGGCAAAAAACTAATTCTTTGAAATACTAGGGTGCAGTGAGAACAGCTTAGCCACCTTCTAGCCTTTAGAGGTGAAAAAATTCAGATACAGATCTTTATAATCTGAGCTAAGTGCTTGGCCAGTAGCATAATGTGAGCATAAATATCCAGGCTTTGTAGTGATGCTAGCAGTATGCTGGCCTAGATGCTTCTGGATCTGTTCCATCTTCTGTTTACTTTCTGGTTTATTGAAAGGAGATCTCTCCAATTAAGTTTCTAGAGGATCTTCTGTTTTGCACAGTAAATTCTCTCAACTAAGCAAAGCATATTGGCAGTGCCTGGTTGCTCCTCGTTCTGATGAGTCAGACCTTGGTGATCTGAGTCAGTCTAGCCCAGATGCCTCAGTTATCCAAATGTCACAGGTTTGATGTGAAATTACAAGTCTTCAAGTGGTGTACTGGTTGTACTCATAGCACATAAATCTTTCCCTGCTTTGGCAGAGAAATGAACTGGGTGACCTGTTAGGTCTTTTCCATCTCCCTCTTACATGAATGTCTGTGTTGAAGCCCTGCAGCATCACTGTTGTTGCCTCCTTCTGAGCCAGCTGGCCTCAGGGAAAGAATCTGTCTGTCAGTGACCAGGAGAGCTCACCAACAGGCTGTGAGTTGTGTGCTGGCTCAGGAGACCCCCTCCTTCAGTACTTTTACAGCCTGCAGAAATGGGCCTCTCTATTACCCCGACTTGTGATTGTTTGGAGATTGCTGGGCTTTGTGATGACCTGGGGATAATAGCCTTGTGCTTTATAGTGTTCTGCTGCCCTTTAAATTTGAAGTGTAGTGAGAGCAAAGTATGGCAGTTCTTGAAATAGCATGGAAATGGAGCCAGCCTGGGGCCTCTAAGGAGATCTAAAGCAAATGGTGTACAGCCTGCATAGGTACCATCCTGCTGGACCAGTGTGTCCCTTTGCAGCCTCTGCCTCGAAGTCCTTCACAGTAACCTGAATATGCCCTGTGCTGCTGCAGTGAGAGGGGAGAGGGAGCTGGCATGCTGTCTGCGAGATAGATCCTCAGCACAAGGTGGAGGGAGCACATCTCCCTTTGTCATCAGAGCGCTGAGGTGAAGGCAGTGTAGCTCATGACCTGGGAGGGTGAATTATCACTGAGTGACTCTTCCTCCTTCATTCCTCTAGGCCCAGGGTAACAGTGCCTTCTAGAACATTATTGCACTGGAGGAAGAAGCCTTTAAATCCAAAAGAGCATCTTTTCCTTTTGCATGTACAAAGCTTACAGGTGTTACAGAGGAAAGGGTAAATGTGTGAAGACATGAGTCTCTCTTCAAAGGATGAAGGAAAGAGATAATTAGGTTTGTTAAACAATGGGATAGCAGAAGTAGGACAGTAAACAGATGAAAAATATATGAAGACAGGAGAGAAGCTAGTTTGTAGAGAATCACAGGATATCAGGGGTTGGAAGGGACCCAAAGAGGTCCAGAAAGGGCTATATTCTCAAGGATGTCCAGAATTTTTTGGACCTGTCCCAGACTTACTTTATTTCTCATGAGAGTTAAACTTCTGGGAATATAGCCACAGTTGGAAAAGTTTTTTTTTTAGATTTCTGACTTACTTTTGATGTTTTTACAAATTTTATCCCAAGTCTAACATAAGAGGAAAAGCTTCTCATCTCTTTGTTAAACTGTGCAATCCAGAAAGCCATTGTCAAGTTTTGTTACTGCTGAGGGAAGTGGGATGAAGGTGTACTGGTGGTGTAGAGCCAAGTGGGAGGTGATGTTCTTTATTCATTCTATGATCTGGAAGTGTTAATGTTGAGTTCTGGAGCATCTGGTCACAAGAGTGTTAACAGACAAGTAGCTGTGCAGAGGCAGAATAAAAGTTTATGCAGCCTTGCCTGAAGACCTTAGGATCTAATTCACGGATACATAGAATCATAGAACGGTTTAGTTTGGAAAAGACCTCGAAGATCATCCAGTTCCAGCCTCCTGCCATAGGCAGGGACACCTCCCACTAGAACAGGTTGCTCAAGGCCTCATGCAACCTGGCTTTGAGCAGCCACAACCTCCCTGGGCAACCTGTGCCAGTATCTCACCACCCTCACTGTAAAGAGCTTCTTATTCCCACCCTCTGCTTCCTTCCTGTGATCAGTGTAAGATCTTTTCCTGTCAACAAGTCCTCTGAGAATATGCTTCTGTGTCTCAAGAGCAACAAAAAGCTGTCTTCTGCGTCTTGATGTGCCACAACAATATCAAGACTTAAGTTCATATGCAAGGAAACCGAGGAAGTCAGCCTACATCAGGGCATGTTGGTGTAAGGCTGTGCCTTTGAATAACTAATTCCTATGCACCACACTCTGCACTGCCCTGATACCTGGTGATTAAATGGCGTTCTTTAAAGTGGCACTAATATTGTGCATCTTCTGGCAGAAGTTCTTAAAATCTGCACTGATTGTAGCTGTTCAGTAAAAAGGTAAAGTATGCCCCTTAGGAGAGCTGTAAGGGAAAACAGCTTATCTGCACACACCTGAAACAGGAAGAGACAATTCACTGGAACTTAATTTGCTGCATGCTGGAAAGACTAATGATGATTCTGCATTCCACTGGCAAAGAAATGAGGTAGATGGAAAAAAAAAAAAAAAAAAAGCTCTTATTATAGAGCCTGGGTAGTAGAAATTTATGAGGTGCTTGTTCTGCTTTTGCAACCTGTGATGTCATTTCAAAATCCTGCCATAAGGATTTTGGTGGGGAGAAAGCAGCAGAGCTGTAATCTAAAGAAAAACGACACCTGCACCAAATCTGAGAATAACTTAATTTCTGTCACGTCACATCCTAACTGCTGCAAATGTACTGCTGCTGTGGAAGAGTAATTTCATCTTATTTGCAGTGTTTTTGTAATAAAAGTGTGCAGAGTGGGAAAAGGAAGGAAAACTCCTAGGAGAAGTGGCTGTTTGATGTTATGCTGCTGTAATGCTGCCAGCGAGGCAAGAATGAAGTGACTTGTGGCACGTCTCTTCTTTTGCCAGCAGCTCTTCCTGTTCAGTGCAACTTAGCTGTGATGTTCATCAGAGTGAGGTAGCTACAGCTGGTGTGGTATTGACGTCTGTGATGGGCTGCTGGCTGGAGTGCAGGAATTTGGAAGAGCCTGTCCATTTCTGTAAAGCACACCTCTTTGGGAAGGGACACAAGGGCTGTGAGGATGCTGAGGGGACTGGAGCACTGCCTGATGAGGAGAGACTGAGGGACCTGGGGCTGCTTAGTCTGGAGGAGATAAAACTGAGAGGGGATTGAATCGCTGTTTCTGAATACCTTAGGGCTGGGGGTCTGGAGCAGGGGGACAAGCTCCGCTCACTTGCTCCCTCGGATAGGCCAAGGAGCAATGGATGGAAGCTGCAGCACATGAGCTTGCAGCTCAACACAAGAGGCAACTTCTTGCCTGGAAGAGTCCCAGAGCAGTGGCACAGGCTGCCCAGAGAGGTTGTGAAGTCTCCTTCTCTGGAGACCTTCAGAACCTGTCTAGATGTGTTCCTGTGTGCCCTGCTCTGGCAGGAGGGTTGGACCTGGTGATCTTTTTGGGTCCCTTCCAACCCCTGGCATCCTGTGAGCCTGTGATAAAGAAGGCTATAAAGGCTTGGACTAGTTTTCAGTAGCCAGAATCTTGTTGCAGCTGATAACCAGCAGCAAAGATCAATGGTGGAAGGGATGTAAGACTGAGAAATCCGTTCAGGTGCTTTGCCTGCATATTCTCACTTCCAGTTGTCTGAGACTTCCTTAGCTTACTTCTGCATGCTCTTTATTTTTCCTTCTTTTTCTCTTGTATTTTTCCCCCCGCCTCTAAATTTCCTTTCATGTAGTGGTCCAATTGAACTTTTAACCCACGAGCACACTAAACCTCATCTTCTGGCAGTACATGAGGCATCTTGGCTACATTTTGTAGCAAAAAATAAAACCGTTTCTTAGTCCTTTCACCTGCTGATTTCATTTGAGCCTTTCTGTTGGAGGGAATGCTGAAGGATCGTTCTTTATTTAATTCCTTCACTGGTGATTTTGTAGACATCTCTGGCATTTATCATAAACTCTCCTGTTCCTACTTTGCCAGGCTGAAGATTCCTTATCTTCCTAGTCATTCCTTACACGGCAGCTCTTCCATGTGTTTTGCCAAGCTGGTTGTTTTCCCTTGTCCTCTGGGTCTGTTGCCTTTTCAGAGAAGGGACTGTGCTCAGTGTTCAAGATGTAGATGAACTCTGAGCCCCATTCAATTTGACCTTGAATGTTTCCAGGGGATGGGCAATCTACCACCTTTTTGGGCAATCTGAGCCAGCTTTTCCTCTTCCTCATTAAAAACTTTCTTCCTTCTCTCCAGTCTAAATCTCCTTTTTTTTTTTTTAGTTTAAAACCATCACCCCATGCTCTTTCACAGCAGACTAAAATTAAGTGCAGTCTCTCTGCACTGAGAGATGAATATTTAGACTATCGCCAGACTTTCAGTGCAAAACAAAAAGCAAATCCATTCCAAGAGAGTGGGGTTTAGATGAGCTGTGTCACTAAACTTATTTAATACATAGGAAGGCGTTTTAATTATTTCTGTACCGGAATCATAAGCAGAGCCATGAGGCTGCTGTAACATTTGGAGTGGAGATACGCTCAGCATTTCTGGCGCTCCCCTGTCCTGGCATGTGACTGGCCATGCTGTGCATCAAGGCTGTGCTGGGGGTTAGGTGGCTGACTAGGTGGGTTGAGAAGCTATTATGCAAGCTAACTTGCTTCTGTGTCGTTTTGTCAATAGAGGTGTTATAAAAAAATCAGTAGTAAGCTATTTGGGAACTGGGGTTTTGCCAGACGAAAAGAATTAACAGCTTCTTGAATATCAGCAGTAGAAATTGGGTCATCCAAGGAGTCAGCCATGTGCTCAGATATGGATGGGAGCTGTAGTTTATTTAATAAGAGAGTTTAAGATGAGAGTGAAGAAGTGAATGGCGTGAACACAGCTTTTGCAAACACACAAGAAAGAATTAATAGTTTGTTTGGGTTTTTTTTGGTGGGACACACACACACAAATTAGCTGCCTGCAGCATCTTAAGCACAGAAATGTTCTTTACTACCTGCATAATTCTCCTTTTCAGCTTCCTTATTTTACACAACACATTTTTTTCCATAAATTGTCTCCTGCTCTGGCTTTGAAGTGCCCCACTGGCTTGCTCAACATTTGCAGAGGTATATCATCCTGGCTTGTGAAATTGCTTCTGGTTTATAAAGAGAGCAGTGCCACGTTCCAAATCACGCTGAAACTTGGCATCTTGTTCCAAAAAAATTAAATGGGAAATTGATTGTTCCTTAGAGACTCATCTCCTGGGAATAGTCCAGAACAAGAGAAAAAAATCTCATAATTTCTCATAACAGTAGGAGGACAATGTGGCAAGGTGTACGTGAGGTGCTGCTTGAACTACTGATGCTTTATTCTGGAGGGAAACTTCAACAGAAATATGAGGTTTATGTATAGAGGAATTCTGGAAAAATTGCTGGGCACACTGAGTTCTGTTTGTCAGCAGTCAGGAGCCTTCTTAATGGCAGATTTTTCAGAGAAGTGGTCTGTGTGGTCCAGCAGCTAGAGCACTGACTCTGATTTTGCTTGCATTTTTCACCACTGAGCCACGCTGTCCTTCTCTTGTATTTCCCTTGTTCACCTGCCGTCGTGTTCCCCAGCGTGGACTGGTTGGTGATAATTGCTGTAGAGAAAAAAATAGCTTTAAACATTGCTGTCTTCTGCAGAAGGCCTGAGGGGTATAAAAAGCCCCAGACTGGGAGAAGTTTTAGTGCAAATGTGCATTATATATTTGTACGTGTGCTTTGTAGACTCTCTGTGCCGTTCTCTTTGATTTTGTTTGAATAGGTAATTCTGTAATTCTTGTAAAGAGGTAGTTAGAGGTATCAGTGTGAGCTTTGGAAGTGTTTATGACCTGTAATCACAGGTGGTGAGGAAGTTTTTTTCCCTCATAAATTCATAGACATGCAGAAGCCAGACCTTTCCTTCTGGAAGAAAGGATGAACTTTACACAGCTTCTCTGTATTTCTTCCTTTCAAGAATGTATTTGGCCAGGTTTTAAAAAAGAGCTCAGCTCTCATTTGGACACCTAAATTAAATGGAAAAAGTATTTAGCATCCAGCAGCTACTTTTATTCCCACATATGTACTGAAACGGGAGATGAGTTGTTTCAACAGTGTGGCCTATTATTTGTCAGATTGGCTGTGATTAAGACTCTGAGCATTCCAGGAGCACTCTATTAAAATACTCATAGAGCAGACAACCTTATGGGGCCATTCATAAAGTCATACTGCTGGGCCCATAGAAATTAAATTCTTGTGCTATGCAAGCACATCTTCTGAAATAAAAACGGAGAGGGTAAATGGCTGCTGGTTGTTCTTCTCCCCTTGTTCAGAGAATGCTGCTAAAAATGAGGGGAAATTCAGGTTGTTTTCAGCCACAAGAAAGGAAACACTGAGTGTTCATAGAGTAGTAGCCATTAAGGTGTGCAGAATTATCACTCTGTGTGAGATATGCAAGGAGTATATCTGAAGGTTGGGTGGAAGGGACAGCCTCTGCTCACTTGTGCCCTGGGGTAGGACAAGTGGCACTGGATGTAAACTACAGCACAGGAAGTTCCACCTCAACATGAGGAAGAACTTATGCGCTGTAAGGCTCACGGAGCGCTGGAGCAGGCTCTCCAGAGAAGTTGTGGAGTCTCCTTCCCTGGAAACTTTCAAGACCTATCTGGATGCCTTCTGTATGACATACACTGGATGCTATTAGGATCCTGCTCTGGCAGGGAGGTTGCAGTTGATGCTCTTTGGAGGTCTGTTTCAGCCTCTAACATCCTGTGGTCCTTCAGGAACAGTGCATATTTGATCACTTGCCTGTACTTACTTCAAACCTGTTGTGATGGTTGCAAAAGATTTCTCTCTTTTCTGATTAATCTGCTGCCCCTAAATTTGTATTGGAAGAAGTAAAGGACTTACAGGTCTGACTAATTCAGGAATGTTTTTATTAGTCTGAATGTGCAAAAATCGGAGTCCCTTCCTTTTCTTTACACTGTTACACAGTACTGTTTTGCAAGCACTAAAACTTTTATTTTAGGGAACTTTTTGCTTTTGAGAAACTTGGAACAGGGTAGCTTATTAGGTGGCCACCTATCAAAATGAGTAATTATTTTGCTGGTGAAACTTCTGCCTAAAGGTAAAGAAGAGAGCTGAGCCTTTTGTTTTCCTTTGCTAACTGTTGTGCAGGGTTGGAGAGTTTATGGGGAAGATCTAGAAATGTGCTGAATCCCCTGCAAAGGGATGTGTTTGCCATAAGTTGAGTGCTGATATCCTGACTTTTAAATTGGCAAAATTGGGTTTTGCTGCTTAAGTCTACCCTGTGCTTACAGGTCTTGTAAGTCTGTGCTCCCTTCATCCAGGAATTTGCATATACCCTGCATTAACTCAGGTTTTGTGCTGCTGAGCTTACACAGGTATTCCAAAGTCATGGTAGCTGAGGTCCTCCCAAATTCTACTGCTTGTGTATTCATGTTGTGTCTTATTTATTGGTGTGGACAGAATGGATTAATGTCATGGGTTGGATGTGTCTGCGTGGCACAGTGAAATGCTTGCTGACATGTCTGCGCTGGTGCTCGCTTATGAAGGCAGCGTAATCGCATCCACAGCCTGACTGCACCAGGTGAATGGAAAGGACCTCACAGTTCAGAATTAGCCTGATTGTTTCTGCAGAGGGTGGTGTAGCACCAAG
Source organism: Psilopogon haemacephalus (assembly GCA_013396835.1). Classification (NCBI taxonomy): domain Eukaryota; kingdom Metazoa; phylum Chordata; class Aves; order Piciformes; family Megalaimidae; genus Psilopogon; species Psilopogon haemacephalus. Next base: position 1,494,758 of record VWZI01011138.1, on the reverse strand, counting down.
TCTGGCAGAGCTAGGAATTCAGTGTTAGTCTCTTGGATTTCAGGCCAGTGGCCAAATTAGTCTATTTTTTTGTTTTTAATATTTTTTGTTTCTTTAACTCTTCTTGGCTCCTGTGATGGCAACCTGGAGATTCATTCATGATAAGAGCTCATCAATTAGGGCCTTTACAGGCACTTCAGTGTCATTCTGTTAACCTTTACACCTCACATTTTTTATTAGAAGTACCCTTCTCTGTCGGGCTCCCCAGAATTCCACTCATTTCTCACCCTGTATTTGTGCTTGAGATTGCCCAATCCATGTGTGGGGCCTTACCTTTGGTGGTGTTGAACTTCAGGAGTCTACATGGACCTACCTCTCAAGCTTGTCAAGGTCTGTTTGGATGGCATTCTTGATCACACCACTTAGCTTGGTGTCATCATCATTGAGGGGTGACCTCATGAATGCTTATAAAGATGTGGTGGGTGAGTGCCAAGGGGCTCTGCTTGGTGATGCCTGTGGCAGGGCAAGGGGCAATGGGTGGAAGCTGAAGCATAGGAAGTTCCATGGAAACATGAGGAGAGTTTTTTTCACTGTGAGGGTGACAGAACCCTGGAATAGGCTGCCCAGGGAGGTTGTGGAGTCTCCCAATCTGGAGATACTCAAAACCTGCCTGGATGCATTCCTGTGTGACCTGCTCTAGGTGATCCTGCTCTGGCAAGGGGTTGGACTGATGAGCTTTTGAGGTCCTTTCCAACGTTCTGTGATGTTTCAAGGTCCCTTGTGACATTCTGTCATTCAGTGATCAGCAAACTTGCTGAGGTTGCACTCACTGCCACTGTCCATGTTGTTGACAAAAGTGCTAAAGAGCAGCATTCCCAGTAGTGAGGAATTCTGCAGGGTGGCTGAGCAGTGAAGTATGTTACAGTGTGTGTGTCACAAGGGACTGTTGTCTTCAGGTGGCTGTGAGTGTGCTAACACTCATGCAAGGTGTTCTCTTAAAGTTATTTCTCTTGCAGTGCAGCACTGCTAGTCAAGGTATGTATTTTTTAGATCATTATGAAGCTGTTTGGTGGGATAAGTTGGAGTGGGAAAAATCCACATGTGCAAGCTGGCTTTTTAATGGTGTGAGTGTTGATGACAAGGTTGCATTATTGACTTCCTGGCTATGGAACTGCTGTGAGCATCTGTAGCACACCTAAGATCTAACATGTAGTTGAAAGTCTCTACTGGTCGTTACCTGAGAGTTAATACCTGAGGAAGCAAAACAGTCTTGCTATTCTGAGTTGTTTTTTACTGTTTTCCCTTTCTTGTTTCACTGAACAGCTGCTGACAGCAGCCTCTGAGTCTCTCCAGAGCTAGATTAGAGTGGCTGAAGCCGAGAACAGTGTTGTGGCTTTGTTGTGTACGAGTATGTTTCACAGGGATGTGATGCAGCAGATTCCAGCACTTGCAAACTGCTCAAGCACGATAGGCCAGTTTGCATTATGTTACAGCTTCCACTCTCCATGCACTTCATGGAAGTATCTTGAGATGAAAAAAATTATTTAAGTGATTAAAAAAAAAAAAAATTAAAATTTGTCTTTATCAATCAGTTAGTTGTGACTCTTTTTTTTGGGGGGGAGGGCAGTTCTTTAACTCTTTTTTTTTACTCAAGTATTGTACATTCAGTTGATCAGATTTTTCCAAATCTGTTTCTGGAAGTTACTTATCTCTGCTTGACAGTTTGAAAACTTCAAGCAATATCCTGTATTGAAAATTGGCTGTTTATTATATATTCTAATTTTCTATGTGAAAGGATTACTCACAACATCTTCCCTTATCTCTTAAGGGAAAAATGGCAGAACATAATGATTTGCTTCCAGATGTGAATCCTTTTTCCCCTCAAGGTATAGGCATGAAATGACAGATACTCAATGGTGGATAAAAGGTCTTAATGCCAAACCCAAAATGTGACAGAAAATAAACCTCACTAGCATAGTCTCTTGGATACTCATCCTCACTTTCATTTGCCACTCTGAATTAATATTTTCACTTAATAAGGTCTGCAACAGAGTTTTGTAGTGGCTTGCATTTGTCTTTGTGCACCGCAGTGCTGCTGTGTGGAAAGCTGTAGTAATGTTTGTAACAGGCAGTTTTGTCGAGAACTGCTGTATAATGTGAAGCTGCATTAATTATTGCCCTTGTTAAAAAGTGTGATGATAAAACATCATAAATCTCTGTCTGTTTGTTTAGATATCTATCAGGCAATTGGCAACTCTGGCCAAGTTTCTCTGGGTGTGAGATAAAAACCCCAAGTCTGAGCGCATATTCAGCTTTATTATTAAGTGAAGGGCAGTAGGACACTTAGATGAACTACAGCAGATTAAAGGCTTTGCTCCCACTACAAAAGAAGAGCAGTTCCACGATGTTTATTGGTGTGGTCCAGCTACTGCATAATAGCCCAGAGGTAATTAGGATGTACCTCTCATAATCTCCATTACTATGATACATATTTTTTTTTCTTCCACAAGAGAAATTAGATGCCTAGTGCTCTGTGGCTCATGATTTTGCCATCTTAAAGAGATGCTTAGTGTTTGAGTGATGGCTGAATCACCTATTTTATACTTAAGTACATAATCCCAAGAAGGTTTAAATTAGTGTGTTAATTGGTAAGTGATACTGTAATTATATGGATAATCATGGAAATTTTGAATCCAGATTATTTACTTGCTCTCAGGAAATTAATCTACAGAGGTCATATATTAGATTGCTTGTTTATTAAGTCGAACCCCTGTAGTTACAAAGTACTGATTGGCTATAAGCTGAATGAAGCATTCTTAGAGTTGCATCCAGCAGGTGTCAACAGTTCAAATCTCTGAGTACGTATTGATCCAGATTCAAACAGTTCATTAATCTAAGCACACATTATATAGATTTTTCAATGCAATTTTGAAAGAGTTGAAAAATTGTGTTGAATGATGAGAGATGATACTCAAATTATGTTTTTATGGCGAATCTCCCTTGCACTTGTGACATACTCAGATGGGGCTGGGTGCTAAAACTGACACTGATTTTTTATGTTCAGATGTACTTTTCTGGCTTGAGAGTAGCTTCAGTGGGTGAAGTAGTCTTTGTGTGCTGGCAATCCAAACCATCTGTTTTTCTAGCATCAGGTTTGTCACATAAAACCCCTGCTTCCTTCTCATTTGCTTGCATGGAAGTAGTGTTGGTACCACTTAGAATCCCAGAGATGTCCAGATGTGCCTTGTTTTTATTTCGTCTTGGTCTTGGTCCTGGAATCCTCTGGTAAGACCATTCAGCAGAGATGTAAATGGGCTGGCTCTAATGAAACGATCTGAACAGCTTGAACCTTTAAACCTAAAGCACGTACTTAGGTGCCTTGTTTCATGGGGAAAAGTGCCGCGGAGAGATTGCTAGGAGAAGCAGACCAAGGTGTTTGGCTGGATTTTCTCCTCATCCTGGCTGGTGTGCCAGAGAACAGAAATCAGCTGGTCCTTCAGACTTGTCAAATACTTTTATTCCTACATCTGAGGTTAGCAGCAAAAATTGTGTTTCTCTTCCTCAATGACTTCTGACAGAGCTCCATCAGTCGGTGCATCCACAGGCTTTCAACTTGGCAATTAGAAGATTTTACTTCCGTTCTTTTCTCTGCTAATTGCTGATATCTTTGTTGAAGTACAGAACAAAGAAAGAAGAGCAGAGCTATTTCTGCTGGTTTTAGTGAAACAAGAAGAGGGGAAGGTTGCTCAGTTTTAAGGGGGAGAAAATGCAACGTATAGAAACAGATCAAGGTTTTCAGGAGTTACTCTGTTTTTGCTTTACTCTAGTGATCAAGCTTCAGTCCTGCTGACCAATTTTGATTAGATTGTCATAGTACTTACTACCAGGTATTAGCATAGCAGGAATGCCTTTACAAAGGGTTAGAAGTTTTTATCCTTTTATTTCTGTGACTCCTTGCAGTTCTCAGATGATTTCCTTTTCTGGCAATATTGCTGAAGTTATGATACCTTTCTGAGACACCTGCAATCCATATAATATGAATTGCAAAGCTGCAAAAGGAAGCTAACAATTGTGCAATAGAATGGTGTAGTTCTGATGCAGTAAAGATGCTGTGCAAAATCTGACCCAATTATCTTGCAGTTTATGCTCCTTTTCTACTGCGGATGCTGTTGTTATTTCCTGGGACTAGTAACTACCTTGGTGTTATGTTTAATTCCATGAAGCCCGACTTGTGTTGTATTATTAGCTGCCCAGCTAATAATAATAATAAAAAAAGCACAGTTGCAATAAAGCTTATAATGGATAGGAATTTTTCAGAGGAGCTGACATGCCTGTCAAGATAATGCTGATAGAATTTCATACATCTGCGGTAGGACACAAAATTAATTACCAAAGAATCTGATGTTGTTAGTCCTTTTTATTTAGTTAGATGATAGCTTCAGTGCTCCGAAAAAAAAGAAAATATTTAAAAAAAAAATCAGCTTTGATTATTTTAAAGCTGTTCTCAGAGTGGCAAGTTTTCATCTAGAAATTTTAATGTATGTTAAACTTTAATTGAAAAAAAAAAAAGCATATCGTATCTTAACCTTTTTTTTTTACTGTAGCATGGTTATCTGTGGTACAAATCCTATTCAGAGGTGTGTTGTTTGGTCAGAAGGTACTGGTTTAATGGAGAGGGTTTGTGGTTTTCAGCAAGTTACTGCCATCTGGTCGTTTTGGAGAGCCGGGCATAGAGGCGGCAGTGCAATTCGGCAGCCTTCTGTAAAGTCCACGGGTGTAATTCAGTCACAAAGATTGGTGACATTTCCAACATGAAATATAGATTGAACACTTCATACAAATATAAAATACCAAGGTCCCTTTGTAACCTTTATGTTTTTAAAGATCTTTTATCCAGATACCTCTCCATTGTTGGACCATGGGTGCGTGTAAATCGCCGAGTTCAAAGACTTCGTTTTCAGCACGCAGGCTGCCTCTGCCCTGCCACTCTCCGGATGTCTGTGGATGCTTGCATGGAGATAACGACTCCTTTCTTCTTCGTCTTTCATGCTGGGGCTCGGCCACTCGGGGTGTCAGAGGCAGAAGTTGCTCAGAGCAGTGGGGATGTGTTGGAGGAGCCCAGATGTGCTGTGGCCACGCAGCTGGCGTGCGGGGGCCGCCGGGCACTAGGTGTCACTGTGCCTCCACGCTGCGGCGCCTGCCTGGGCATTTTCCCGCCTGCCAGTGTAAAGTTAGCAGCAGGTGGCAAAGGTTTGTACATTTAGAATTAGAATAGAATTAGAATAGAATAGAATAGAATAGAATAGAATAGAATAGAATAGAATAGAATAGAATAGAATAGAATAGAATAGAATAGAATAGAATAGAATAGAATAAGTTGGAAGAGACCTCCGAGATCATCCAGTCCAACCTAGCACCCAGCCCTATCCAATGGCACTAAGTGCTCCATCCAGTCTGATTTTGAACACCTCTCAGGATGGGGGCTCCACCACCTCTGTGAGCAGCCCATTCCAATGCCAGTGACACTCTCTGTGAAGAACTTCCTCCTAACATCCAGCCTATACCTCCCCCAGCACAACTTGAGACTGTGTCTCCTTGTTCTTTTGCTGGGTGCCTGGGGGGAGAGACCAACCCCACCTGGGTACAACCTCCTTTCAGGTAGTTGTAGACAGCAATGAGGTCTGCCTTGAGCCTCTTCTTTAGGCTAAACAACCCCAACTCCCTCAGTCTCTCCTCATAGGTCTGTGCTCCAGACCCCTCATTAGTTTGTGTGGTGCCACTTTTGGACTGTCCACTGATGAACTTGCAGGCAAACAGCAGCTTGATGGCTCAGCTTTTTCTTGTGTGATTTTAAACATCAAGGATATAGCTGAGGGAGAGAGGCATCAGCAAGACATTTTTGGCTGGATTGGTGTGAGCCAGCTGAGGTCTTCTATTTTTGAACCACTGAAACCTGAACGCACAGGAGAGGAAGCAGAGTGCTAATCTCTATTTTTATTTATCAGCAAAAGGATGTCTTTATTTGTAGCTACTCATTGGAAGAACCAGATGAAAGCTACTAGAACTTCATAGATGAAGGCTGGCTAGGTAGTATATGCCATAACATCATCTACTACTCCGAGACTCTTTTAAATAAATAAATACAGGTTTGGTGGTTGTTTAGGCTGAAACTAACTGCCAAAGATAAGAACAAAAAGGTCAAAGACAGGGCCAGCAATATGCTGCATTTACACTAGAATTTATTTCAGATGTGCCAGTGACAAAAGTGAGTACAGAAGTTGGCCATCAGTGGTGCATATATTGAATGAGAAGCTTAGGGATAGCCTCAATAATCTACAAAATCTAAAATAATTTGATATGGATGCCTGTCCATCTGTATATTTAGAAGGTGTTTTCTCTAGGTATGTCTTTTCTCCCACCAGGAGAGGATTTCTAAAAGAAGGAAGTTCTTTGGGCTGGAAATGAAGATGTAGCTCTTAACATGGATAGTACAGTGGATAGTAGCTGGAGTTAGAAAACTCTAACTACTTCTGCAGTGGTTTTTGTATACCAATTTGTCAGCAAATCTTATTCCTGTGTCGTGTAGCAGCTGACATGTCTTTAAAGCAAGACAAAATGTTTTTCTACAAGTTAACCTACAAGTAACTTGGAAGGTTTTGTACAGGAGTCAGTAGGTGAATTTTTGTGGACTGTCTATTACCTGAGATCTAAGGCTTTAGATCGGTCTCGCAACTTCGCCTCCTGTTAATCTTGGATGGATGTGCTGGTGTGTGACCCCTACTTTTCCTGTGCTTCTGAGTAGAAAATCTCAGACTGTATCCTGGCAGGGTGGATAAGACTGTGGCAAAAGTTTCGATCATTTTTATGGCATTTGTCTGCAGAAGGGCAATACCCTATAAATAAACCCAGGTTTCTTCTTTTTGCCCTGGTGAGCTGTGTAAAACCACCTCTTTGTTTGCAAGAATACATCTTAAATGTTGGATTTGGCAAGTGAAAGCTGTTGTTTTTAACATGTTCTCCCAGTTAGGGAGGCTGTTGAGCAGGTGGAGCAATTCAGCTCGTCATGGACTTGGACAGAGGTAAGTGATTTTATTCAACTAAGCAAGCAGCTTACTGATGGCCTGAAAGTTGAACTAAATGGAAGGTCCCTAACAGCTAGGTAAGCCTTTTGGAGCTCAGAGGAGCAAAAAAAAGTTAGTGAAAATATTTTATTAACATCACAGACGGGACTGGATAGCCCACAGGATTGCGGTAGAGTAATGGTATTCGTGTGTGGAAGTGAATCTTCAAGCAGTAAGGATGTAGGTGGCAAAACTTAGTTAATTAAAAATCCAGGTTATGCTGCTCAGCAAGTCTGCATTTGACACTTAATGGATTGCTACAGGGATCCTGTTATGAACCTAGAAGGGGGGCTGCATTCCCTGTAGAGAGTTTTAGAAATAGAAGTGCTGCTTGTATCCAATTAACTTAGGCCTGGAGACCCTCTCTAAGTTTAGCCTTTGTATCCAAGGCCTTACTTTGTTACAAATTGCACGGAGATTATCCATTGACCATTAAATTTTGGCCCACTGGGGGCTGGAGTGATCTGTCCTCCATGCTGCTAACGCTCTGTTAGAAGAAGAACAGATTCAATATGAAAACTAAATGCTGCAGTGCCAGAAGCTGGAAATTGGATGGGTTGTATCTCAGAGGAGATGTAGAGGAACTTCCGTCCTACAGATGTGGTTTATTCTCAAAGCTGGTTGCGATGTGGCCACCCGTGCCACTCTTCCTCTGATAAAGCCAGCTACTTTCCTGTGTGATAAGGAGGTGCCCATTCTGTAAAGCTGCATTGCTAAAATCATCATGTGGCTGAGATCAGTAAGATGCCTGTCGGTGGAACCAGCAAAACTGACCTCATCAGTCTCAGCCAGCCTCATTTCCTCCCATAGCCAGGGATATTGGGTGCTCAGTGGCCCTTGCAGCAGCACAGAGCTCCATACCAAAGTCACAGGGAAGATGCTTACGATGCCTATAACTTAAGCTGTTACTGTTGCACAGTCCAGTCATGCTTTATCTGGGAAGGACATCATTGATGTCTCTTTGCAAGGTGGTGCAATTTAATGTCCTGGTTCTCTTGTCCCTCCATAGAGAGCTGTAGATTTGGGATAATATTAGAATTTTTATTTATTTTTTTTTTTTAAAAAAGATTATGGCTCAGACCTCAAGTTTCAAGCCTGGTGAAGACTTCAGCCTAATAGGGTCAGACGTGTTAGGATTTTCTGTTCTGTCTCTGTAAATAGACCCAATTTTGCTGCAGTAATTTTAAGTGGTGTAAGTCAGGGCAGCATTGTTAAAGGAGCATGGGTCCTACAGAAGCTTTTCTTTTCTTCCAGAGGCTGGACTCTGGAAGCTCTTCTTTTCCCAGAGGCTGGACTCTGGGAAAGTAGAAGGGAACATCTCTGTGGATTCCTCCAATCTGCAGTGAATACTTTGGAATCAGTAAGTTCTGGGTTCAGAATCTCTCACTGCTTCCTGACTGACCTGAGTTTAGCTGAGCTAAGACATGGCACTTCTCTTGCAGAAAGGTGTTTTTACCCACTTAGAGACTCAAGGGTCAGAAGGGATGAAGGTGTGTAGTCTTCCAAGATCAGGGGGAATAAAATAGTGCTTCTACTTGAGTGTTGCAAGAGTGGCTAGGAACCCCTGAGCTGAGAGAGAACAACCCAGGGACTGACTTTACTCAAACACTTGTGTTTTATTTAACATTTATTTAAATAGTGAAAGTCTTTGATTGTTAATTTAGCATTAAAGCAGGCTGGAAACCAGCCACACATCATCAGAGTCATAAATTATGTCCTTTTTTACCAGCCAGCTGAAAGGTTGGAAATAACTTATTTTATTTTCAAATGCAATTTGCAGTTTATCCACGGAGAGCAATGAGCAGAATGGATGCAGCTGTCTTTGAGATTAACCCCACAGATTCACCAGGCTTGGAGTTCCCATAGAAGTGCAGTATGTTCAGTACTATCCTTACACAACACAACAGGAAACCTCTGCATGGCATCTGAGGGTTAGGGATGGATGTACCTGTGCCTGTATGGGCAAAAAGCCCAGGCTGTCATAAAGACAAACCCCCAGAAGAAAGCAAAGCAATAACAACAGCCTGATAAGGAGCGGCTGAGGGAGCTGGGGATGTTGAGCCTGGAGAAGAGGAGGCTTGGGGCAGGAGGTTGTGACTAGGTGGGGTTGGTTTCTTCTCCTAGGCAACCAGTGACAGAAGGAGAGGAAACAGCCTCAAGGTGTGCCAGGGGAGGTTTAGGCTGGATGTCAGGAAGAAGTTCTTTGCAGGAAGAGTGATTGGCATTGGAATGGGTTGCCCTTGGAGGTGGTGGAGTCCCTGTCCCTGGAAGTGTTTAAAAAGAGACTCGATGTAGCACTCGGTGCCATGGTTTAGTTGATTAGAAGGTGTTGGGTGATAGGTTGGACTTGATGATCTCAGAGGTCTTTTCCAACCTGTTTAACTCTGTGGTTCTGTGAACTTGCAGGACATGAGTTTGACAGCAGAGGGATGTGTTTAGGTGATGCAAACACAGTTTGATGATGTAGGAAGTAGGGCATGATTTTAAAAAGCTTTTAAAAACATCTGACAGTTTCTCTGGTGAAGGTCTGCACTCTTTAGGCTTTGAGGAAATATCTAGTAAAATTAAAACGCCTTCTGTTTTGGTAACTGTTGTGCCTTAGACAAGTGCCAAAGATACAAATACCTGAAGAACTCCCATGAACTGGAGAGGTTATGACATTTTAAAAAAATATTTTGTATTTATTTATTGTTTTCCCAGTGCAGTTTATACATTTGTGCAAGTCAGTTTGTCAGGGAAAACTGCAACATGGGCGAGTAAATCTTGAATTAATAGATCCAGTGGCTTGGCATTCGTGTCAGGTTACCTAAAGTTATTTTAAAATGATATATAAAATGATTTTTAAAAACAGTGAGCCCCCTAGGTTGTTTAATTTTCAAATCCATCACTCAAACCGAGATGGTTTGCAGTCCATGTGACACAGCAGAAGAAGGATTACTGTACGTGTGAGGCATGAGGACAAAGATTACTGAGGAAATACTACAGGCAGACGTAGCTGGGAAGGATGTTTTGTGCATAGGAGGTGTTATTTATTTCCGACTTAACTCCCTTGGCTTTGACAATGAGCCTGGGTCCTGCTGAGCTCTGTTGACTGTGCAAGGTGTCTGAAATGGAACCTGTGAATCATGGGTGCCTGGTGGTTAGCTTTTGGGGTTTTTTTTGGTGGGGGGTGTTGTGGTGGTGTGTTTTGTGTGTCACACAGCTGCATCACTGGGAACAGTGACATTTTAGGTGTAGAGCTGCAGCAGTCGCTTGCTTCTTAAAATACTTCTCTGTAGCATGTGCCTTTTGAGTGCTCAAAGAGAGCTCATGCAATATCTGCTATCTTGATGTCTTGTGACCTGGGAACAGAGCTTATTGTATAAAAACAGCAAGCAGAAACTGGAGCCTTGCGGTGAGAATGTGCAGTTCATTTCAAGTCCAGTTGGATGAATCACTGTTGAATTTTTCTTTAACAAGGTCACTTATTGCTGCAGATTTTTAAAGGGAAAACACAGAATGCTGCTCTTCCTCCCCAGGCAGCTTCCCTGTGTGCTAGTGGTGTATTCCTTGTGCTCAGGAAATCGGTGCTGGTGATGTAATGGGAGTTTCTACATCATACTTGTATGTCATTCACACGAGGAGAGCATCGTGGGAGCTGGGTGAGATTGATGTCCTCTCTAAGAATAGCACTGATTATAGAACAGATTTTCCCATATACAGAGCCATTTTTAATTCACTGCCTACTGCAGCTGCCAGCCCGCGGAGATAATTCCTTCTAGCAGAATAGCTCTAGATTATTACAGAGAAATCAAATTTGCATAAAAGCATTTTATCTCTCCCCTTTTTTTCATGTCAAAGTTACCAAACATTCTCTGTCGGTTACTTTTTTTTTTTTTTTTTTTTTTGTGTNTTTTTTTTTTTTTTTTTTTTTTTTTGGTGTGTGTAGGAGGAACTTGAACTTTGTTAGAATTACATCTTAAGTAAATTCTGTTAAGGTCTTTCTGACTTTCTGTTGCTTTGTGTATTTTAGAAGGAATACTGAACAACTGCAACTAATTATTGTTAGGGAGCAAGCAAACGTTTTTTAAAAAAAGAAAACTAAAGGAACCTAAGAGCTGGTTTTGCACACTTTGAGGAGCCCAAGTAGTTCCATTTATAGCTACTTAATTTGCTGGTCCTGGTAACCTGGGCAGATTTTGCAGGGTGGATCCCCATAGTTTGGAAGTGGGATGAAGCCAATCATTGAGCAGTTGTGCTGGTTTGAGGCTAATTGGAATATTTTAATGGGGAAAAATTAGCTTATAGGCAGTGAAAAGCAAACAAGGCTGATGTCTACTTCACTCAAAGGTTTACTAAGATGTATAAAAGCAAAGAGATAAGCATAGATAAGACAGTTGCTCTGTGGCTGAGTTCTTTCTATTGATCTCTTGCTCTCCTTGGCTTCTAGCTGGATCTGTGTAACCCAACTAATCAATTCTGCTTCTAACACCCCTGGCCAATCTTTCCTGTTCACCTTGCATGTAAGGTAGATTCTGGGATAAGATTGGAGAGTGGGGAGAAGATGTATGGGTGGTTGGGAACCCCTCTAGGGGACTCTGATTTCTGTGAGGGGAATTGTGTTTCTGTATTACTTTTACCTTGTGTATTTCTGTATCTAGCTGTAAATATTTGCAACATATTGTAAATATCTGCTTGTATATTGTGCTAAGCTGTGAATAGAAAGCTTCATTCCTTACCTTCCAGCCAGCTGAGTCTAGTCTGGGTGAATTCATTGTGTGTGAGTGTGGGTAACCATCTCACCAGTGCTGTGCAAACTGGAATAGGTGTCATTCAGTGGTGAGGAAACTGTGGCACAGCTAAGCTAAATTACTTGCCTAGGGTTGCAAACAGGTAGCAGAACAGACTTTACAGTCTCCTGAATTGCAGGTGGTTGCCAATGTGCTTGGACTCTTCTCCGGATCATTATGTGCTGTAGCGCTCAAGCAGATTTTTGAGGGTCAACAGTGAGAGCAAGTTTGTTGGGCTCTTTTTTTTTGGGTAATGATTTTTAATTCCCTTTTATAGTTCAACATAGCTAAGTGCAGTACTGAGTATCTTAGAATCTGCATATAAGCTTTTTCAAAGGCCAGGGAAAATATTGTAGTGAGATCTCAGGTCAGAGAATGAATTTTTCTTCCCATTTTCAAATCTAGATTTGAAAGTTTTATTAAGTTCTCTTTGCTTCAGCCTTGTTGCTAGGTCAATGAAGCATCATTTGAAAGTATTAATGAAATTTGTCTCCTCCGTGAAGATCTCTGTGTCTTGCAGAATTCTAAAACTGTGCTGCAGAAGCTAAATATTTAAAGGAAGCACCAAGGCATCATCCAGGTGCCTCAAACCTAGGTGCCTAATGCTGTTGGATACATGATAGGACAGACTCTACCTGCTAGTCCAGAAGGCCTGTGTTGGATCCAGCATTGTGCAGGTGGTATCAGATGCCTTTGCTTAGGCAACTGAGCTCAGATTGACTGCAGAGATGAATATTCTTTTGGAAACAGCAAATGTAACAGCAAGAATGTGGCCAGACACACTGGTCATGAAGGTAAGATGGTGGCTCATATCTGCATGAAAGCAGGCAGAGGACCACTCATTACATGAGGCTGTTTTTTTTATTCAGAAGTAGCTGCTTTATTCCTTTGTGAACTCTTGGTATGGTTGTTATGAATGTGCAGTTAGACCTTGGCCACAACTGGGAATTGCCTGGTATGACAGAGCAGAAAGGCTGCATGGAAATTGATTTTGATGCTTTGTGTTGTTCATGGAGGCCTCCGGAGCCTGAACTTTACCTGGCGATGGTCCAGTGGGACCTGCCACCAAATCAAAGCAGCTGGACTGTTCAATGTGCCAGAAGGAGCATTGAGCATCCAGAAGGGTACTTTGTGATCTTCTGGAACATTCTTTGTAGGAGGTCTCAGCGTTTTAGGTTGGAATGGGTAGGAGGGAAATTAATATTTATGTTGATAGTTATGAGATTGTGAACTATGACACAGGAACAATTAATTAGTGCCCTCTGTGCCTCTTTTGGCTTCATTGATTTTGGTAGATGGGGCTTGTAGAGGTCTTATCCACTCTGTGTGCTTTCAGCAGTAGAAATGATGGTTTCCCTTAACAGTGTGCAGAGTTATATTTTTCCCAGGAACTGTGATAGCCTGCTTAAGTACTGTGCTCCCTCTGCTATCAGCTGCTAACGCAGAGTTTATGGTTGTAACAGGCAAAATGACTTTGGAGGATTGTGCTGTAACCTGATAGTTTTTCCCCTACCCTCAGCGTTATAACATGATTTGGTCTTGCCTGTGGACGGAAGTAAATCATATTTTACCCTCACTGCTAAATTGTATTATGGCCCTGACCTTTATAGGTGAGACAAAACTGCATTATAATGTGGTTACAGGAGTGCTGTGTTATACAGGGGAAACCTGGTTATCTGAGAGTCTCATGGGAGTGTCCTAAACCAGAAGATAATCAGGAGCTTGGATAACCAGGAATTCCAGCTTCACAGCCACGTTAAGCTAAATCAAAGCTTCATTGCTGAGGCGAGAGGACAAACGTGAGTCCAGTAAATGTGCATTAAAATGTAACATAATATTCAGCCTGATGAAATGGAGTGAAGCAGGCCCTCAGCTGCTGTGAGTTGTCATGACACTGAAGTGAAGCTTTGACAACTAACACCATCTGGGATCTTCCTGTCTTCCCAGATTGGCCCTCCAGTGTGTTTTTTCCTAGTGTGAGTCCTTCTAAAAATAGAAAAATTAGAAAAGTCAAGCCAACAGGCAATATAAGGTCCCATTAGGCGCAGAAGCAAAGGTAGAAAAGCGCTGCTGACAACAGCTGGGCTGGTACGTGGCTGCAGAATGTTGGCTGAAAGGCTTGGGCTTGTCTGCTGTGGCTTCAAGCAGTGCAGCAGAGAATGTGAAAAGAATATCCTAGAAAAGAAATACTGCTGGCAGCTTCCCTGAGCATCATAGCTGATAGGTGATACTTCCTTCAGAGTGACCTGTTCTGGCTGTGAGAGTGCTCACAGCTGCCTGACAGAGACCGCAGGAGCCCTGGGTGCAGGCTCTCTGAGCAGCCTTGTCACAAGTGACCTGTGTCACAGCAAGCACAGCCAGCTGGGAGGCAGTGTGGGGGCTGGACTGGGAGCACAGGTCAGTTCTGTCCTATTTCTCTGGTTTTCTCCAAGAGTCTGAGCGAAACCCTCAGCTCTAGGTGTGCACCTCCAGAACCTGGTGAAGACTGGTTTACTCTGAGCGTTTCTTGCACCTTGTATCCAAAAGTGAGGCTTCACCTATGTGATACGGAGCTGTGTGAAGCACTCCTCAGGATGTTATGATGATTGCTTACCTAATGTATTCAGGTTACCAAATGAAGTCTGAAATTAATTGGAATGTTCACAGTGTCTTCAGGGATAAGGGTTTAACAGTGTGCAGACCTTAAACTGTTTGCACAGTTGTGCCTTACAGAAAGAAAGTGGAATGTTAGCAAATATCTTCACATCCTCTTTCTACAGACAGCTTCTGTCTTCCCTGCAGTGTGAGAATGACAATGGGCACCACCATCCTTCAGTCTTGTATGGATTGCACTTCACTGGTTGTTTACGAAATGTGTGTGTGAAAAGAGAATATTTTGTTGTCTGTATCCTTGTAGTGCTCTTTATGTAGCACTGCTGCATTTCAGATTTCCGTTTAAAAATAAAGTAATTCTTTCTGCCAAAGAATTCTCTCGCTCAGCCCTCACCACTGTGACCATTTCTGCTCTGATGGATTTCCCATTCCTCGGAGCTGAGTACACAAGCGGATGGAAAGGTGGTTTCACAGGCTCACAAAGAAAGTGTATTTCATTTTTAGTGGATGCTAAGGGTTGGACATCAGTATCCAGTTCTGGCTTTCTCCTTCACAGGAAAGAGGGATGGAAGCGTTTTGCTAACACTGAAGTTTAGTTTCTGCAGAACTTTGGTGTTGTGTGAGATGATACAGCCTGGGATTCTTGGGCAGTATTTTTTGTTGATGTGAGCGAGGCTACCTGGGGTTACAGAGGATCTAGCTCTGTAAATCCTTCAAATTTACAATTTGCTACATGAAGTGATTTCTGTTGCTTCATCTCATAAGTCATAAGAAATACTACTACGATTTTTTTTCTTCCCTTCTGACATTTGAAGCCCAAAATAAAAACTCATCTTTCACTCTGAAAGTGCACCAGGCAGGCAACCATGTGATTGAAATAGGAAATAATACTGGGTAATCAGACCACATTTCTTGTGGACCAGTCATTCCCCTCATCATGTTCTCTAGCATAACAGTGTCTACAGTCATGAGACTGAAATTCTGATATGATTCCAACAGACATCAAAATTTATTATGTCAGAGTTGTTAATAGATGCTGTAAGGAAGCATAATTACTGCCTGCCTTTCTGCAGCCTGCCTTAGCTTGCATATGATCATTGGAATGGGCTGCCCAGGGAGGTGGTGGAGTCGCTGTCCCTGGGGGTGTTCAAGAAAAGACTGGATGGGGCACTTGATGCCATTGGATAGGGCTGGGTGATAGGTTGGACTGGATGATCCTGGAAGTCTCTTCCAACCTGGCTCTCTTCTTCTATTCTTATCTGTAAACAAACAAAAAAATGTTTTTGATGGATTTTCTTAAGAGTGAATTTAATTTGTGCTTTTACTACCTTGTGTACCTGACCACCTTGACAACCCTGTGCCAATTGTTACGTCCTTATAACATTTGGCTGAGAGACTGATCAATTGGAGACGTAATAAATTAAGGCTATAATAATGCTGCTTGTCCAGATATTGCTAACTAAATAAGACCTGGCTGGCAATTTATCTGGTGTATTTATATTAAGTGGGAATTACACTTAGAGGTTTGTATAATTGGCTTGCTTTACAGGTTTGGGGGTTTTTTTTGGGGAAAAAAAAAAAAAAGACATTAGCTTTTAAATTGTGTGTTATTTGCTGTAAATAACAGTGATTAGTTTGGTTCAGGCACAGGATGAGGGAACCATCAAACTGGAACAAGAACCCTGTCAGATGAGCAGCACTGTCATCCTTTACAGTTTAGGTTGGCAGTTAAATTAAAAGTTTCTCTGCTCCCAGTGGAGAGTTCCCTCTTCTCCGGGTTTCCAGCGGAGCGATGCTGTGTTCTTAGGGATGTATGTTTAAGCTTGCCATTATCAGCAGTTTACTGAAGCAGCTGTGCAACACACAATGTTCTTCTGCCATAAGCATTTTGTAAGCAAGGTTGCAGAAGCATCCCGAGCCACTCATGAGGAAGTTAACCTTAGGGTAAAGTAAAAGGACAGAAGTGTTTCAGGTTGTTTTTTTTTTTTAAATTATTATTATTGGTAGTGCCTTCTGGTCCACCGCTTGCATTGTTTGAAGCCCCAAAGATGAAACTCGTTTACCAGATGGAATGGTAATCTAGTAGTGAGAAAGGTGAATAAAATACACGGAGGTTTTATCCTTCAACACTTGTGTTTATCCTTGTTGGAGTTTTAGCTAAGGAGCTTTGCACAATCTGAACAGGCTTCTGTGCTGGAAGAAAGTGCCTGGGAGGAGAGCAGCGGATATGGGCTTGGGTTTGTTTCTTTTTTTGGAGAGGAATCAACTTCTGTTGCAGGTGTTAAGTTTTGAAAGTATAAACAAGAAGCAGACTCCATGTAACTGTACCATCAATTAAGCTGGTTTAATAGCATTTCAACTTGTTGTTAATAAAGCAAACATTTACTAATCTTATCTCTTGTAAGCAGGAAGGAAGTTGAAGTGCACAGTAATGCACATTGCTGTCAGGAAAAGTGGTTTATAATATTGTGTGATATAATTTGCAGTGAAGCAAAACCAGCAAATGGCTATCTGGGAACACTCTTTATCCTCTTGATTTAACTGCTTCCCCTCCCTTCCCTCTTGGTAGCTTTGTTGTTGTTGTTGCTCATTTCCCTAGTTTCATGCATCCTTAGCATTTCCTGCTGTAATCTGCTCGGATATCAACAGCCTGGCTGTGCAGTGATCATAATACTAGAGAAGAGATGAGATGAGATGAGGGATAAATGGTGTGAAATCTCTGTCCCTCAGGTTTTTTTCTTTGCCTTCTCCCTAGATTGAACTACTTTGAGGAGAGCAATCAACCTGATCATTTAATTGTGCTCCAAGGAATTCTCTGGTATCATCAAGACTGACAAGCGATGGTCTGAGGAGTGAGGGCACTTGTGGAGAAAAACAGAATTTGTCATTCTCAGAAAGAGTGAATATTACTGATTGATAATGAAACAAATATTTATTTTTCCTGTCTCTTGTGGCTGATGCCCCAAATCATAGAGTGGTCTAGGTTGGAAGGGACCTCGAAGCTCAGCCAGTTCCAACCCCCTACCATAGGCAGGGACACCTCCCACTAGAACAGGTCGCTCAAGGCCTAATCCAGCCTGGTCTTGAACACCTCCAGGGAGGGAGCAGCCACAACCTCCCTGGGCAACCTGTGCCCGTGTCCCACTACCCCCACTGTAAAGAACTTCCTCCTAACATCCAGTTTCAATCTCCCTTCTTCCAGTTTAAACTCATTTCTCCTCATCCTGTCATTACAAGCCCTTGTCAATAGTGCCTCCTCAGCCTTCCTGTAGGTCCTTTTCAGATACTGGAAGACCACTCCAGGGTCTCCTGGAAGCCTTCTCTTCTCCAGGCTGAAGAGCCCCAAATCTCTTAGCTTGTTCTCATAGCAGAGATGCTGAAACCCTCTGAACATCTTGGTGGCCTTCTCTGGACTGGCTCAAACAGTTCCACATCCGGCTTGTGTTGGGGGCTCCAGAAGTGCACACAGTACTCCAGGTGGGATCTGAGATCAAATCAGCCCTTGAACCTTCTCACACCATTTCAGTACTATCCAGTGAAAGGAAGGCTGTTTGCTTTTAAGAAAAACCTACATCTTGGCTAAATGCAAGTTCTTAAGATTGTGGTAAGCTTCCTAAATAAGCAAACTTCTCGGAGCTATTACATGCTCAGCACTTTGCAGGTCAGCCTGCTGATACTCAAATACACCTGACTTTGGGCTTCTGTTAAAAATAATAGCCAGGAGTGTGTGGGAGGAGTTTGGAGTGCTGGAGTCACAATTGCTGCAGCATCCTGCTGCTGTTGTGCTGAATGGATTGCTGATTAATTCTACACTTTCCCATGCAATCCTGATTTCTGAAAGCACTGCCCACCTCCTTTGTCTGGAAACAATCCCCCAGTCTGCTGACATTTGAAAGAATATACAGCTTATCTGTTGTGAAGTCCACTGAAAAATAATTTACTATTCACATGTTAAATATAGGGGCAGTTGGCCTTTTTTATATACTCCTGCAATAATTTTGCGAGGAAAATTTTCAATGATAAAAATGAGAAAAAAAAAAAAAAAAGGAAAGAAAAAGTTAAAATAGTCATAATTTACTGCTTTAGTCTGCAGGGCAGCTGTTTTCTGCCTCTATCTGTATTCTAATAAGTCTTTTAAACGAAGAGATTTATGAGATTATTTTAATTTTGATGTCTTTTTAATGCTTCATGCATTTTAAATACAACCTTTTAATAGTTTTTGAGATTGAAGAATTTAATTTTATTTTATGCTGCAGAAATAAATGTATTCTCAAGAGACTGCACCATTAGTACAGCTTTTTTTTCTTAAAGAAAAAAAAAAATCCAACATATCAGGCATATACAAACTCCAGTGCCAGCCAGCAGTGCTCCACTTAGCAACAAATGTGAGGCATCATTAGGAGTTGAGAGGCAACCTGGCTAGCAAGGGGACTTAAAAGGAAAAGCAACAAAACTCTGCTTGCTGTGGGCAATAACCTTCTGTTGGTAGAGCTGTGCTGAGAGCTGGTGCTGTAAAGGTAAGGTTTAGCATCTTCTGAACGCAGCACAGCAGGTGTGGTCCTGCTGAATGAGGTGCCTCCACATCCCTGCCACCTGCTTCAGGTGTGGTGAGCATGCTGCACGGGTGCGAGATGGAGCAGCCCCAGGCAGCTGCTGTGTGGCATCCCTCAGCTGTGCAGAAGTCTGACTTTCTGAACGTGCAGAGAACTCCTCTCTGCCAGACCTCGGTGCCTTGTGCTTTTGCTTTGATTACAAGTTGTTAATAGCAGGCATGTACTTTCTGTTAGAGCAGAAGAAAATGGACAAAAGGCTTTAATGAAGTAGAAGGATTGGCAGGCTCTCACCGAATTTTAGCCATCCAAAAATGAATCACTTAGCTGGCCTCACATCTTTTCAGAGCTTGGGTAATGGACCTCGCTTGGAAGGGCATGATGCCTGTTTTAGGTGTGATGGAGAAATGTAAAGCAGATAAAGACTGTTTTAAAGGCAGCAAGAAGAGAATGGCAGGTGACAACAAGGCTGGCAGGGCACACCAGCTGTGTTCTCATTGGCAGGTCTGTGCTGCTGATGAGCTGGTCCTAGCTCTATGCTGTTAAAAGCAATAGCAGAAGTGGCTCTCAGCAGCTGGGACCTGTTCCAGCAGTGCTGAATATGGCAGTGCTGGGCATGTCTAATTATTTATATGTTAACCTCCAGCTTTGCAACAGCATTTGAGAAGGTGTGGCCTGTGCTCTTCAGACTCCGTCAGTTCTGTTTGCTGCAGAGCACATGGGATCATGCTGACCTGTTTGTGGCTACCTGGGAAATGTGAAAGTAGCATTTGAAGCTGTTGCTGGTGTGATGACTCACATGAGTGCCCTTAAGTCAGCTACCAGTGCTGCTTTCACATCCTCCTAAAAGACTTTGGTTGAGATTCATCAATGTCCAAGCAGTTAGGCACATGAGGAGTCGGGGAAGAACCTTAAATATTTTGAGAGAACATCTTCCAAATTGTGCTTTCTACTTACCTTTCAATCAGGCTTGAAATGGCCTTAGTAATATGATTGGCATGTTCCCAAGCACTGTGAGAACCTCATCAGCCCTTGAAAAGGTGGGCCCACAGCTGGAATGGAGCCAGGCTCTTTTCAGTGGTGCCCACTGACAGACAAGAGGCTAGGACCACAAGCTGAAACGTGGGAGGCTGCCTCTGAACATCAGGAAGCAAGTTTTTACTGTGAAGGTGACTGAGCACTGGCAGAGGTTGCTCAGGGAGGCTGTGGGGTCTGTTTCATTTGAGTTACTCAAAAGCTCTCTAGACATGGTTCTGTGCAAAGGCCTTTAAGTGACCCTACTTGAGCAGGGAATTGGACCAGATGACCCCTGGAGGTCCCTTCCAACCTCAACTATTCTGTGAATTTTAACTCTGCTGCTTTTCATAGGACAGATGTTTAATAGAGAGAGGTAAAGAGAAAATACTGCTTGACTGACTTAAATACGTTTGAATGAATTAAAATATTCTGGGAGGAAACACAAACAGGATCGGAATGTATAGATAGGAAGGTGGAATGAGCAAGGCAAAGATGTTCGAGGAGAGAATTGGATGAGAACTTAGAAGAACCACTGGGATTTAATAAACAAAGCAATTCCTCCAAGTTCAGACAATGCTCTGAACGGCAAATGTTAGAAGCTCTCAGAGGTGGGGAGGCGGGGCCATGTATTCTTCCAGAGGGCACCCACAGCTGGCCACTGTTGGAGGTAAGATTAGATAGACACTTGGCCTGAAGCAATAGCCTGGTTTTCTGTGCCCTTCTTAGGAGCAGGCTCCTCACTGTAAGAATGCTGTCAGGCTGTTGAGTCAATACCATGCAAGGCTTGAAGAGTAAAGATATCAGCAACGTGAGCTTGTATTTGGCGGAGTGAAATGGGAAAGAAAGGTGTATTTACTCTGTGGTCACATTACCAAAATGGGCATTTCTGCATGCCTGGGTGCTCACAGCACCTGGATGTCTGCCTTCACGTGTGTCTGCCCTGTGACAGCAGTTACCTGATCAATTATTGAGGGCAAACACACAAGGAAGCCTGGTGTTGTTAGGAAATACAACTGCTAACTCACTCACTTAACTGCATGTCCCTCTTTGGGCTACTGATTCCTCTGTTGCCGTATTCCAGGCTTCTGAGATATCTAAAAGGTTAAAATATAAGGCTTGGAAAAAGGTGATCTGGTAATGATCAGAGAAGGGAAAAAATAGGAAGTGAGTAAAAGCAGGCATGAACCAGTATCTATCTTTTCAGCTGGTTCTACTTATTTTGAGCATTTCTGCCTTGTGTTAGTCAGGCTAAAGCAACAATATTTGCTGTGCATGCATGTGAGATTTCAACTACCACACTTTAGGTTTGTAATTAAGAAATTAATTAAAATACTATACAGTTTACTGCACAGTCTATCAAGAGAAGGGCAGTTTACAAGATTTTCCACGTGTGTGCTATAAATTCAGTGGTACAGATATACAGAATCATATTTGCACTGGCATTAAAAGTTATCCTCCTTCTGCAGAGGAGTATCAACGAAAAATTATCGTGAAGGGCTGGTTATAAAATAATTGTCTCAGCAGAAACCTGACCAGTAAGGATGAGGGCTTTTAACACTGAAAGACTGAGACGGAATTTGAAATGAGAGGAAGAAAGAGATGTAAAAAACCCAACTAACTAAACTAACAAAACCAAAACCCAGACCCCGAACTCCTGAATTTCCCTGCAGTTTTCTGAGGTTACTGATGAGCCTCTGTTGGTGCCCCTGTAGTAGCAGTGTGCCAGAATTCAACAGTACAAGTCTGAAAGTTGCCATTCAGTTTGGTGCCATCGCCAGTTTAACTCCAGCAATCTCAATGTCCACAGGATTGAGTTTAACTTGGCTGAAGACCCTGAAAAAGACAGGGATTTTGCAGATTCTAGCTTCAGACTGATCTCACTTCCAGCAGAATTGTGGAATCCCTCCTTTTATGTGTTAGCAGGCAAAGAAAGGAGAAATGCTGGAGGTAATACTGCTTATTAAAAAGCTGCTTCATATTTAAGGTGAATTTGTGGAAAACGAAGTGCGTGAAAATATGTGCATATAATGCTCCTTACTTCCCATCTTTCCAGTGCTAGAAGGTAAGAAAAGGAGATTTGTGTAATTAAAGCTAGTGCAGAGTGGTATTAGCAAAATTACCCCTATTAAAAATGTCAGGTGTTACGTGCCTGCAGAGCTATTGCCAGGAGTCATGCAGCAAAGGCCACAGGAAAAGCAAAACAAGGTAGTACCTGTAGGAAGATGTAAAGCCAGAAAGTGTGGCAGGTGAAATCAAACATTCCCCTCCTGGATCTTCTTCTTATCAACAGGAACCGAATTAAATTTTGCAGCATAGCAAACTATTGATCTCACTCTCTCTTTTTTTTTTTTTTTTTTTTTGTCCCAAGGAAATTTCATCAAAGTGCTGAAGCTTTTGCAGATTTCTCAAGGAGTGCTAAGCAGTCAATACGACCTGGGATAATCACTTCAAATGCTTGGTGTCTCCTCCCCTCCCACTACACCTCAGGAGCAGCACAGTTAAGTTGAGCAGTGCCAGTCAATGTGGCCTGCCCTGGGGGGTACTCTGGAGGAAGGTGATAGATTGTTCCAGGAAAGGCATTGGCCTTAGCCTAAAATCTGCCATCTGTGTGCACAATCAATTAATGAATCGCATTAGCACGTGTTTTGTGCTGAGTTACAGCAGTGTGCCAGGGGGCAGGTTTTTGCCTTCTGAGTGACACCATGTTGCAGACAAAATTCCTTTCTGACTTCCAGAAAAGCCCCCCCTAGAGCCTTAGGGAATTGTTCTACTGTTGGTGCTGTTGCATAAAGCATACACAGTCAGGCAGATGGCAACACCCAGGTGGGGGATTATCTACCTGCCAGGCATAGAAACCAACCTCTCTTAATTGAAGCGGCATTGACATGTCACAGGATCACAGCATGTTAGGGGAAGGGACCTCCATAGATTGAGTCCAACCCACTTAGCCAGGACCATAGAATCTAGCTCAGGTTGCACAGGAATGCTTCCAGACAGTCATATAAAAGGAGAAGTGAGAGTCCCTTCTATGAAGGTGGGCCAGGGGATACTTGGGCACAGGCAGGTGCCACAGTTGGTTGTTTTATTTGACTGTTCTTTATTTCTGCTTGAATATTGAGCTTGGACTGTTCCAGAGCCAGTATACTTACTATTAAGAGGTCCCTGCCATGCAGCACCATGATTTCTGCAAATACTAATGGATGCATGGAAAGGAAAAAAACAATCAAGATCAGATGCATTAGCTTAGACTGCGTAGAGAGCTGGCATGGAGAGGGACAGAAAGTTTCTGTGGACAGAAACTTTTTTCTTTTCCCTAAATGCTAGGAGATACAAACTGGCTGAAGTATCAGCCCTTAGAACCTGAGGGAAAGTCATAGAATCATAGAATAGTTTAGGTTGGAAGTGACCTCAAAAATGATCTAGTTCCAACTCCTTCTCAGGAGGAAGGATCTTATGGCTTGCTGCTTCTGCTGCATGGTTTTTACTGGGCCAGTTTTTGGTTGCTCCTCTTTAGGTTTGATGAACTTCTTTGTGGAGCTTTTTTTTTAAGGCTCAAATACTCCCAAGCAAATGAAATTCTGTCCTAGATGATGAAATATAAATGAACCCACCGTGTGCATCAGAAACTTGATAGCTCTTTGTGAAACAGCCGAGGAGCCTGTGTTAAGTACTGTGCTCTCCACTGCATTACAAGACGTATTTGTTTCATGTGCATTTAATAATGCAGAAAAGATGAGGCTTGGAACACTGCAGTGCAATGGGGAATTGCTGGTTTTCTGCAAGCAAGGTAAAGGTACTGTGTGTGATTGCCCCAAAGGATGTGCAAGATACAAAAGATGAAATAAATAAAAAGTGGCAGAAGACTGGTTTCTGGATATTGCCAGGTGAATTTATTAATTGCTAATGGAGTACCGAACTGTGAATTACTCAGTCATTGCCATTGTTTCAATTTTATGACTTTCCTCTTAAATACAGATTTGTTAGGAAGGAATCAAATGTCACTGGGCAGTGAATTATACAGAAACAAATTTATGCTTGTGAATGCTGATTTCCCCATAATAAGTTATGACTTTAAAAGGACACAGTGAAGGCGTTTTTCATAGTTTCAGCGTAACTTTTCTTTGCCGTTGTCTGTGGTAACCCCTTGTGCTCTGGATAAGGAGAGCTCTGTGCACATTTCTTTTTGACTCTGTGAAAGAAATTTGTCATTTAGGTTTTCAGAGTATCATAGAATGGTCTGGATTGGAAGGAACCTCCAAAGGTCATCCAATTCAACACTCCCCCCTGCAATCAGCAGGGACATCCTCGACTAGATCTGGTTGCTCAGAGCCCTGTTAACTTTGAATATCTCCAGAGATGGGGCCCCAACCACCCTGGGCAACTTGTTCCAGTTTTCCACCACTCTCATGGTGCAGGGCTTGTTCCTAACATCCGACGTAAATCTGCTCTTCTCTACTTCGAAGCCATTTTCTCTTGTTCTGTCACTGCAGGCCTTTGCAAACAGTCCCTCTCCATCCTTCTTGTAGCCTCCTGCAGGTACTGGAAGGTCACTGTTAGGTCTCACTGGACCCTGCTCTTCTCCAGGCTGAACAACTCCAGCAACCTCAGCCTGTCCTAGTAGCAGAAGTGCTCACACCATAAACTTCCTGTAT
Source organism: Psilopogon haemacephalus (assembly GCA_013396835.1). Taxonomy (NCBI): domain Eukaryota; kingdom Metazoa; phylum Chordata; class Aves; order Piciformes; family Megalaimidae; genus Psilopogon; species Psilopogon haemacephalus. The sequence goes on along the minus strand of VWZI01011138.1, from coordinate 1,470,078 downwards.
TTAAATAAAATAACAATGGAAGATTTTGCTTTAAATTATTTATGTTAGAACTACCTCCATACCTAACTAGGTAAAGCTACCTCCTGCTCACCCTGAGCATGTCCCATCTCTGAGAAGGGCTTACCTTGAGAACCTCACTGTATCTGTTGGTCTTAAACACTGCCTTGCTATAATCAGGGAGCTGGATAGATCATGTCTGGGCTGTCAAAACAAGTTTCATGCTCTGATGAGCTTTGTAAAGTGGTTCTTGTGCTTATGGGTTCCTACCTGGTGTTCCATGTTCACTCACTAAAACATAGTTTATAAAGGTTTAAAACAGAAGCAATGAAGGAAAACAAGAGAGAGTTTGTAGCTCCAAGAAGTGATCTGTATGTGAAAATACCTCTAGCCCCTCTGGTTTCATGTGGAAGGTCACTCTTCACTTTGCAATGTTGAGAGTAGAACAAAGTTCACACATCTAAAATAAATTCTCTAGTTTAATCTTGGCCACTTTTTCAAGCAACAAATGGCTGTGTCTTGATGGCAATACTGGGAGCTATTTAGCCCTTCAAAATTTGATGTTGATACTTAGGTTTTTTTTCCAGACCTGTGTGCAGAAAACAGTGTCATAGGTCCTGGCATGCTGCTCCCTAAGTTTGTAATACAGGTTTTCATTTGAGTATGATATGTGTTGGTTGCTTAATGTGCAATGGCATAAAATGCAAAATTTTCCTTCTGATTGAGTTTTTCATGCTGTGACCAGGAGGTTAAAATGGAAATCATCTGTAAATGCAGAAAAAGGAATTGCTGCTTTGGTTTTTATGTAGCTGTTCAGTTTGGTTTTGGACATGATCACATTTCTCAAATATTATTTACATTTTTAAGGTATTTGTAGACATTTCAGCACCATTCATATTGCCTACTTCAGTGCTTGCTTAGATGGACCGTGTGTAACCAACTCTTGCATGTTCCCTTTATATTTCCTATCCTAATGCCACGGTGAGGGCAGAGAGTGTTCTTTCCCAGTTGAGAACTATCTGCCCTGTCATCACTCTGTTCTCTTCTGGCAGCAAAAAAAAAAAAAAAGTGTGTTACAAATCCTGGCCTCCCTTGTGCCAGACTGTACCTGGGCAGCCGCAGGGAGCCCCACGGAACTGACGAGCTGTGAGCTGCTGCCAAGAAGCCCAGCACGGCTCTGCGAACACATGGATATTAAAGGCCATGTTTGTAAAGGAGTCAGCCCCCCACGAGTGCTCCTAGCACCTCTCAGGAGTTGAGAGGAAGGGCTGATGGATTCTAAGGCGGCTGAATAGATAGTGCCTGGCCTTAAGGTGCTGTCTCCATGTCTTTCATGGCCCAGATCAGAGCCAGGTAGGTGGCAGAGGGCCGGAGTGTTTGTCTCCCCAGTATGTGTGCCAGACTGAAGCACTGTGAGATTTGCTCCTTCAGCAGCAGAGTCGTCAGGCACTTGTGGATCTAAGGGGAACAATAGATAGGCTTAGCTATGTGGGGAGCACGAACAGCTTGGAGATTAGTAGGACTGAACTTTGGGAAAAATGATCAGTAAACAAGTTTTTTGTATGAGGGAGACAGAATCGAGCTGGTGGTGTCCATTTCGTGAGGGGCTTTGCAAATGCCCACCAGGGCTTTGTCTGCTTTGCTATATCCCACTGGAGTTTCCTTCCCTGGGAGTGTTTTGAGTAGACTGATTTGCAGTATAGCTTGAATTGCCAATGTGTTCCAGGCAAGCTGTTTTTCAGCAACTGGATATGGCATTTCTCCAGGCTAATTTTAGGATGGAGAGATTCCTTTTTCAGCAGTCAGTTCTTTTTCAGTGATCAGCTGAAAAGCTGATGAGAAGAGAGCCAGTAGGGGTGGAGAGCAGGCAGTAGCACCACCTGTACAGAAGAGCACAGGAGTAACGTGCAGCACTCAGAAGACATGAACAGAGGCTTGCAGGAATTAAGTGCTTATATAACTTCTTTTATGCATCACTTTGGGCCTAAGCATAGCTTTTCTTCTTAAGCAAATTGCATCTGAAATGAATCATAGAATGGTTTAGATTGGAAGGGACCTCAAAGCTTATCCAGTTCCAAACCCCCGCCATAGGCAGGTACACCTCCCACTAGAACAGGCTGTTCAAGGCTTTGTCTAACCTGGCCTTGAACACCTCCAGGGAGGGAGCAGCCACAACCTCCCTGGAGAACCCTTTCCAGAGTTTCACCACTCTCACTGTAAACAACTTAATCCTAACATCCAGTTTCAATCTCCCCTCTTCCAGTTCAAACCCATTACTTCTCATCCTGTCATTACAAGACCTTGTCAACAGTTCCTCCCCAACCCTCCTGTATGCCCCCTTCAGATAGTGGAAGGCCACTTCAAGGTCTCCTGGCAGCCTTCTCTTCTCCAGGCTGCAGAGCCCCAACTCTCGTAGCCTGTCCTCATAGCAGAGCTGCTGCAGCCGTCAGCATCTTGGTGGCCTCTTCTGGACTGGCTTCAAAAATTGAATGTCCTTCTTGTGTTGGGGGCTCCAGAATGCCACTTCAAACAGAATGTTGTAGTGCAGCAACTCACCATGGAGAGTTGCGGTGCAATTCCTGACAGGAACTTCTTCATGGAGTATGTTGTCTGCGTTGGGAGGCTATGCCAGCATCTCTTCTGCACACCACCCAGGTTTATATGGACAGTTGAACCGCTCCCGCGCTGTGGGAAACTGATGTAGGCGGTCTGCTGGATCCTTTGAAAGCGTTTAATCTGGAGGGTGGGTTTATTATTTTTTTTTGTTTGAAGAAGGTGGCTGTGTTCTGAAGACTTTGCTGTTTGAAGCTTTATCTGATAAAAAATTAATGTTTGGCCAAGTGGTGTGGTGGGTTTTTTTTTTTGAATCACCAACGTTAGTCATCGCGCTGATTACATAAGGAGCCCTGCAGGAGCATTTCGCGTCCCATCAGCCCTTGGCGCTGGAATAACAATGAGGGTGAAGTCTAAAAACTGAATCCTTGCTCAGGCAAATGCTGCTGGGTTGTTACATAGAGAGATCATCTCAGCATTTGCTGCTTGAATATATCTTTACGTTAATTCAGCTCGTTTCAGAGACAACGCACTGGAAGCGAAACGGATTGGAATTAATTATTTGCGCATATGGCATATGCCTGATGTCAGCTAATGCTGCATTAAGGATAGACATGCTGGGCACACATTAAATGGTAGAGTAAATATTTGTATTGTTTATGATAAACTGGTTCCTTCTGTGGATCTTTTTTCTTTGTGCCTCAGTCAACATTCCCGTCGGGCTTATTTGCTGTGATTCATATAGTGCAATATGTTAAGTGTTGTTAAAAGCCTGTGTTTAAATTCTTCTGCAAGGCCTCGCCGGGTTTCCGGAGCAGCTGATGGCTCAGTATCCCTTTAAAATAACATTCTGGCACTTTAACACCACGTGAAATATTTGGGTGGCGTTAATCACCAAGGTGCGTTTTGTGTCAGAAATGCTTCTGTAGTTCTACTGTCATCTACCTGTAATGCAACGCACATTCACCTTGTTGCTTTTGGAAGTATTTGTGCCAAGTAGTTATTTTAGGAAAGAGAGTTAGATGCCCTCAAGTTGTGCAGCAATTGAAGAAAGAAGGATTGTTTTTAGGAAAAAAGCCCAACCACCTAACCCCAAAACAAAACAAAAAACCTCAAAAAAACAACAACAAAAAAAAAAGATGCTAAGACATTCAGGCACAAATGCTTACCTTAGTTGATATAAAAATATATAAGTGGTAATTTTCTAGTTGTAGAGGATGAGAGAAAGCAAGAGAAGAAGAAACCCAGAAAGTTACTTAAATCTGGGGAGAAATCTTAAGTTGAGCTTTGTTTTGTGTTGCTGTTGAGTTTGTAAGGAGGTCCAATACCAGAATGGAGAGTCTTCAACCGTTTAGAGTGATGTGTCTTTTACACTTGGTCTGCCCCAGCTGCAAAAGATTATTCCAGGGTGTTATTTAGGTGAGCCTTCCAGTGTGGGCAAGCCTGACACCTTTGCTGAATGTCCTGCTTATTTTGGGGCTGATCTGCATATGCCTATGGAGTCTGGTGGGCTGGATGTAGAAGATACTCAGGTGGACTCACTGTCCCATCTGAGTGAGAATCATAGAATCAGAGACTGGTCTGGGTTGGAAGGGACCTCCGAAGGTCACCCAGTCCAACCCCCTCTGCTGTTAGCAGGGAGATCCTTAACTAGACCAGGCTGCCCAAAGCTCTGGCAAGATTCACTTTGACTACCTCCAGGGATGGGGCTTCAACCACCTCCCTGGGCAAACCTGTTTCAGTGTTCCACCACCCTCATAGTAAAGTACTTGTTGCTAACATCCAATTTCAGTCTGCTGTTTTTGAGTTTGAAGCCATTTGCCCTTGCCCTGTCACCGCAGGCCTTTGTGAATGCTCTCCATCCATATAAGTCTTATATGTTGTGTCACAGACATGGAGTTGCTCTATACAGTGGCAGCAGCCATTTCTGGAGGGTTTGGCAAGCTACCAGAGATTTGGTGAATGACTGAAGAGAGGAGGTAAGTTATTACTGAAGCCAAGTCTCTTTTCCTGGCGTGCTAAGTCAGGTAGATTGCTAAATGAAGGCAGGGAGGGTGCTCTCTGCATTCTTCCTCAGCTGTCTGGGTGTGTATGGCAGAGCTTAAGGTACTAGCAATTCTGTCTTTATTGAGAATGGCTTGGGAGGACGTGTGTGTGTGGAAATGAGCAAAGGAAATCTTTTAGTAGTGAAAGAAAGAGTGGAATCTTTGTCTACAAGATAAATAGGTGGCTGTATTCACGCCTCTTGCCCTCCTGAAGTTCACAACGTTGCGTGTGTGAATGTTTATGTATGAACTCAGGTATAATCATGCCTTCATTACTCCCTCTTATTTCTGCATGCATATTTGCAAATGTCTAAGACCTTGAAATATGTTTATCAGAAAATGCCACCTGGCAGGACACGTGTCTACATGTGTCTAGATAACTGAAACGAAATACCCCAAAATGACAATTCCCAATTTCTGGATGACTATTGAAACAGAACAGAAATAAATCCAGCAATATCATTTATGTATTAAGAAGAGAAGAGGCATTACAAAAAGGCTTTAAAAGAAGAGCAGTGCTGTGATAAACCTGACTGCAGACTCTGCAGCCCAGCCTTGTCAGTCATTTTGAGAAGCAGTATAGCTGTGGAGAGAATGTGTGATAGAACTGAGGTCCTAGAATATATAGATCAATGCAGGCTTCCCCTTTTCTGTTCTCCTCTTTCCCAGGCTGACACTCTTAGTGTATTAACATCAGTATCATCCCATGTGCCTAAGATCTCCCATATTCCCAAAGAGCAGTATAGACTTCCAGTTAATAGAGATAACAAAAGGTCCCTGATGAGTAGTTTGTTTTTCACTTTGCAGGCAGAATGAAGAGAGGTGGAAGGAGAGGTTAGTGATGAGTGCTGCTGGTTTGGATATAGCGCAGTGAGAAAGAATTCTGTCTTCAAGAAATAATTAAACTACAGTGGCCAAGGTAGACTTTTAATTTTTCCTTCTTCCCAAGAGATTTTGAGTCCGTGTTCAGGATCCACAGCACACATTTGTCAGCTCATAACTTGGGCACAATAATAGGGAGTTCTAGATCACAGGATGTTAGGGGTTGGAAGAGACCCAATGAGATCAAGCCTAACACTCCTGCCAGAGCAGGACCAGACAATCTAGCACAGATCACAGAAGAACACATCCAGACAGGCCTGGAAAGTCTCCAGAGAAGGAGACTCCAGAACCTCTCTAGACAGCCCATGCCAGTGCTCTGGGACCCTTCCAGTGAAGAATTTGCCCCTTGTGTTGAGGTGGAATGCATATTGCTCCTCGTCCTATCCCAGGGAGCAAGTGAACAAAGCCTGCCCCCCTCCCCCGCCTCCTGACCAGCCCTCAGATATTTATAAACATTTATTAAATCCCCTATCAGTCTTCTCTTCTAAAAAAAAGCCCCAGGTCCCTCAGCCTCTCCTCCTAAGACATGCCCTCCAGTCCCCTCCTCATCCTCATAGCTCTCCCTTGGACCCTCTCCCTGTCCGACTTCAACTGGGGAACCCAAAACTGAATGCAGTATTCAAGATGGGGTCTCACCAGGATATAGTGGAGCCAGAGACTGATCCAGATTTGAGGACAGGTGGAGAATTGTGAAAAATAGACCATGTAGATTCCTGTACTATTTTTGTGTATGCGGTGAAGTTGATTTTATGATATTTAGTCCTGGCTGGTATAAGCTTGACAGTTGTATTGGCTTCCATAATTTATCCTTTGCCTTCGAAGTACAGTGCATTTTCTTTCCCCCCAGGTTTTGTTCAAAACCTTATTAAAAATTGTCAAGGAAGATTGGGAATATGTGTCTTCACTTTTAAGAACACATTAAAAAACCCAACCCCAACACGTGAGTAGAGTCTCCAAGTGAAATGCTGATAGGCAGTTTTGTTCATGGAGACATTAAATGTAGAGCAGTTTGTGTGACTGACCTGACAGAGCACTGATGTGGATAGTCCTTTGCTTTCTGTTTTGCTTCACAGCCAGCAGGCACTACAGCTCCTCATGCCCATTTGCTTACCTTGCTCATTAATCAGCTACAAGGTGTGACCTGCAGAACGGGAGCCTCCTTGGTTTGTTATTTAGGGGAAAATGGGGATTAAAATAAAACAGATTGATTTTTTTTTTTCCCCCCTTTTTTTATTTTTTGCAATGTCATTTGGGACTGGTTTATAATAAGATTCTGCTGCATTAGGCAGTCTTTGCTTCGATTCCTGGCAGCACTAGTTGGATTAGGAGTGTCTAGCACGCAACTGAAATCCAGAGATTGTGTCCTAGGTATTAGGGATTGAGGTCTGGATGCCTTTATGCATTTTCAGTTGAGATGAACCAGTTTTGTAAAAATAATTCTCCTAATCCATTAGGAATAAACCACGTCAATTTGTGTGAAAATATCACCTTTCAAGGCTCTTCTTAATGGTGTCAATTACCTATCCTTGGAATACTTTCAGCTAATTCCTGAATGTCCAAAAATTCTGAGTTAGCCTTGATTGGTCAGTGTTGGTTGGGATGTATAACTCCCAAATGTATAATTATATCTACCGATGGCTGTTGAGCAGTATGTGCTGCTACTTATTTTTTACCTAGATTGCCGTGAATTAATCAAATTTGGTAATTTTTCTCCCTGCTGGAATTCTGATCTCTTTTCACATCTGAAGTGTTGCACTGTGCTTCATGGAATGACTAGCAGCTACATGCAGCAGCAGTGATACACAGCAGAGCTGTTGATATGCCACTTTTGTGACCCAGCTGGTGACTCTTTTGGCCTCTAGGATAAATTTGAGATCTTGAAGGTTGTTTTCAGTTCATTCCTGCTCTAATGGCTCTATGAGTGCTTTCTGCCAACCCACATTTGCTGGAGAGTGATAACGCTGTGGCTGTTCCTGCTTTTCACCTCAGATCCAGGTGAAGGGCTGCATCAGTCCTGTATATTCAGGAGCATCCCCTTAATGTGCTGCAAGCATCTGAACCAAGCAAGTGGGCTGGGAAATGTAATAGCAGACTTTGCAGGGAGCATGCTGGCTTCTAAGACAATCAGAAGTGTCGTGTCAAAGCCAACCATTACTGAAAAAAACCAGGAATTATTTTTAAGAACTGAGAACAAGACAATGAAAATAACACAATGAAAAAGAGCAGGAACTCATGGGCTTCTTCCGCTTCTTCCCTGCAGAATAAATGTGTGTTTGATGACCTCTGAGCTCTTTGCATGGAGCAGTCAGGCGCAGGAGCACTCAGAGATGATTTCGGAATTTTGGAAGAAAAGGAGAAATGTGATCTTGTTGAAGTTTAGCAATTACGTACCATAGTTAATTAATCATATAATTAAGCAAAATGAGACCATATTTCTTGAAATGTGTCAGATAATTATGATACATTTTTGGTAATTATGTATAATAAAATTAATTAAACATATAATTCAAAGAATCAGGAAAATTATTACTTGAAATGATTTATCCCATCTGTAGGTCAGATCTGTTTTATTTTTCTTGTGCTCAGTTGCAATCTTATAATCTAGGCCTGTCTGGTTTTGAAAATGTTGCAGATGTCCAATATTAGCTTTTTTGCCTTAATATTAGTTCTTGGTCAGAAATTTTTCTTGAGATTCTATAATCTTTGTAATAGTATTGGATATCCAGTATGAAAATCTTTGGATTGGTGTTGTTAGGTCATTCCTCAGAAAGCAGATTGAATGTTATGTGGTGCTGGTTCTTGCTTCATCACCATGAAGTTGTGCAGAGAAAGAAAGGAGAAGGAAGCAAGAGGGAAACAAATGCTACTCCAGTCTAAGTTGGTGTGCTCTGAGCTTGCAGATGTTTAATATGTTGTATTGGCATTTGCCTGAAGTACCAAGCACACAAATACTCTTCCTTGGTGTGGAGAGCTAAGCTGACCTCTCTTTCAAGTGGCAACATTTTTTGTAGTTAGTTCTCATTTTCATTACTGCTGGGAGGAAATTCTGCTGCCACTGCAGATGAGATACTCTACGAAGGGGAAGTGGTGTAAGGAAAACCCTATAAAATCATGCTTGTGATATTAATTTTCTCACCTCAGGCTTAATAATAATTTTATGGTCATTTTTGAGAAGTTTTTTCGCCATAATGTTTTATCTATCTTTATGGTCCCTTACGCTGTATTTAATCATTGTAATTATAGAAGGATAATTAAATATAATGCTGCTTCTTAGGGTTTTAGCACTATCACCATTAATGTAAAGAAAAGAACCCCTTGTAAATCTCTGTGTCTGCACAAAGCAAAATATTGGTGCAGTATATTTGATCAGGCTGTCAAGAATGCAATGGTGGCATGGTTTGGTTGGTGTGGCAGCACACATCCTAATTCCTTAGCTCCTTAGTGGTTGAAGAGACTTCCTAGCAGCATGAAATCAGCTGAAACGAAAGAGGCTAATTCCTTTGAGGATGTTGCAGATTTTTAAGAAACAGCATAGACCCTAATTTAGAAAACTACTTAGGCATATGATTAAATCCACTTCTAGCAGGGAGAATTCTTGAGTGCCTGTGTTTATGATAGAGGTTAGCATGGCCAAACTGACTGGCTTGTCTGTTTCTGTTTTTGTATAGCTTGTCATATTTTTTGGAAGGCAATCTTATGATGTGGTGCCAGCTGAGATCTCCAAGTCAGTGGAAACTTACTGGACATCATTTTCTTCTGCAATTACATTGTCTGATAAAAAGGTCTTGTATAAAAGGCCTTGTAAAAAGCCACATTAAGTCACGTAAAAAGCTGTGCACCGTGTCCTGCAGTTGCAAAAGCTCCAGCTTGCAGCTTCCTGTGCAGCTGGTTTGATTATCCTGTGTTAAGTGAATTCTGAACATTTCTGCACTGGAGAGCAGTGGAGAAAGGGCCACAAAAAGGATCAAAGGTCTGGACCACTTCCGCTGTGAGGACAGGCTTAGAGAGTTGGGGTTGTTCAGCCTGGAGAGGAGAAGGCTCCATGGAGACCTTTTCGCAGTCTTCCAGCACTTAAAGGGGACAGTAAGAAAGATGGGGACAGAGTTTTTAGCAGGGCTTATTGTGACGGGACATGGGGTGATGGTTTCAAACTGAAGAGAGGACATCCAGAGTAGATATAAGGAAGAAAGGGTGGTGAAACACTGGCCCAGGTTGGCCAGAGAGGTGGTAGATGCCCATCCCTGCACACCTTCCAGGTCAAGTTGTTTTGGTTTCTGAGCAACCTGTTCCTGGTTAAAGATGTCCCTGCTGGCTGTAGGGCAGTTGGACTAGATGACCTTTAAAGGTCCCTTCCAATGTGAAGTGTTCTGTAATTCTATGAAGCGTGTCAGACCTTTCCCATTTTCAGGCAGACTTCCACAGCTGATATAATCCATGTTCATTTTGTTTAAACTGAGGTGAAAGAATCCTGTGAAGGAGGAGGGTTTTGAGGCAGTTCCCCTCAAATCTCCTTGCAATGCTACAGCCAACAGGAACAGACTAGAACACAGAAGGGTTCACTGGAACTGAAGAAAGAACTTCTTTACTGTCAGCGTGACAGAGGGCTGGAACGCTTCCTAGAGAGGTTGAGGAGTTGCCTTCTCTGGAGACTTTCAGAACCCTTGTGGATGTGTTCCTGTGCAGCACGATCTAGGTGAACGTGTGTTATCAGAGGGGTTGGACTAGGTGATCTGCAGAGGTCTCTTACACCCTCTACCATTCTATGGTTCTATGAACAGGATGCAAGATGAGTATATGTTTACCCTTGAATATATTCCTTTGTTCATTAAAGTTCACATTCCTGACTTCATCGGGGAAAGAACTTCTGGGTTGAAAGATTAGGCACTGCTCAACTATAGTTAACATCAGAGCTTCCTCCATCCATTTTCAAATAGGTGGAAGGATTATGATATTTTAAAATGTCCTGTAAGTATCAAGAGTATATTTGGTTTGATACCAGTACAAAACCTTTTCACTCTATGCACACTAATTAACACACAGTAATTGTCAGGCTTGTTAGCCTGCTCAGGAAACAGCCAAGAATGAATGTGCCCATCTTTTCTAGCTCAGAGCTGAGGCATGTTGGCAAGGCTCAGTGAAGATGATGCCTTGATTTTGTCATGCAGCACCACTTGTCTCTACTCCTCCACAGTACCTGTCAATTAGACACCTCCACAATCATCATCTTTGGCAGTTTTCTGGGGAAATCTGGGACCAGCTTTTGAATGTAATGGTGCTAGCCCTACTCATGCCAAAAATTCTGTGTGTGCTTTCAGATGGTGAGTGGTCCCATGTTTTGCACGTGCAGATGCCAAACATGCAGGTTTGAACTCTTAGATTGGCACTGGACTCTGCTTTGAGCTGAAGTGAGCTAATAATCTTTGCTCGTGCAGTCTTGTTAGTGCTAAGCTGTATTTACACTTCCAGTAGGCAGTGTAACAGTGACTCAGAATTGATCTGCCATGCAAACACAACAATTAAAAATGTAAAATCACATTGCATATTAATAGCCTGGCAGTGATTCCAGATTTCATGCCTTTGAGAAAAATGGAGGAAATGTATGCTTTAAAAAAAGCATAAGCTGGATGGTTCTTCACTACCAATTTCAGCTGTGAGTAGCTATTGCTGGCCAAAGTGTGCTGCCATATTCAGGCTGCCTCTAGAGAGCTTCCAGAACCAGCCTCCCAAGGAAGAGAGTGCAGGGTTTGGACCATGCCTCTGCCAGGGAAAGGATCTGAGCTCATTCTAGGGTGGAGAGTTGCAAACTGACATGTAAATGAATTGCAGAACTTCTCTTCTGTCTTCTCACTCCTGTAACGGAATTAATTTTTACAAACCAGAACTGTTTTCATTTTCCTAAAGGAAATGTGTCTTCTGTGGGGGAAATGCCTCTTTGGCAGGGAACCTAAACACAGCCTGAGTGCTGCCTTTGCTCTGCTTCGTTTGGCAGTGATAGGAAATGACCCTTAGGGTTTTCACAGTACTGATCCTAAGTGAAGTATCATGGTGGCAAGGTGTGTGAGAGCAGTAGGTAATTGGTTTGAAACGCATTGGAAGACAGGCACTGGCACCGAACGTGCTGGAGGACTCACAAAGCCTATGGTATTAGGATTATAATGTGTGAAAAACGTGGCAGAAACTGCATTTTGTATTTAGAGGGTTAGGTTGCCTCTCCTCCCCCTTTCAAGTCATTAGTTCCTTAGAACGTAAAGGATTCTTTGGCTTAAATGAGTTTCTTTTACAGCACATAAGGGAATTTCTTAAAACAACAGCCACAAAAACAGGCTAGCGAAGGGGAGAAGTGATTTTAAAAATGCCAGGGTAATTCTTGGAGAGCTGAGTTATTACCATGCTTAGCAAGGGTGTAATAAGGAGACTGGTTTAATTACACATGAAAGGATTGGTAAGCAAGATGAATTTCTTGCAACTAGAGAGTTTAGCCCAGCTTTGACTTCAGGCAGAACCCTGCTGCCCCTTCTCCTTTTCAGTGGTGTGGTTTGTTTAAATAATGTGCTTTGTTCTTCTGTGAGTGGACAGAAGGAGCATTAAGGAAGCTATAGGAATTCATTAGTATGGGTTTGCATTTTGGAAACTATTGGAAGAACATTAAAAACCAGTTATGGCCCAAGGAAATGCAGTGATTTCATTCTCCAGGAGCACCAAGTGAAGGGGACCACCATTACGAGGTAGTGGTGGTGTTGTAATGGCACCAGAGCCCTTGCAGCTTCAACCAAGTGTTTTGTGTTCAAGTACTTGGCTGTCTCTGACTGACCTGTCAGAATGTGTATGTTTGTGTTGTATCTCTTCTCTGAAAACCTCTTATCAGAGAAAAAAGAATTTCAACTCACGACACAAGGACTCTAGGAAGAAAAGTTGCTGTCATTGTAGGCTTTTCTGGACAGTTCTGTAATTTTAGTTTAAACCCCTTGTATCTGGCACAGTTCACTGCCTCCAGTGTTTAAGGCAATGTGTTTTTAAAGGTGCATATGTTCTTAGGCTATTTCCATTCTCTGCAGCTTCATGCTCAGGACCTCATTCCTGCTACTTAAGATCAGCCTGGAGAAGATGCAGTGGGGTATTCCTATGTTTTTCTTTCCATGCAGCCTGCAGTCTGATCCTTTTTCATTCAGTAGCATTAATCTCCATCAGCCTTTGCAGGCAAAAAGTTAGCTCCTTGCTTTTTGTCCTAGGATTTTTCTCCTTTTCTTGCCAAGTGATTCTGTGGATTTTATTTGTTTCTTACTGCTTTTCAGAAGCAGCTCACCTTCCCTTTCCAGCTGAAGCTGTTGCTGCTCAAAACAAGTTGGTACAATGATCCAGACATTGCCTGTGAACATTAATTCCTTTGAGAGCTTCTCAGTGGCATTTCTTTTCCTTTCCCCCCCCCCCCCCCCCCACCACCCACCCACCTT
>VWZI01011138.1:1385017-1457139 GCA_013396835.1 Psilopogon haemacephalus | reverse complement strand
TCTTTTCTTACATTCTCCTGCCTGTCTCTGTTCATCCTTCAAGCCATCCTTAGGACTGGCTCATTGCCCCATAATGGCTATTGAAGCATGGCTGCTGTGCTGTAGTTTCTCACTGCTTTACCTCCTTGGTGGCTCTCTCACTCCCCTGCTTGCCTCTCCAGAAGTGGCTGTGTTCAGCTGGGGCCCTGCCTTCCACATGAAGGACAGTTCCTTGAACGATGTGGCCTTCACGGCAGTCTAGGAAGGTGAAAGGTTGTGATAGATGAAGGTAGTGAAAAAAGGTATTTTTTTTTCAGAAAGCAGGAGCATGTTTTTCCTGTGCTGTCTCTGCTGGTCCATTTAGCACCGAGAGAAGAAAGAAGTGGAGATTAGAAGCTGTTCTGGTAAATTAACCCTAGCTGGTCTCAGGTGATTAGTCACTAATACATTTTTGCATGAACACCTTGGGTTGACAAATTCTGACTCCTAGCACCAGGTGGCTAAGAGCTTTCCTACAGAATTACTTGAGCATAAATACCTGCTGGTGAATTCTTTTTTTAGTTAATGGGAACTGGCATCTTCTGCCATCAACTGTAATTCAAGTAAATGATACTCTTTGTGACAGAAGAAATTAAGGTATATTGTAGAGCACATGGCCCCAGCACACATTTGTGTTTCCCAACATCCTAAATTATATAAACCACATCTTTACAGTCAAGTTTCTAAGGCAGATTAATTGTTCGTGTCACTGTGTGTTTTTTGAGATCTTTGTGCTTTCGTTCTCCAGTTTTTCTTACCTCACCAGCATCACTCAGGGCAGCTATACATAGAGACAGGTGGAAGGAAGTTCTGAATTCCTTAGCTGGTGTTTGATGTGGGAAACTCCTGTATACATGGCAGTTTGGAATGTCAGGTGTCTTAGTAAGGAATTGGAAGACTATTTTTAGACAGACATGTTTTGGAAATCTTGCCTGTAATTTTCTTCCATAATAAAATGTGGTCAACTTAATCTGTTCAGCATAATTTCCAATCATGATCCTACCCCTTGTGCATAAACAATGAACTAGAATGTCTGGGGTCATTTGTATCTTTTGCTCTACAAAACAAATGACATAAAGACAACTACTTGGGATGAGGGACAAGGTGATCTTAGAGTTTTAGAATCATAGAATGGTTTAGGTTGGAAGGGACCTCAAAGATCATCTAGTTACAACCCCCTGCCATGGGCAGGGACACCTCCCACTAGAACAGGTCACTCAAGCCTTGAACACTTCTGGGGAGGGAACATCCACAACCTCTCTGGGCAACCTGTGCTAGTGTCTCACCACCCTCACTGGAAAGAGCTTCTTCCTAATATCCAGTTTCAGTCTCTCCTCTGCCAGTTTAAACCCATTCCTCCTCATCCTGTCATTACAAGACCTTGTCAATAGTCCCTCCCCAGGCCTCCTGTAGCCTCCTTCAGATCCTGGAAAGCCACTCCAAGGTCTTCTGGAAGCCTTATCATCTCCAGGCTGCAGAACCCCAACTCTTGTAGCCTGTCTTCGTAGCAGAGCTGCTGCAGCCCTCTGAGCATCTTGGTGGCCTCCTCTGGACTGGCTCAAACACTTCCATGTCCTTGTGTTGGGGGTTCCAGAACTGCACACAGTACTCCAGGTGGGGTGTGAAGAGAGCAGAGCAAAGGGGCAGAATCCCCTCCCTTGTCCTGCTGCCCACAGCTGCTCTTGCTGCAGCCCAGCACACAGTTGCTGTCTGGGCTGCACTCACACTGCAGCCTCATCTTGAGCTTTGCATCAGCCCAGACCCCCAGGTCCTGTTCTTCAGAGCTGCTCTCCAGCCACTCACCACCCAGCCTGGAGTTGTGCTTGGGATTGTACCCACCCAGGTGCAGGACCTTACACTTGGCCTTGTTGAATGTCATGAGGTTGGCCTGGGCACAGCTCTCCAGCCTCTCCAGGTCCCTCTGATATCACTGTATGCTGTTAGCTGACCTAACCTGAGATACCAAAAATGGTTTGCTAGCCTGCAGAGACAACTTCAGGTGTTGAAGATAATTCCAGCCAGAGTTGTGCAGCTGACTAAAAGCTCTGCCCAGAAGGTGCTGTGTTAACTGGTCACTGGAACAGCCTGCTTTAATGAAAGCCTTTGGCAGTTTAGGCCTCTTATATCTTCTGTTCTCCCTTTTCTGCCTGCAGAAGAGGGCAGGCAGTATTTATTTGCTTGACAAGGGATGCTGTGGAGAGGAAGGGACTGCCTGTGAAGCGCTTTGAAGTTGTGATGCACAGTGGAGTAACACTTCTATGAATAACATTTTCTGCTCCATTTTTCATGATAGCCAATTAATGTATCAAAAAAAGAGCAGAGCTTCCAGAATCACAGTGGTTGATAGAAATCCACAGAATGTTTATCTTTAAGATGTAATAAAGAAAAAAATAACTGATGAGTCTGGCAGGAAGAAGCGTTGTGAGTGAGTGTTCATCTTCCTAAATTCATCAGCAGCTTCCTTAAGATGGAAGATTTGACTATTTCAGTTCCACTTGTCATAGCTAAGATAGCATCCAGGCTTCAAGATCTAGGCATGGTTTTTAATTTTTATTTTTTTTTTTTTTTGCTCTACACTCGAGGCTGGAAGAAAATATATTACTTTGTGGCATCAGCAGGATGTAAAACCATCCCTGCGTCTTTCAGTTAGGAGACAACCAAATGCAGCATGCAGGTGCTTAGGTGGAGATGTTTCTTCTTTCTCTCTGTCTGCTTGGATATGTAGAGCTGAAATGAGTCTGAGTCTGCAGACAGAAGCTTGCACAACCCTGAGCAAGCCTTTATGACTCAGTAGCGTAAACCTCCTCTAAATGCTGGTATCAGCTCTGTATCTTCTAATACTACTCTTAGCATGGAAAGAAACAAAAAAAAAATCTTAATTGAGCCTCATGGACAGAGGCAATTGTGATGGAATAGTCTGTTTTTCTCAGCTGTAACTGGGAGAAGATTTAGTGTATTTCTCTATGAGTACCACTAAGTAAAGCCCCCGAGATCATTGATTAATGATACAACTTTTCTCAAGAGGTTAATTAGGTGATGCAGGGAGGCTAAGCCATACAGTAGGCTTTTATTAGCCATCTTCTTGGCCTTGAAAAGTTCCAGAAGAGTTAAAGAAATATTTAGCTTAGGTGCTTTATTTTTGAAAATAAATAACATTTAAAATATATACATGATTTTTTCAATATTGGATTTCCCCCCCACCCCCCTCCCCACCCTGTTTGTTTTGATACCATACAAGCTTTTTGCTAATTGTTTTTTTGGTAATTTGGAAACTGAGGTGTGGTATTTGAGGATGAGCAAACTGTTTGATTCTGAGGAGCAGTGTAGATGCTGATGGGTGAACAAGGACAGCTTTTGTGTCAGCGGAAGGTTGCTTCTTTAGGAAGCAGAGCACTTGCACAGCTTCATCATTGCTGGGTCACTACTTCTGCAGGTCAGAGCAAATCCACATTAGTGTGCTCTGTTATAGGTTTTAACCTGTGGAAGCTTTGGAGATTTGGATGTAGCTGAGTTACAGGGAAGAAAGGTATAAGAGAGATGAGATCCTTACTACTTAAAAGATCTTCTGGGGAGCAGTGCTGCTTTTCTACTAACACTGAGTTTTTTTTTAAAAAAGAGAATGTGTTAAAAAAAAGAATCAGTGTCAGGATGTCTGTGATGAAACTTGAAAACCATTAGGCTAAAGTGCTAAAGAAATTAAAAATTAAAGATGACATTTCATCTTTAAGCTATTGCTAATAGAAAGTAGTGCCTCACAGGAAAATCTGTGAGTAAAAGTTTGAGTTTCCTAGATTTTTTGGGTGATATCTTGTGTCTGGAGCATTATTTGGCTAGGAATCAACATTTCCAGTTTGTTAACAAGCCTGTGTCGTGAACATGTACAAGGTACCAGCATTTGCTGGTAAAACTTAATGATCCACAGCAAGAAAAGTTAGGGAAAGCAAGCAGTAACACATGACAGTGAATTTACTCATTTCTTCATCATAAAGATAATCATGGCTCTTAAATCTGATGGTGCTGAGATACTCTGGTTAGTGGGGGCCACATAAAACTGAAGGAGATGGAAGAGAACAAATGGAAACTTGAGGAGAGGAATTGACTTCTTCAGAATTCTGCCTGCTGCTGTCATTTTAAACCCACAGGGTTTGGTGCTGTAGAGAAATGTCATTTTCCTGGGGTTCTGGGCACTTGGATGCAATAAAGGGGCTCCTTCACCATGTTGTAATTATGGTAGAATAAAAAAGAGCTGTTTATGGAGTCTGGGCACTTGGATGCAATAAAAGGGGCTCCTTATCCATAGTGTAATTATGGTAGAAAAAAAGGAGCTGCTTATAGAGAGGTAGGATAGCTCTGTCTGAAAGAGTCTTCAGGGGGTCTCTTGCCCAGCCTTGCACAGTGGGGCCAGACCAGGTTGCTAAGGGATTGATCCAGTTGGATCTTCAAAGCCTCTAAGGATGGAAACATCTCAGGGCAGCCCATTCTGCTACTGAACTGTCCTTTCAGGGAAAGGTTTGTGTTTTGTACATGTAGCCTGTCATGTCCCATGGACATTTGTGGGCTGAATTCTCACCTACTCTTGGTCATCTTCTCCACCAACCCTGCCTCTCAGTGCTGAGGTGTAGGGGAATTTGTAGGTGAAGCCTGGGGCAAAGGAAGCTTGAGTAGCTCAACCTTATCACTGTCTGTGGTCACTTAAATCACCTGCCTCTATTTCTGTGTTCTCTGAAAACTAGATCATTAGTTTTAAACATTCTAATTAAAAGCAGGGACACTAACCTGTGAACAAAAGCCCAAGTCTTCTTGGCCTGGTACCTCTGTTACTGTTGTTGAGTGTTCTGTGCACCTTTCAGAGGATGGAAGCTGGCATGAATGATGATGGAATAATCTATCCACAAGGAAACTTTATTTTTTAACTGCATTAGTTAGGGACCCTTTTCTCCTGTGAAGCAGGAGGATTTTTATCCTTGATGTCCTTTAGACTATTTTTTCATGTCCTCCTTGACAGAGGTAATGTATTCAAGGGGAGTATATGTCATTAATTTACAGTGATGGCAATATAAATGGCAGTATATTAATATTTTTCATATTCTGCATTCCCTTCTCAATACATCCTAACATCCTGTTCACTTTTTTTGACCCCTCGTGTATTGAGCAAACGTCTTCATTGAAGTGCCCATGATGAATCTTGCCTCCTTTTCCTTTTTTTTTTTTTTTCCTGAGAGGTTATAACTAATTCAGAACCCATCAGTATGTACAAGTGGCTTTAAATTTGTTCCTTCTAGTGTACCCTACTCTGCACTTTTTTTTTCACAGTGAATTTCATCTGCTGTCAGGTTGTCCAATTACCTGGTTTTTTAAAGGTCCTTCTGGAGTTCCTCACAACTCTTTGTAGTGTTGACTACCCTAAATAGTTCTCTGTACTCAGCAAATTTCACATTCTTATTACTTACAGCATGTCAGCTTTCAGTTATTAGTAAATATGAATAACTATGCCATTCATGGTATTGATCCTTTGGACATGCTTTCTTCCTGTGCTGGTTATTTCCCCCTCCTTGTTACTATTTTCTATCATTTACTTAATTTTTCAGCCTCTGGCATGAATAGACCTGTAAATGTGTGGGTCACGCTCTGGATGCTCAGGGTGGTTATCAGGGTTAGTCTTCAAGGTGTCCTCTGCAGTCAGTGAAGTGAAGTGGCCTTTGAGAACAGAATATAATCTTAACTTCTCTGAATTCCCTTGGAAGCCTTCCCCACCCCTCAAAATATTTTGCCTTTGTGACTGTGTGCCCATATTTTCTTAGTACACCCATACCAAAGAAGCTTCTAGGAAGTCTGTATAACATTCCTTTGGGTTCTCAAGGCCAACCTTCTCCCAAGCCATTCTGCTGCACTCCCTAAGTGTTTTGTGACATTTGTCTTGTGTTGTAGGTAATAACCAAAGCTCTTTGTTGCCTCTGTGTGTATTACACACAACGTGTAAGAGTGTGTCCAGCAGATCAAGGGAGGTTCTCCCCCCCCTCTACTCTGTCCTGCTGAGACCCTATCTTGAATACTCCCTTCAGTTTTGGGCTCCCCAGTTTAAGAGGGACAGGGATCTGCTGGAGAGGGTCTAGCAGAGGACTACAAGGATGATGAGGGGACTGGAGCACTGCCTGATGAGGAGAGGCTGAGGGACCTGGGGCTGCTTAGTCTGGAAAAGAGAAGACTGAGAGGGGGTTTAATCAATGCTTCTAAATCTCTGAGGGCTGGGGGTCAGGAGGGGGTAGACAGGCTCTGCTCACTTGCTCCCTGGGATAGGCCAAGGAGCAATGGATGTAAGCTGCAGGACAGGAGGTTGCAGCTCAACACAAGAGGCAACTTCTTGCCTGGAAGAGTCCCAGAGCAGTGGCACAGGCTGCCCAGAGAGCTTGTGGAGTCTCTTTCTCTGGAGCCTTTGAAGGGTTAGGATTAGGTTAGATGTGTTGCTGTGTGATCTGAGCTAGATTGTTTGGTCCTGCTCTGGCAGGAGGGTTGGACTTGATGATCTCCTTGGGTCCCTTCCAACCCCTAACATCCTGTGATCCTGTGGACATGTCACCATTATCATAGAATAGTTTAGGTTGGAAGGGACCTCAAAGATCATCTATTTCCAACCCAGGCTGGAAACAGAATAATGTATCCTTGTTTTTTAAAAAAAGAATTCTCACATTTCATATGATGAAGTTTCTTTTCTTGTGGCTTATTTTTTGGTGTGCTTTATGACTTTAGCCATGCTATTTTGTTCTTGATGTTTTACTTGTTGTTGTTTTGGCATGTATAAGCCTGCTGCAACTCTAATAAGGTATTTTTAAAGTAGGTTTCTATGGATTTTGGTTTCTAACTACATAGCCTTTTAGGCTTTATAACTGACTGCCTCATTTAGAAAGCAAGCTCCTCTTCTGCTCTGCCTCTTGATATGATGACCCTGAGAAGGGTTCCAATTTAATTACACTTTGACCACTGCTACTTAATGGCTGAATTTCACTTAGTTCTTCAACCAGTTCCACTGTGTTAAAAGAAATATGTATTTTGTCACTTTACTGTGCTCTGCAGTAAGTTTGCATAGGAAAAAAAAAAAAGTTTCTGGCTTAGAGAGTTTTTTTGCTCAGTCTGCCTTTGTGTGACACTTGAGCCAGTTGGCAGTCGGGTAGCTGAGGATGTCCATTGTGCCTAATATTGTTTGTGGGAGCACACAACTTCCAGACACGTTAGAATTCCCGTTCTGGCCTCCTCTCCTAATTGAAGGGGAGTACAGGAACAGTATTTTACTGCATCGAGCCAATGGTGCCTTCGTTCTTGCTTACACGAGGTGTACAAGATGTGGGAGTCAGTGCTCTTGCTCTGTGTGTCAAGCTGATTATCTTTGCCCAGTATGCTTTAAAGAAGAGAGAAAGTCTGGTGCTCAGAATTCGGATGCTGACTGTTCCTTCTGTCAAGCTGGGGCTCTTGTGCAGGCAAACCAGGGTTGTTATTTCCAAAATCTGGTATGAACATGTACAAAGGGACCTCAAATACAGACTCCAATTTCAGATTTCTTCTTTTGCAGTCAGTGCCTTGGTGGTCTCCCAAATGAGAAGGTACTCTGGGCTCCACCAAGCATTGTCCTGTGTTTCTGAAGAAGGTTTCACTCAGCCTGTGTATATTTTTGTCTTCACTGAATTGTAAGATGCTTTGCTTTTTACAGGGGCCGCTGCATTGTGATAAACTCTTGATTGTTGCAGTAATTGCTGATCCCCACTTAGGTTTCTGCTTTTCTGGTGCAATAAGGCTAGAAAAGCTGATGGTGCATAGGTCAGTTGGGTAGTGTGAGCCTTCAATCCAAACAAGTGCAATGCATCAGCAGATGGATTTCGTAACTGCTCTTTCTCTGGCCCCTTTTCCCCTAAACCTTGGTGCTGTACAATGGTATTTATTAGGTCAGATGATGTACTTCGCTCCAAAACATTCATATGGAAAAAAAAAATGAACAATTGTGATTAAAATTGATTTTTTCCCTTTGGGAACTTAGAATCAAAAATGGTTACCTGCTCATTTATGAAACAGATTTATTCTGTTGACATGGAGGCTTGTTTGAAATGTAATTGAATTTCTGTTGCCTAATGGAAAGTGACAGTTAACAGTATTTATTTTCCATTTGTGTCTCAGTAGATAACATAACACAATTTTGATTTGTAGTTAGCTTTGGAATCTGAGATTGTTCTATCTCTGTAATTGAAAAGATGGGAGCACGATGGCCTAATACATTCCGTGTTGCTCGTTGGGTTTGTTTTGTTTTTTTTACACCAGTAAAGGCAACATTAATAGGGTAAACAGCATCTATTCTGGCTTAATAGTTACACCAAGATGTTATTTTTGCATCCTGCCATTCTCATTAGAAACTGCCACATCATGGTCTGAATTGATAATTCTTCCATTTAGACACTCTCTGTAGCAGCTAATTTCTATGAGCAATGCTTCCCTTTTCTTGCATTCTCAGAATAACTTCTTTACTGTGCAGCCACAGCACCTATCTTAGTCACGAAGCTGCAGTTATATTTCAGAGAATGATATAATTGTTTTGGTTGGGAAAGACCTCTAAGATCATCAGATCTGGTTGTTGACCTAGCACCACTTGGAACAGGTTGCCCAGGGAGGTGGTTGGAGCCCTATCCCTGGAGATATTCAAGGTGAGGCTCGACAGGGCTCTGGGCAACCTGATCTAGTCGAGGATGTCCCTGCTGACTGCAGGGAGGGATTGGACTGGGTGACCTGTGGAGATCCCTTCCAACCCATACCATTCTATGATTTTCCTTTGTGTGCATAAATTGAGAAGTCAGATTTTTATGAGCCTGACTCTGATGTTGATGCAGGAAAGGCACATGGAAGCATGGTGGTGTAGTTTCTAAAATGGAAGCTGAGAAGAGCTGTTGTACATCAGCACCATGCTATCAGGAGGGATTGTTTCACCAGGTTCTTTTAAGGGACCATGCATGCATGAGAGCCACAGAACACTGATGCAGATATTTGAAACTCCAGAAGCAGTTCCTGAAATGCAGACAAGCACTGTGCTTTATGGCTTCTGCTGTTAGGTTTTTAGGCTTTAATTCACACAAAAATCCTTACATTTTCAAGCAGCACTTCATTAAAACCTCAGTGATTTCTGATACAGGCTTCAGAGAAGTTGAATTTATCTAGTTAATAAAGAGATGAAATCGTAAATAATAACAATGCATCAGATACCCAAAATTGACAAGAGAACCAAACAGGGTTGCTGCATTGAATATGAAGAAAAGGTATTAGGATAAGAAGCATGAAACGTGTCATATTTTCAAGCACCCTTCAGCTGCTCTGCAGTGTTCTCAAACCACAGATTTCATCCTTGTCCCTTGCTTGGCCTAAAATAGTCATAATTTCTGCCTTCTCTTAATTTAAGACCTGCTAATGAACGATTATTTTGTGATCCATTTTTAATCATACTACTGAACGTGTAAATATGCAGTTTCAAGTGATGGATATCCAAGCCTCTAATGGCTAAATATTTCAATACATTTTTCATCAGACCTGGAGTGGAGATTTCCATGCATAGTTCTTTACATATACAACACCTGTATGCCTGCAAGGGTGTGTGTGTGTACACTAATGTGTCTTTGTATGTGCATGTGTAAATCAGAAAGCCTGCTATGACATCACTTATCAGATAGAATTACAGAATTGACAGGCTTGGAAAGGACCTCAAGGATCATCCAGTTCCAACCACCCTGTCTTGGGCAGTGACCCCTCACACTAGATCAGGTCGCCCAGAGCCACATCCAGCCTGGTCTTAAAACTTCCAAGAATGAGGCTTCTACCGCTTCCCTGGGCAACCTGTTCCAGTGTTTCACCACCCTCATGGTGAAGAACTTCTTTCTAACATCCAATCTGAATCTACCCACTTCTACTTTTGCTCCATTCACCCCAGTCCTATCACTATCTGACATCCTCAAAAGTCCCTCCCCAGCTTTCTTGTAGCTCCCTGCAGATACTGGAAAGCCACAAAAAGGTTTGCTCAGAGCCTTCTCTTCAGACTGAAGAGCCCCAGCTCTCTCAGCCTGTCCTCTTAGGAGAGGATCTCCAGCCCTCTGATCATCCTCGTGGTCCTTCTCTGGACCCGTTCCAGCATGCCCATGTCTAGTAATAGGGGCTTCAGAACTAGACACAGTGCTTCATATGGAGTCTCATGAGAGCAGTGTAGAGGGGGCGAATCACCTCTCTGGACCTGCTGGCCACACTTCTCTTGATGCAGCCCAGGATAGGGTTGACTTTCTGATGATAACCAACTCCTAAGCACATAGACTTTTCAGTGATATGCAATGGCTGCTATACAAATCAGACAGCTTTTGCACAAGCTCAGAAGCTTAATGTTCAGTTTTGTGCTGAAAAACTTAAAGTCCATGCAAAAGGTTTAGAGGACTCCCCACTTTGTTTTTTGTTTTTTTTTTTCCTCTCCAGATCCATAGATACTCATCAGTTTCTGGCAGGCAAAGCTTCTGTGTTTGCTCTTTTTTAAGCCTAGGTGGTGGCTATTGACCTTTATTGTAGCCTCCTACAGGTCCTATTTTTATTATTCAGTCTGGGAGAGAATTTCTGATAATTTCATTATTAGCTGGAACACGAAGCAGCATATTTCACAGGGTGTTTTGTGGAGTAAGCAGTCTTCTGCTTGAAGGGTGGCGTTTGAGTAGGCTTTGTGTGGGAAGCTTTGAGTACAAAATGCACAGCAATACTCTAGGTGAGAAAGAAACACAGCGTATAGGTGTGCCCTTTCTGGAGTTGTTTATGTGCAGCTGACACATTTCTGCTGGAAGTGATGCTGATCCCTGGTGATAACTGTGTAAAACAGCAGTTCTGGGCAGCAATGAGTGCTTCAAAACCGTCAGCTGTACACCAGACGTGAAAAGATGTTTTAGGAGTAACTAGATCTGTGGAAAGACTTCCAACAGAGAGAAAGGGAAAAGCTCTAATTCCTTGCTTTTGAGCAGAGATAAATGGAAGAAGTGTAGGAAATATGGGTGCAAGAAAAGCCTGGTGAGATTCCTTACTGACCTTTCTTTATCATCCATGGATGAGAGGAGGGAAGCATCCAGCTTGAATTAACTTATTTATCTGGGTATTTATCCATCTCTGTGCAGTCTGACTTGTCAATGTATTAATGCTCTTATTTTTATCTTTTAGTTCTCAAGGAGAAAAGTGTAATTATTCCCATTTTAAAGACAGGAACTGGGACAGTGACTTGTGCAGGACATGAGAAAGAGAAGCCTGTTGTTGAACCCACCTGCTTACTGCTGGTATGGTTTTATTCTGAGACATTTCAAGTAAAATCTATAAAATGTGAAACTGCTGAAGTTAGCACATAGAGGGTGTATTTTGTACCACAAGCAAGGAAGGTGGAGCCCTCAGTTTCCCTGATTATGGTAATTACTGCTTAGCTGGAGAGTAGGTTGTGTATGCAGACATCTTGGAGATCTTGCAGTAGGGTGAGGAGCTCTGAAAATCTGCCTCAAGGTCTTCCTGGTGGCTGCTGAGCTCCTCTTGCCACACGTCTGTGGTTCTCTGCTGGGCGTTCTCTCCTGTGATGGATTTTCAGGGATTTAACTGTGGTGAAGATTGTTCACACAGTTCTTCCCAGCAAGAGTGATTGGCATTGGAATGGGCTGTCCAGGGAGGTGGTGGAGTCCCCATCCCTGGAGGTCTTTAAAAGGAGGTTGGATGAGGCACTTAGTGCTGTGGTTTAGTTAATTAGAAGGGTTAGGTGATAGGTTGGACTTGATGATCTCAAAGGTCTTTCCCAACTTGGTTAATTCTCTGATTCTGTGATAAAATATCAAATTATATCTGGGTTACTTATTAAATTGAGACTTCACTTGGCTGTGCTCAGACTGGAAAGCAGAACTGGTGCTCTCCAGGCATTAGATCCAGGATCAGCAGGAGTTTCAAAGGAGAAGTGAGGAGTAATTAAGGAGTGGAAGACCCCTTCAGAAAACCCAACACAACCCTCAATCCAAAAGGCTGTTGCTGACATTGCTGAGAGTACTTCAGCCAGGTGGTTTTAAAAACTAGAGAATCAATGTGGAGGAATAAATGCGAGCAGAAAGTATTATGAGTAATAATGCAACTGCAAGAAATCTCTAAGTTGCTGCGTTCAAACTCTTCCCTTCACATCCCTCTTTTCAGCTGAGCTTTTTGGGTGGTTTTAAACCCAAATGAAGTGTATTTGATCCCACAGAGCCTTGTTTTACATGTCTGCAATGCTTTGGAAATATTTTCTTTGGCAATTCCTGTATCAAAGGTATATCTTAAAATATCCTTAATTTTCTACTGAAATTCAAAATAATGTGCCTGGAAGATGTTTCCTTAATAGCTGTAGGCTGCAAAAACTTGCATCTGGGATTAATTTAAGAATTTTTTTTTTTTTTTTAATTAGAGGTTTAGTTGCTATTAACTTAATATTACTATAAACTTAACACTGCTATATGGGGCACAACACCCAGTTGAGTGGCTCAGCAGTTCGGTAGTACAGAGCCAGTGGCTGAGTCTGATGATATTTTGTATTTAAAAAAAATGCTGTTCTTATCTTAGGTCAGATACCTGCATGTGCTGTGATTGCAGGAAGGACTCTAATAATTAAAGTACAGGGAATTCTCTTTAGTTATGTAACATTTTTGATTGTGACAGCATGCAATATTGTTTGCCAGACCTTAACTGTGGCTACAAAGACAAGTCTTGGTAGGACAAAAAGCTGCAATTAAAGCTGTGTTGCCAGCCATCGTTTTTCTTTCAGCTGAGAAAGGAAAGATTTGGTTGTGGGCATGCATTGTTGTTTGAGACCACTGGCGCCTCAAACCATGAAAATGGCAGAATACTTCTGATAGCTTCCACCATGCCCCCCCCTCCCCTCTATAATTGAATATAGCTATTTTTCAATACAAGAATGAAAGCAAAAGAAGAATACTGGGAAAAATAAAAAAACATACTGGAATAATGTAATGTGATTTAAACTTTGACAGTGTGCTGTCATTTGCAGCTGATAATGCTAATGAAAATTGTGGAGACACTATTCTGCCCACAGAAAATGAGAATGAATCTGTGCTTCCGGCTAATTGCCATGCTTGTAATTCTGTGATTCCACCTAGCAGGAGAGAGTACAGTGCATGCCATTCACCAGCTGCTTTTAGAAGTGCAGAACAATATTTTTTAGTGGCTTTTACATATGTGGCAACTGGTTTACAATTACAGGGGTGACTGGGGTTCACAGGATCAAAGGATGTCAGGGGTTGGAAGAGACCCAAAGAGCTCATCCAGTCTAACCCCTTTGCCAGAGGAGGACCATACAATCTAGCTCAGGTCACATAGGAACACATTCAGACAGGTCTTGAAAGGCTTCAGAGAAAGGAGTCTCCACAATCTCTCTGGGAAGCCTGTTCCAGGACTCTGTGACCCTTAGAGTAAAGAAGTTGCCCCTTGTGTTGAGCTGGAACCTCCTGTGCTGCAGTTTCCATCCATTGCTCCTTGTCCTATCCCAGGGAGCAAGTGTCTGTCCTCATAGCCAAGCTAATGCAGCCCTCTGAGCATCTTTGTGGCCCTCCTGCTGACTGCAGAGGGGATTTGACTGGATAACCTTTGGAGGTCCCTTCCAACCCAGCCCATTCTACCATTTTGTAACTTTCTCTGAAAATTTGTGAATTGTTGCTAATGGTGAAATTTGACAGAAGCCTGTATTTGTCTGAATGAAAAAAAAAAGAGCTTTGTACTGACAGATTCAGTAGTTGTTTTTGTAATTCAAGACTCGATATCAAGGAATTGTTAAATATTCAGTCTTCAGATCCCACATCTCTCAAATTCTTACAATTTACGGAGATTATGGTGTCAGAACTACAGCAGTGAATAATATATATCCTGTGTGTAGGTAGGCTTGAACAGATGGCAGAAGAATACATTTTCTTTCCAACAAGAGCTACCTTCAGATTAAAATGTTTCTACCTATGAGAGGATTTATGAATTGAGCAAAATAAGAGGTGCATCAGAATTTATGATAGTTGCCATTTAAAGGAAGAAATTGAGGGTTATTAGAGTTGCACTTGAGAGTGGCAGAGTGGACTGTGCCCATCAGTGTAGCTGGAGTGAAGCCTGGTGATGCAGGGTGGGTGGTGATGGCCACCAGGAAGCCTTGCATCTGCCTTGGCATCCATATGCCACAGGTGCAGGTGTTGTCAGTCATGCTTCATTCCAGGCTGAAGGAAGGATTTTAGTGGTGAGTGTTTGAGCTGAACACGAAGCGGGCACGGAGGCACGGTCTTACTGGGTGGATGACAAATCAGCTCTAACAGTACTAAACATGCAGTGTTTTCTCACTGGGCAAGATGAAATTTGTATCACTGTTAGAAATTAGTCTGTTCAGTTGAGGGGTCAGGAGGGTAGGAGTTTCAGATTTGTCTGGTTGTGTTCTTTGGCTTCCACATGCTGACAAACAGGATGTGACCCTTCAGGATGTGAGCTTCATACTCACTGCAGCACCTGAGCATTGTCTTTGAGAACTGCTCTATTTATCTAGGGAGGCAGGCAGAAGAAATGCCTGTTGATAGGCAGCCAAATCACGTTTCTACCAGCAGTGCATTGTCTCTGCTCCCAGTCTACCTTCATCTTCTGTCAGCTTTCTTTGACACCCTCTTTACATTTCTTGTTGTATCCCTTGGCTTTTTGTGCCTCGTGAGCCAAAAGCCAGACCTGGAGCTCAGGCACCAGTAAGCTGGTGAGGAGCTGTCTGCACTCTTCAGTACAGTGTCTTGGATATTAGTGAACTCTAGATGATCTTTGAGGTCCTTTCCAACCTAAACCATTCCATGATTCTTCAGGTAGTTCCACAAGTCCAGCAGTAGGAACAGCTTATGGGAAACCTGTGGACCCAGTCTTGTGCTGGAAGAAGGATCTGATATAAAAACTGTAATTTTCAGGAACTCTGCTGTAAACTTGTTGCATCTCATCCTCTTTATTGTACAGGTTGTGAAGATGAAAGTGAGGAGTAGTGTTTTTAAAACAGAAGTGACTGTTTCTTGAGGTTTATTTTTCCTGCTTTCAGAACCCATGTTTAAAAAAACCCAATCTGGTTTGTGCTAACGAACTTTCAGAATGAGCAGAATTTCAATCTTGTGGCTTGCTCTTCCCTTACACATAGCAATGCACAATATCACACTGTCAGCTACAACTGCAGCATGATGCTGTTCATTTCTTTTGTAAAGTATTCCCAGCATTCCAGATAACTGGCATCTTTGTTTGAAATTGTTAACTGAAAGCAAACACCACAAGGCTTTGTTAAGGCAGACCACAGGAGCCTTTTCTGTAGCGGATCACTGGTGCAAACCTACACAAAATGGGTTTTTTGAACAGGGCAGTTGAGTCACACTCAGGTGTTCACTTAGGTGATCATTTAGTGGGTTTTGGGCCATATAAACATTCACAGCAATTGGGCATAATAATATATTGTTGATGCTGTGACAGTGAATTTCTTCCCTTTGAAAGCATCAACCATTGGTGAATATGAATATGCCAGGAT
Source organism: Psilopogon haemacephalus (assembly GCA_013396835.1). Taxonomy (NCBI): domain Eukaryota; kingdom Metazoa; phylum Chordata; class Aves; order Piciformes; family Megalaimidae; genus Psilopogon; species Psilopogon haemacephalus. The sequence continues at coordinate 1,441,538 of VWZI01011138.1, read as the reverse complement.
GTTTGTTTTAAATGGTGTTATCCAAATTATAAAAAATGGCCCAGGATCCTTAAATAAGATATTTGTTATGCTGAAAAGAGCCTACATTTCCTTTCCTTTAGAGGAGGAAAAAAACAACTTTCTTATATTTAGGAAACTGAATTTGCTCATCACATGTCTCAGAACTCTTGATCTGAGCTGTGCTGTCCTGAGATTCAGGACAACCTACATGGCTTCTGAAAGAAAACCTTGGGAAATGTTCAAACAGTGAGAGCATATAAATTAAGCTTACAGTGAAGAGTTTAAAGGACACATTTTATGTGTGTAAATGTATCGATTGCTCATATATGAGGTGCCATTAAGGCTTCACAAGTCAGTACCATTCATTGAGCAGAACTTGTAATTCTGGTTTTATTTGGGACTTAGATTGAGAAAGGAAGGGTAAATGATGCAGCCATGGTTTTATTTCCCAGACAGATGGACTTGTCTTGTGAGATACTTAGCAACTACCCATCTCATTGATCTCATAGGTGACACACATGCTTCATGAAATTGTTAGCAATTGAGAGGATATGGTGTGTTCTTGCAGTTCCTTAAACTGAAATCAATGGCATCTTCTGGGTGCTCAGTACTTTTGGAAATCAGGTCACATCTTCAGATTTCTAAATAAGGATTTTCAAAAGGACCTTGGCTCCATGACTCTGTCAGGTCAGAGCCCAAATCAGTTGTTCTTTTCTCAGCAGCCTTGAGGTTCCTTTTTTTATTTCTTCCTCTCACCCCCCTTTTTTTTTCTCATATACTTCACTCAGTTTCTCGTGAGATCAGCCAGTGGCAGCCAAACCATCACAGGATGGGTCTGTCCACCCCTTGTACGACAGTGCCTCTCAGTTCTATGATTTCCTTGCTCTTTCATTTCACTTTTCATATTTCACATTTGCCTGTGCACAGCAATCTTACTTGTCACTGCATGTTCATAAAACTCTAAATACACCACTTAGATTGCCCTCTATCAGGATTTAATTCTCAAATAGTAAAACCAATCATTCTCAAGACTGTTTTTAGGCAGGATGTTGTATAAACGGCTGCGCTGTTAATATAGTGGATAGGTTTAGGTTGATTAAAGTCTGCTCTGTATGTTGCTGCTACCCCTTTTGAAAGCTCAGGTCATTCTTGCTTTGGCTAACTGCTTTGAACTCCAGCTGAATGTAGCCGAATAGCATAAATGAACATCTTTTCCTTGCAATCAGGAGGCAAAATTCCACAAGTGATGGTCGACTTTTGAAGATAAACCTGTGTCCCGGGGCCATCATGGCTGGGAAACGCTGTCTGTGTGTGCGTGTGCAGGTCAGATGTCTGTGCATGCACATCTGGTATTTGCATGCATAAGTTAGGTTTGCCCAATTGCACATGCCTGACTTACAAAATCTGCCCTGTAGTTATTAGATGATGTCAGATATTTTTCTGCCATGTTATGAAATGCAGGGGAATGACCTCTTCCTTTTCCCAAGACCCCAGCACAGACACACATGCTCCAGAGGTTAGCACCCACCAAGGCTGAGTGCTTTGTGTTTGCCATTTGGGGAGAGAAGAATTTTGAGAGCAGGTGTGAGAAATCAGGTAGGGTTTGGCTCCCTTTACCACAGGCACAAGAAGCAGATGGCTTAGGTTGGTGCATGCAGAACATGCGGAGCAAACACAGTGGTTAGCAAGCTAGAACCTCAGCTGCGCTGGCCACTGCTTTCTGCTTGCCATCTAACTGTCAATGCTGCTCATCTGTTTAGAATGTTGCATCTTTCCTTTGTTTTGTGGTGTTCTTCAATGCCCCTTTCCCTTTGGTTACCTTTCTTCCTATGTCTTACACTCTTGTGGGTTAGATTTGGACCCCAACAAATTGGAATTTGTCCCCCAGGAGTAAATTACCAAATGAACTTGGAAGCAAAAATGAGGTTAGATTTACAAAGATGGAGTAAATATAAAAAGTATAAAAGGCAATCAGCATATACTGGATATGTTCACAGATATTTACACTTAGCAACAATGCAGGGACCCCCTCATACAATAATTCAGCTTTTCCTGCCCTGGGCAGTCCAGAGGGACTGCAAGCAGTCTTCTCTCCCTTCCTTTTCCCCTCCCCTGGTACCTCACAGCCAGCAGAAGGTCAGAAGGGAGATAAGGAAACCATGCAAGCAAGCAGAGTTGCAGAAAGAAAAGGGAAGAAAAGGGCAAAAACAAGTCTGTGCTACCAAGTATAAACTATCCAGCAAACAAAGGGGATGATAGAAATTTTTCACTTGTTATTATTCTGGGTCCTATCTCTAACTTTATTTACCTTTTATTCAAAGTCTCTGGAAAATTCCCGTTCTTGTTTACAATTAGGAACTAGGCTAAAGTGTTGGCTCTAAACCATCACGGTCTCCTGCATGATTTTGCTGCACCTCAACTAAATGGGTGCTTAGATTTTGACTGTGTGAATTGTATGGACAAGTTGAGAAGAAAAAGAAGAATGCAGCTCATGTTTGCATTCATGTCTGCTTTTAAGGCAAAAGCAGCAAAAAGCCCTTGAGACAAAAAGAGTGTAATAAGCATACCTGCTTATTATTTGCAACTTAGATGCAGGTGTACCAGAGTACAGTGGATAGGATCATAAATCTTTCTCCTAAAAATGATGTAAACTTTCACACTAATCAGCCATTGGGGGGAGAGATGAGGGGGGGAGAAGAAAAATAAAAGGAGAGAAAACATTCCTAAAGCTAGTAGGACACAAAAAAAAAAAAAAAAGGAGTGATTTGAGCTATGAACTCAAATTCATTGACTGAGATATTTTCTAAATCCACATCTAAAAATCTGAAGGATTGATAGGATTTCGAGGCAATCTGTAAGCTTTGGTGGAAGTTCCTTGGCCCTCAGCACTGATTATTGTAAATCAGTCTGATTGATTGGCATCCGAACCACAGTTCTTGAGGCACTCATTGATGAAAAAGCAGGACTTGGCTCTTACTGGCCACTTCTCTCTTGAAATAATGCTGTCATTGGTAAGTTGGTGCAGGGGATTGGGAAAGGTGTTCTCCTGAGGGCCCCTGCCTTTTTGCAATCTTTAAATATTTGAAAGAGATGAGAGAGTGGCCTCGGGCCATGGTGTAGCACTTTATGGGATGCATTTGGCCCTTGGGCCATATTCGCCTGTTTGTTTTTACTTAAAAGAAAGGGCCTGGCAAATCTGCCCGTTAATGAGCATCTTAAAACCCAATGAGGGAAAGCTGGCAAGAAGGTGGATGGTAAAGCCGTGAAGACTTCCAGCACTACTCTCTTCCGGCAGCTCTAAATTCAGGAGCTTTTCCCACAGGGCAGGGCTGACAAGGGTGCAGGAGCTGAGCTGGTCAGGGGTGGCTCTGTGGGTGCAGAGTCACTTGGCTTCAACTCGGCCACCACTGCTCACTCCTCGGAGGGCTGGCTTGCGTACACAGCTTGATCTTCCCGACTGCTAGAGTGGCCCTATGTGCTGTGCACATATGCTGGAGACCTGATTTATAATTAAGAGCAGCTGGCCTTGCTGCTGTCCAAAATAATTTCCCCTAGTGAAGGATCAGTGGAGAAAAATGCAGACAGGTTTTAGCCTTTTGTTGAAAGAAAGAAGAGAAGCCTTCATGCTGCGCACGGCCGGGGGAAGTTTATTGCTTGCCTGAAGAACCAAGAGCTGGGGATCTTCCATTTTATGAGTCCCTCCTGTGCAGTACCTGTGGTGAAAAAAAAGAAGTTAAAGTTGCCTAAAGGCAGCTTACGGGGATTTAATGTGTGCTAGGGACTGCTTCTGCCCTGGTAGTCTTCAGAAAGGCAAACAGCAGAAAGATGGTAAAGAAACCCAAATCAAATAAACAAAAGCCTCCCCTCCTTCCACCTTCACCTCCATTTCCCCAGATGTGCTTGGCACTTCTCTAGGATGTCCAGGAACTGAGTAATGTGAGGGTTATTTTTATAGGACTCATGGAAATAGATTTTACATTGAGTTGGGTATGGCTAACTGGACTCAAATGGAGACCATACATAGTTTTGGGTTTTAAAAAGTATAAGGGAAGTTAATCACCTATTGTGATTTTTTTTTTTTCCCTCAAACATGCATTTTTAGAGTAAGTGAAGCAGCTAGATTAGTGTGGTATCCAGAAACATTTTTGGGTAGTCTGCTCGGAATGGCTCATGTGGTGACTTTGCATCCCTGAGGGATGGTAGGAATGCAGAGCCCTGCACTGTCAGAGTTCTGCAGCTTTCCTGTTTGGATTTAGACTAACATTTATTTTCTGCCTTGCTGTTCCTGTAGCAGAACACGAGACAGAGGAGGAGGATGAGGCTGGCAGACTCCAGCTCTTCCAGGGAGAAGAGTCCTCCAGGGTAATTAGAGCAGAATAGCAGTGCTGGTGGCTCTCTTGCACTTGTTTGCAGCCTTGCCCATGCTTCCATTGTTTGATTGCTGTGATTCTGGAGACTCTGGCTTTTGGCCTTCTGTTTCTTTTCTTAGCTAACACAAAACCTGCTGCAGTGTGCCAGCACAGGAGTGGCAGAGGAGCACTCCTACTGCCGTGGGGCTGGGTGCATTGTGGCTTTAGGGAGGCAGCTGTGTGGAGCCTGTGGCCTTTAGGAGCAGCCCCTAAAGGATGGAAGGATGTTAAGGAACATCATAGGAGGGCAAGTGCTTGCTAAGCCTTTGACCTCCTGAAGGAAGATAATGATAGTTTTTAAGGGAAACCTTAGGGACATATTCATAGGGAATAGAAGGCAGCATCTCTCTAATCAGTGATTCTGTGGAGTGTGTTTCTGAATAAGGAACTGCAAGTTTTTGCAGCAAATGGAGGAGGAATTATCTAATTGTCCCTCTGTGACTTAGACAGCAGTCTTTCCTCTTCTGAGAGTTTTAGCGTAAGTACTACTGCAAGTAAGGTGTCATTGCTAACCTCAGACAGGCATATCCAGTGCCCCCAAACACTGTGACATCATGAAGGGTAGCAGAGTTGACCAGCTTCTGCTTTTGTCACCTAGACTTTTAAGCAGGGGAGTTTTGCCCACTCTGTAATTGGGTGCATCTAAGCACACAATGAAACAAATTGGCTGAACAAGGTAATTACACTTGCATAGCAGCCTTGGTACAACTTTTCACCCAGTGTTGGGTGTCGAAGGGAAGGAATTTGACTACTCAACAGGGTTAAAACATTGCTTCTTGTCCTATCCCAGGGAGCAAGCGAGCATAGCCTGTCCCCCACTTCCTGACCCCCAGCCCTCAGATATATAGAAACATTGATTAGATCTCCTCTCAGTCTTCTTTTCTCCAGACTAAAAAGCCCCAAGTCCCTCAGCCTCTCCTCATAAGGAGATATCTATATCTATATCTATATCTATATCTATCTGTATCTGTCTATCAATATATCTATGTATATACATCTGTATATCTACACAGATATCTGTCTATACCTAATCTATTTATAGTTTTATACATACACATAGTTTTGGTGGTGGTAGTGGTGTGTGTGCCGTTGATGCTATTGTGACCTCTGGCAGTCAGCAGAGCGTGGTGGTCAGTGGCTGTCTCTGGTTTGCTGAGCACCAGGTGGAGGCTGAAAGCTTGGTCTGCAGCACAGCTCAAGCCAACCACTAAGGTTATGTATTTAGTGTAAGGTGATTTATGCAGCCCTCCATGGTGGGTATGAAGTTGGCTAAAAATGTATGCTGTCCTTTTCTGAGACATTCAGCTCTGCCATATAAATATGCTGTTCAGGTCTACTAAGTTTTTATAAAACGCTGTTTCTGCCAGAATAGCTAACAGGGCTTCTCCAGCAGTGACACTTCCATAGCAAAATGTTTTGTGAATGATTTTAGCCTATTTGTTTTTCTCTCCTGCTGTGATCCTAAATATTTTTACAAAACTATGCTTGAGAGATACATTCACTTGGAAGGGATTAGAAAAGGCAAATTAAGAGGTAAATTTGATACTTGCCGACGTAGTCTGTTTTCATTAGCTTGAAAATTATGATGCATTTGTGACTATGTTTATGTTGGGCTCACATGTTCACAAACATTGCTTAGATAAAGCTCAGTTCTTCCATCCAGTTTAAGAGAAAAGGAATTGTTAAATGTGGCTGATGAGGAGGCAGCAGTTTGTCCACCGCCTATATGCTGCTGTGCCGTGGAGCTAATAGCATTAAGAGAAGGAACATTTTGCAGCTTGCAGATCTGGTGTAAAAGACGAGATTCGTCAATAATTGAATTCTGAAACAAACAGTCCAATTACTAAGGCAATGTAGCTTTTGTTCCTGTGATGAGCAGGCAACAACTCCTGCCTGTACCTGTCCCTACCGATTATTGTTCTGCGTATTTTAAGTTCCTCTTTCTTTTTGCCATTTTCATAACAACTGCATTATGATGTGACACATCTTTTCCAGATATTTTGCTTGAATAACTAAGTAGGATATTAAATTCAACTAGGGTATTAGATTATAAATTAGTTCTGTAACAGGCGTCATAATGTTATTTAGATTTTCAGTTTACACAGACCTTGTAGCAACTCCCAAGAGCTATGCTACAGAATTAGGGGAAGATGTGGGTTGATGTAAGAAAATTGGTTTTGGTAATATGCTGATGTCAGTAGAGTTTTGCTGTGTGGAAAGATATTTAAATTAACATTTTTTTTCCTTACTCCATTGTACAAACTAAAGGTTGGTAATGATTTCAAATTACTGATGTGTTGGCGTTTGGACTATGCAAACATGGCCATAAATGTCTCTTCTCTGGTAGGGTAGTGTTTATATCATCAGCTTGTGAATGGGTTGTTTGGTGTTTGTTTGGTTGTTTTTATTGGTTTTTTTTTCCTTTCCTAGACTAACATATTCCAATCTTCCCTATAATACGAGCATTTAATTTTATGTCAGGAGAATGAAAAAAAGGAACAAATTTAAGAGCATTTTATAGATGAAAAAAACCCCAGGCTGGCTAACAGGTTGTAGTGGTTCTGGGCATCGCCCTCCTTCCTGTCCCACCCCCAACCAAGAATTCACCCAGACTAGCCTCAGCTGGCTGGAAATTAAAAAATGAAGCTTTATATTTACAGCCTAGCACAGTTTACAAGCGCATGTATATTTAATATATTACAGATATTTACAACTATATACAGTAATATACAAGTTAAAAGTAGTACAGAAAAAGCAAACCCCTCCCAGTAGTCAGACTGCCCAAGAGGGGCTCCCAACCACACTTCCACCTTCTTTCCACCCCCTCCCTTATCTCAAAATCTTCTTTATGTGTAAGGTGATCTGGAAAAGGTTGGCAAGAGGTGTTAGAAGCAGAATGATTAGTTGGAAAATGCAGAATATTTAATATGGCAGAAGGAGGCAGAAACTGACTTATCTACATTTGTGTCCTCGTTTTTATATGGCTAAGCAAAACAGACATCACCATTGTTTTCTTTTCACAGCCAATAGTTTAATTTCTCATTGAAATATTCCAGTCATCTTAAAACTTGCACACAGGTGCAGAGCTCTGTGTGTCATGGAGGAGAAAACAGATTTACAGTGCTGGTCCTGAACAATTATGTCACAGTTAGCAAGCATGGTGACACCATATTGGTGAGAGAGAGGTGAAGTTGTGCACATTTGTAAGTACATTTATTAGTCAGATGGATGGTAATAGTAACCTGAAAAGAGAGCTTCTAAGTAAAAAGATTAATAGCTGCTTACATAAGTATTCTGTAAATATGGGAATCCATCCCCACTGTGATGTTTCAGGTATTCAGTGCAAGAGTAAAGGGGAAAAATAACAACGTAAGGAAGTCGATGTCCTCCTGAGCCATTCTCTGAGATGATGGACAACACTATTGGTAGGGGTCTTAATTAAAATCAAGCCAAACAAAAACTGCCCCAGTTGCTTTTAATAATGAGGTGTACCAGAGTATGGGAACAGATTATCTCCTTCTCCAGAGAAAATTGGCAGATGGAGAAAATATATGTGCAGGTATCAGCAAGATTGCCTCAAACCCTCTTTACTACCTGTCACTCAGGTGCTGCTTCAGTCTTCCATAAGGGCTGCAGTGAGGCAATTCAGTACCCAGGACTGAAGGTGGTGTTTGTGCCCCTTCTCCTTTGCCTCCTCCCAGCCCCTGCTGCAGCAGCCCGAAGGGGAGGTTGATGTAGAGCTGGTCATTATTTAGGAAACATCTTCCCTTCAGCTGTTTGAACAGCAGCTAATAATGGACAAGTTCTTGTTTCCTGCAAAGCATTGTGGTCTTCCCCAGCAAGAGGAGATGGTGATGGAGCTGCCTATAGTTTCGTCACCAGTTGTAGCCAGTTGTGCATATACCTCTCATAGCCTTGGTGGCTACTAGCCCCAGTTTACTGTGTTCCCAAAGAGACCATGTGGTATCAAACAGCAAAACTGGCCTAAATTGGGAGTAAGCTGGTGTGAGATGACTGGTGGGGGGTGAGGGTGGGTGGGTGAGTGTTGAAATAGGAATGTGAGCAGGCTCAGGTTTAACATTTTACTGTGCAGGTCCTTCTCATTTCATCTGCCCACTGTCCAAAAATGAGTACCTTACTCCACAGGCTCTGACAGATATTCCAGACTGTGAGGGCCTTTTCCTGCAGCTCAGACCTTGACTTTTGGGGTTGAACTTCCTTCACCAGGAAGCAATTCCCCTCTTGTTGGACAACCACTGTGATTTTATAGATGGATGCAAAAATTTTAGTTCCTGCTGCCATATGGTACATGCAGTCTTTCTTTGCTTTGCTACCTGCTAAAATCCTCTCTATGCACATAGCACAAATAGGAAGGTTAATGGGTGCTGCCAGCTACGTGACCTTTAATATCTGGGCCACTTATTTAGCTGTCTTAAATCTGAATTTAGGAGCCAAGAATGAAGGTGTTGTTTTGTTACAGAAGTCAGAGATGTATCTTAATGCTGCTAACACAGGCATGCTCCTGTCTAGTGTTTCTGTGCAAGTTCATGAGCCTGGGCATGCTTTTATATGCAAGACGTGTCTGGAGCCCATATTAGTTGTCGCACGGTGGACATGCGATACACATCCACTATTTGGAATGTGATTTGTCATCTAAATGTAGCTGATGGTTAGAGTCTGAACGTCTCGTTACTGTGAAGCATTTTGCTGCTTTTGAAACAACTTGAACAAAGAGAGCTCTTCATTCTGCACTTTGATGTGTGTCTTTATTGAAAAAGCTCCTCTCCATTGCCGAGGCACCGAAGCATTTGCATTAAGTGATACAGGAGATGCCATAGCAATTTCATGAGAATTACCCTTTGCAATGAGTGTTAGATTAAACATCTAAGTAAAATCCCTTGCAAGTGGCCAGGAGATAAATTAGAGCAGAGCTGTACCTAGGTAAAATTAAATTATGTACCTTCTTTTAAAGATTGTTTTTAATTGATTTGGTGCATACTCTTTAGTTAGTTAATAATAGGTGTTGTACCTGTGGCTATGTGATCACTCATGTGAGTTAGATTTACAGCACTAAGAAACTCCCTTTATCAAAGAAAACAATTTCATAAAGGGGCTGTCCCCTCTCACTGCTCTGTTGCTGATAATGTGTCTGGACTGTTTTCTGATTAGTGCTCCAGTCTTGCACTAATATTGAAGCTGTTCTTTAGCAGATAAATGTAGGCTTATCACATTGCTTTAGCAACCTAATTTGTTCTTTACTTGCACACTACAGCAGCTTTCATATCACAAACCCCTCCTCTCCATTAGGGCTTCTATAGCACCACAAAAATGAGGCTAGGAGGAGACGAAGAGAAGAGGACAAAGATCCTGTTACCGAGTAAGGCCAGAGGACTCCCTCAGACCAACGAGGTGTTAGAGAGCAGGCATTTCTTTAATTCAGTGCTGGACACACAGGGAATCACTCCACCTAAGTGTCCTAAAGCCATGATAAAACATGATAATGCCATAAAACATGGCATCCCACATGCACCTCTGAACAAATCCAAATGGGACAGGGTGGGGGGCCCTCTGCAAGCAGATATGTCAGCATATTAGTTGCTTTCTCCTTTTTATGTGAGCCATAAATCTAAAAACCTTTGAATAGCCTCTTCTGCTAATTTGAAGTCAGCCTATTTTATTTTATTTTCTAGCCAATTGAAATTTCATATAAAAGTACGATTTGATATTTTACTTAGACTCTCCAATTCGTGGACTTTATCAAGCTTTTATTTCATATCCTCTCTGGGGGGATATAATTTTAGCACTCCTGAGCTCTCACTACTGCCTTATCTCAGAAACAAATTCCAACAGAGTTTGTACATGTACTCAGTCAGGACTATTAATCATCATTACAATTTTAGTGGTATTATATATTCATATACATTAATAAAAAAAAATTAAAGTTCTTCTAAACACTAGACTGACAGCACCTTCCGTTTCCTCCCTGAGTGAAGACCTTTGCCTAATTTACTGCAAAATAAATGTCAGAACTTAGACCCTCGTGTCACATAATCCTCAAATTGTGCTGAGCAAAACTACAACAAATAAATCCCAAAAGGCTGCAAGCATCACATAGAAAGTAGAGACAATCAGAGCATTAGTACCCATCAGTAGTCAATGTTAGCCTCATCAGTTGAAGGTTGTGCTAAGTGTGAATTTCTGACTTTGGCCCAACTTCTATATAGTCCCTTCTGGTTCTTGCATGCAATCATTTTACCAAACCTACATCTAAGCTGAAATCTATGGGAAGGATTTTTCCAACAAGTTAGACACTTGTGTTTGGAAGTGGTGTGATGGTAACAAAGAGAAAGAGGTCTGGAAATGGTGTGATGGTAACAAAGAGGTCTTTCCATAGAGAGGGATGCACATACTGGAGAAAAAAGTACAGAGCCTGGAAAGAGAGGCAGGGTCTGAGATGGACACGCATTATTACTCACCCAAGTCCTGCCACAAGAAGATAAGGCAGGGCCACAACAAGCCAGCTGCAGCCTCAGGTGGACATTTAGGAGTCACTTCATAGAATCATAGGATCATAGACTCAAGTAGGTTGGAAGAGGCCTCCAAGATCATCCAGTCCAACCTATCACCCAGCCCTATCTAGTCAACTAGACCATGGCACTAAGTGCTCCATCCAGTCATTTCTTGAACACTTCCCAGGGACAGTGACTCCACCACCTCCCTGGGCAACCCATTCCAATGCCAATCACTCTCTCCACGAAGAACTTCCTCTTAACATCCAGCTTATACCTCCCCTGGCACAGCCTGAGACTGTGTCCCCCCATTCTGTTGCTGGTTGCCTGGCAGAAGAGACTAACCCCACCTGCCTACAACCTGGTTTTCCCCACAAAAGTCCTAGAGGTCACAGTGGTGAGAAGATGTCTTTGAGGTTGCTGTGGTTACTGATGGTGATGACTAATTGTGGTGACAAACTTAGGATCTGTAAGGGTAATGGCTCATTTTGCAGATTGGGCAAGGAGAGTATTCCTCTTTGCTCGGGGAAATAAATGTTAAAGGTTTTCTCTTCTTAGCCCTGCTTTCATAGCCCTGGGTATGAACATTGCCTCAAACCCCTATTTAGGCTCAATAAGGACTCTTTCTTTGTCCTCATTTCCTCTTAGATTGTGGGGAAAAAAAGCCTTCAAGTTACAATTAAAAAAACTTTTGGGGTAGTGATCTCAACCTCTAGAAGGACAATCTAAATGGGAAAAAAAAATTAGAAATCCACCTACCAGATAACTAATGTTTGCATGGTTCTAATTATCACACATTGTAATTATTCCTAATTCAATTCATTATACAAATCACTATTTTATATATGGCATGTTGTTAATGTTTACTGCCATAATTACTAATTTGCAGTATAAGGCAGCAATTTTATAGTTATTCAGTTATGTATAATTATTATGTCAAATAGGAGATGGCAATTAACACCGAGATGTATTAAAAATGATTGTACTAAAATCAGTCTGGGAATGTTTGACGTGTATTTGTCATATAGTGGATGATGGACTGCATTTTCCTCCTCTTTTCCCACTAGCCATGAATTTAGACAACATGTTTATTTGGGGATCCCAAAGGATTTAATCCTGCAGTAATTCCTGTTTTTCCATCACGTCAAGTGGCACGTTACATATGGAATTAAATGACCAAGAATCTTCTGTGGCTGAGTCTCATGTGAGGTTTCAGAGTTGAGGTGTCTTGTCCTGCATAAGCATTTGAGGAAGTCTCTGCTTTGGTGGCTGCATAAGAAGGAGGTGCTGCTGCTCCTAGCTCCAAGTCTTTTAAAAGAGATGTTCAAAGGGAGTTTGGAGCTGCAATGCTGGCAGTGCCTTGGCAGCAAGGTGCCAAATGAGCTGTGAGCCTGCAGCTGGCATCCCTGGATGATGTGTGGAGCTAAGCAGCTGGGGAGCTGGCCCTGTGTGATGGCAGAGTAAGTATGAGGAAGATGGTACTGGAGCTGCTCAGGATGTCCATGTAACATGACTTGTACTTTCCTCTGAGACCACCCAAAGCACAAAATACTGTGCACTGCAGCTTCCAAGCTGTGGTGATACTGTTATGTGAAAGCTTGAGCACAAAGTGGGAAGATGAGGTCTCGTTATCCTTCTGGAAGGAGAGAATTGCAGTGGTATCACCTATGCCATGGAAGTACACCCTAGTGCAGGCTCTAGTTAGAAGTTTAACTGGCAGAGGGGAGATATAAGCTGGATGTCAAGAAGAAGTTCTTTACAGTGAGATTGGTCAAACGGTGGCACAGGTTGCCCAGGGAGGTTGTGGAGGCTTCCTCCATGGAGGTGTTCAAGGCCAGGTTGGATGAGGCCTTCAGTGACCTGTTTTAATGGGAGGTGTCCCTGCCTATGGCAGGGGGTTAGAACTAGATGATCTTTGAGGCCACTTCCAACCTAAACCATTCCATGATTCTAAGTTACTTCAGCTTCCTTTGCTGGAGGTAGGCTGCTGTGCTGTCAAGTGTGAGAATTGGAAGCCAGAGGAAGAAAGCATCTGAGCAATTCTGGCACTTTTAGGATGGAAGAGGCTTGACCTGGGGTGAGTCTGGGAGCCCCTTGCTCCACAGAGGCACCCACTGCAGGGCAAGAGGTGGAATGAAGCTCTCAAGTCATGCTGGGGGATGTATAGACTGGATATTAAGAGGAAGTTCTTCACAGAGAGAGTCATTGGCATTGGAATGGGCTGCCCAGGGAGGTGGTGGAGTTGATGTCCCTGGGGGTGTTCAAGAAAAGAGTGGATGGGGCACTTAGTGCCATGGTCTAGTTGATTGGATAGGGCTGGGTGATAGGTTGGACTGGATGATCTTGGAGGTCTCTTCCAACCTGGCTGATCCTATGATTATATTTTTATATGTATATATATATATGCTTATATATAAGGACAGCCTTAAATTATCTAAGGAATCCTAAAAGAGGGGGAAAATGCAGAATAGTAGAGAATCTGCATTAGGGCTGTTGCTGAAACAAACTCAGTTGCAAAATAGCTTTTTTGGTGACAATTTTTTTTTTTTTGGTGTGTGTGTGGGGGATTTAAAATCTGGGCAGCTCTAAGCCCTGCTAAACAAAACTCATGGCTGTACATCTTAATAAAGCAAAGAGGAGTGCAGAGCATGTCAAACAAATTCACCTCCTTCTCTGGTTTGAGTGGAAGGCTGCTGTGTGCCGGCACGTGGCAGGGGGAGATCCAAACAGGGCCCTTGGTGTGTGAACAGAGCCTATTGACTTTTATCAGTCCTTTTGCCTGGGTGAAAATTGATCCCCTTAGAAAAGTTAAATATCACCTGTGTTTGTAGATTGCTAGACAGCTATTAAGATAATGCTTTTATAAATACAGATGGTGCCCTTATCAAAATTACATGGCAGTAAATAGATGCCAGTAGAAATAATATGACACTTTGATTAGCTAATAAAATGAAGCACAAATAGAATGGGGATGCTAAGTTGCTCTGACAGTTTTCATACGGTCTTATTTATTGCTTGTTTAGCCTTGATAAATTTCTATTACAGTTTTTTTTTGCTTCTTAAACAAATCCTTTGAACTTCTAATTTTTAAAGAGTAATCTGTGCTTTTATTGACTCGGGTGGAAAAATCCTCGTTGTCAATAAGCTTTTTATCATGATAATAAATGTTATTGTTCTTTTAAAAGTAAACTGATAGGCCAAATTGCATCCTGTAAGTCCTGGAGATAAAAACGGCAACGGGTGCCAATGAATGTGGTACATGGAAGGTATTGATTAGAGCAAATTATTGCTGAGAGTTTGGCAAGTGATACTGGTTCACTGATGCCATGGGAGGTAACAGTGAAAGTCTTGTATCAGTCATAGAATAACAGAATGGTGATTATATTAAAAGATCTGGATGTGCTGGAAGGTGTCCAGAGAAGGGCCATGAGGATGATGAGAGGGCTGGAGCTGCTCTGCTGTGAGGACAGGGTGAGAGAGTTGGGGCTGTTCAGTCTGGAGAAGTGGAGGCTCCAAGGAGACTTTATTGTGGCCTTCCAGTGTCTCAAGTGGACTACAAGAAAGCTGAGGAGGGACATCTTAGGATGTCAGGTAGTGATAGGTCTGGGGAGAATACACAAAAACTAGGTGGGACATGTGCCTAGCTGCCAAATGGAAACATCCTTTTAGGTACCCTGGCCCTGGCTGTGTGGGCCTAATGGCATTGTTTTGCTCTTCATACTTTCACCTTTTGTTATAAAAACTTAAAACCCTCTTTTCCAAATAAATAAATTTAAGAAATCCCAAACCATAACAAAAACCCCCTTCAGATTTCGCATCTTTATGGCCGTATTGTCAACTTGATGCATGAGGTTTTAGCTGTGCAAATCCCTTTAATGCAAGTGGGAGTTGTACAGCTAAAGATTTACACACTGACTTTAGAATAATATTCCTTCATCTCTTATTTCTTTTTAGTGGTTTTTTTTTTTTTTTACCCTATTGATTCCCTCCCCAGATTTTCACTTCTTCTCCTTAATGAAAAGCACAGGCCAGCTCACTGATTCTCTTTGTAGAGAGGGGCAGGCATGATGATCCCTTCCTATTCACCTAGCTGGCGTAAGTCCAAGGGAGTGATGATGTGATGAGGGTGATAATACCTGATTATTAAGGTGATTGTGAAAATCCATCAGCGATTCCCACCTTCCCCCCCTGCCCCGAAAAGTCTGGACCAGCCCATGCTGCAGAACCTGCTCCCAGTGAAAAAAAAAAAAAGATCTACCTTTTATATTTAAAAACAATTCTTTTTTCAGGATGACTGTGCCAGCCTTTCTGGTTAAAATTTTCTTCAGTGCTTGTAAGTAATGTGGTTGACACAAACAGATGTACATAAATCTAACATTTCAAGGAAGATCATGCCATATCCTATCAATATGACAGGGCAGAATTTGAACGGTCTTGTGCTAGCCTGTGGGCATAATGCAAATTCCCTGGGCTGGAGAGACTTGCCTTTGCTCCAGAATTTCAATTGGCTGTCACCTCGTTTTTAAAAAATGGGCTCCCTCTCCATGGCTGGGTTATGGAGGTTTCCTTGCTTGCTTTGGGAAGGGATGATTGATCTGAACACTGAATCCTTTGAGACTGGGAACAATAAAACCCCCTTGTCCCCAAGTTATAGTAGGAAGTGCACTCTCTCCATCTTCTTTTGTCCAGAGAATCTGCATTGCTTCCCAGTATACAGCTTGGGAGCAGTTTATTGCCTGTGTGGCACGATACGCAGTGAGATGTTTTCTTTTCCAATCCAAGGGGAAAAGGCAGGAGTTGTCACCTTTCTGGGTGGTCTGAGAATCCTACGCACCCCCAGTCCTTGTCAAAGTGAGAGCGCAGCCCAGGTGGAGTTCAGAATAGCGTCAGGAAGGCATTTTGCCAAAACGTTTGTCTATAGAATGGCAGATATTAAAGCCCTTCCAACTCTGATTGGATTACCATGGGCCAGAAGCACTTTAATCTCTACCACTGTGGCTTTGGGGGAAGCCAGCGATTGAGACGTGTGGCGGGACCGCGCTGAAGAAGCGGATGACTGCACTTAGCTCTTTAATCTTCTAGTCCTGTGGCTGTAGGAGGAAAATATTTAACTGTTGCAGCAGGCAGAGAAATAGGTAGTGAGTGGTTATTTTACCTTTTACCGTGCAAAGAAAATACAGATGGCATTTTTCCTCTCTAGAGCTGTGGAAGCAGCCTCTGTGGTAGCCCTGCTAAGAGTAGTCTGAGCCCCTGCTCGGAACACAGTCTTGGGTAAGCCAGCAGTTGAGGTTAATGTAAGCACAAAAAGGCAGTGCTGCAAATCAGAGGTGTCTATAACCTAGTACCATGTCTCAGACCAGCAGCAGATGCCAGTGGAAGGGCATTAAGGCAGCATATATTTAAAGTGACTTTTTTCCCCCCAAGGCTGACAATAGTCAGTATTTTCTGGACACTTCTTGAATAATTTATCTTTAAATGCCATGTTTTGTGCATAAGAGTGGCTGCAAACAGAGCTATTCAAGAATGATTCCAAGTATAGAAATGCCCTTTTAGAGATAGAAGGAACGCAGACTCAGGAAATACTAAACCCCAACTTTGGATGATATGCAGGTCAGTAAAGAGATAGCAACAACAGTGGAAAATAAATGAGAATCTGAGCAGTTTCTGTTGCTCAAGTCTCAGTCAAGAAAGGACACAGGTAGTAAAGAAAGAAAGATACAGATGAGGTGATGAAAATTGTCTTGAGAGGTGTGAAATGTCCATTTTAGGTCTGACCTAGAGTACACTGTGTAACCAGTGGGATGCAGGATACTGTGGGCACTAAAAGATGCTTTTTTGCTTACATAAGGGTCCCCAGCACAACTTCCGCTTCCTGCATCTGCCTAAGTTGTTTTAGTGTTTCTACAAGCAAAAAGCTGGGGGATGCTGCAAGACTGACAGTAAGATTGGGTAGTTATTAATCACTATGTCTCTATGTAAAAAAAAGAACCATCCTGGCTGGCAGTTTCTTGAGTCTCAGCAAAAGCAGAAGAGGTGACAGAGCTGGAGAAGCAGCAGAGAGATTCACCCATGCTGGGAAATGGGAATGGACATCTGACTGCAAGGCAGAAATGGGCTGTCTTCAGACAGGCAGAGAAGTCATGGGTCTGTTAGCTACACTGCAGCTTAGGTCACCAGAAAAACACAACTCCTCAAACCAAGTCTTAATTCCTGCTCTCACTTAGCATTAGGAGTCTGGTCCTTCAGTGTCCTGGCTGCATGTTCAGCCTTTGCCACAATATGGACACCTTCGGTTGGTAGCGTGTCTAATGCCATGTACATGTCTTTAATTTTTAAATAATCCTTCAGACGAAGAGGGTAAAGCTGTGTAATCCTTATGTTTTATATGCTATTGTGCCAGCCTTTCATGGTGAGAAGCTAAATATTTTTGTCATTTTAGCTAGTTTATATATGCTGTTCTTGCTTTGCTGGCAACGTGAAATGTCTGGTGTGTTCCACCCCTGATGTCTGCATTTGGATGCGGGATGAAGTGAAATGAACCCTATAAGCCAAACACTGAGATCCTTTCTGTGCTTTTATTAGCTTTTACTTGGCAAATTCTAGTGGCTTTTGTGTAGAGAACATAACATTGTAAAACTGGTGGATGTTTATGGAAGGCACAGCATAACTTAATAAATATAGCATACATGTTACGGGAGTGGATGCTCTTTCACTAAGTACAGAAGCTACATATGGTGCTGATAGCAAATGCCATATGTTTGCAGAAGAGGCTACATTTGTACAGTGCCTTTTTCTGAGACCTACTAATCTGTGAAAAATAACAATTCTGTTTAATGCTGCTGTTTGTAGCCTCTTGTTTTTTTTTTCTTTTAAGATCTGTGAAATGTACTTGGTGGGAATGGAGCTGGATGGGTAGGTCTGCATGCCTGTGCAAGGTCACTCAATCCTCACACTGTCTACCTGGAAGACCTGAAATGCCCCTTACTCTAATCACAGTGCTACAAAATCAGTCTGTCTTTTGTATTACTGTTCCTGGCATTCCAAATCCTGAGTGCCTAGCTCCCCAGTGACATAGCTTCCAAAGAAAAGGACTCATCCATCACCAGTGTCACCTATGGCCTCTTGGCAGTGATGCTCTCACAGAAGACATGCTTGAATCTGGGCTCTCAGTCTGGGAAGAGAGTTGCATCCAGGTGTTCCACCTTTCTGTTACCATAACCACTGGTGAATGGTGTAACAGCTGCTGACAGCATCTCTGCTGGATAATCCTGTATGGAGCTGGTGCTGTTGCTTTCAGAGAACAGAAGTAGGCACTAAAGCTCAGGAGAGTGTTCTGGGCTGTGGACTGAGGCAACCACCTGATGCCCTCTCTCAGGGAATTTTGGAAGGGGGCAAGACTTTGAATATGCTCTGCAGTAAAATTTCCTCTTTGTCTGTGTGACTCAGTATGAGTCTTCTGAGGTTTCTCACACTCCAGTGCACTCCTGAGTTTGGCTTCTGTATGCCCTTGGGGCCCATGTGTCTACCTCTGTGTTTCAGATTCCCTTTTGGGACCAGCTTTCTAAAAACCTGTGACTTGTGATGCCTAACT
Source organism: Psilopogon haemacephalus (assembly GCA_013396835.1). Classification (NCBI taxonomy): domain Eukaryota; kingdom Metazoa; phylum Chordata; class Aves; order Piciformes; family Megalaimidae; genus Psilopogon; species Psilopogon haemacephalus. The sequence continues at coordinate 1,423,029 of VWZI01011138.1, read as the reverse complement.
GGGGGTCCCCAAGCCCTTTATGGGATACAAACTGCATCATATGGCTGCTGCTTCCAGGAATGTCTTTTGCTTTTTAATCTAAAGCTACTTAGATTAAGTAGATCTCTGGAGCCTACCATGCAGAAATGCTGACAACTCTTGGCGTTTAAAAATGATGATTTTTATTTGTTTATTGAAGAAAAGCATTTGGAAACTTGGCTTGGTTGGGCAGGCTTTTTAGCAACAGGCAGCAGAGAGTTAATTCTGAGTCTTGTCAGCTGCTTTGGGCTTTGAACACGTTTCAGATTCAGGAGACAGCCATATAGAAAAGAGCGTTACGTTAATGTGACAGCAATCACAGGCACTGCTATTGAAAGCTCACTCTTGCTCTCCCCTCCAAAATTAACATCATAACCTTATGTCAGTGACTCACTATTATCCTAATACCTGTTTTTGGATTCTGTCCAGTCCCATTAGATATCCCCGTGCTGATTGCTCTGTTACTGGTGAATGTTAATTGCCTCCAAATCTCAGCGGAGTTCAAAAGCTGGGGGAAAAAGTACAGGCTGGTAAAGCTGCTGGTTTTATTAACAGGCAAGTAAATAATAAATCTGTTCAGAGGTTTGAGTGAAGTGGCGGAGGCACGAGATATAAACAGCTGAACTCACATCTTTCTTTGCATGTCTATCACATGTTAGTAATGAGATAGCAGAGTAAGCCATGCTGACTTAGAGCATCTAAATGATATCAGTAGTGCCTGTCCACAGTCAGTGCACTTCAAGAGGTAGTCAGGCTCCATGTCCTTCCCATTGGGATTCTTGTCTGCTTGACATAAATTATGCCCCTTATTACCATTTAAGATGCCTTTTAGAGGTAGTGGGACCATTTAATTGAAATGATGATGTCAAAATATGGCTATAGCAAGGCTTGTCACATGCAATTTAATATTTTTTCCTCCTCCTGGTAATGCTTATCTATGATTTTTTATGTAGAGAAACTGCCCTTTTGCTTTGCTTTAAAGGAATACTGAGATCTTTATTTCTTGCCTGGTGGTTTTTTTGGGGTTTTTTTTGTGTGTTTGTTTTAATCACAGAGTTTTGAACAAAATCCCTGCTTGCTTCCCTATTTTCCATGCCAGAACTCTCTAGATAGAAAATCCCCAGTGAAATCACATTATGAGTTTGCTTCTTGTAGTGTTTTTTCTGACTTAGGTACCTCTTTTAGGAGTTTTTAGTTTGGAAAAAAAATGTTGGTAGCACTTACAGAGCTGAAATAAGTGATGTGAAGAATATACTGTAATCACATCCTGCAGAATAATTACATATTTTATATCACCGGTTTTCAGTTGGTAGATAATATTTAATCTCCTAGTAGAGATCTGTAATGATTCATTTTAGACACTGACCCTCTAACTTCATTTCAGGAATAAAATATTTCCTAATCCAGCAATGTCTGTCTATACCATCATGTCATGTAGATAAAGAAAAGCAACTCCAGGCACCCACTGCTAGATTGCTTAACAAAAATAAATGTCAGCAGGTGAATTGCTTGCTGAATGCTAGGCTGAAGGCAGACGTGAGCTGAACGTGTGTTGCGGCTGTGTGAAATCTGGTTTAGAGCAGGTGAAGTTGAAGTTGCTATTTTTTGGTTATTTTAAGTGATTGTTAGAGTGATGTAACCAAAAGTGTGCTCAATCTTAACTTGAATTGCATTGATCTGATAGGCAGTGTCCAGATTAACATGGGCCTATTAAGCAGTCTATAAGTGATTCAGTGACCGTGCTGCTGGTGAAAATATCAGCAGAAGCCAAGAATTTCATTGAGAGATTTACTCCAGAGGAAGCAAAGCAGAAGGAAGAACAAGAGAGATAAGCAGAACAATTAATAGCGTTTTTTGGAAATGAGTTTGCTAGGCAAGTGGTGTTTATTATTAAGATACTTGTGAGAGCATCTGAACCTTGTGCATATTTTCACCAGATGTAGAAGAATACGTACCAAAAACTAATGTGATGTGTGTTTGGGGGAGGATATCTCTAAAGCAGAGATGATGGATGATCAAAATAAGCGTCCTTAGCCACACTGGAGCACATAAGTAGCTGCCAGGATTTCACAGCTTCTGAGCATCAAGAGTGTCCTATTCCATGCTGAAAAGGTTGGTTGTGATCTTCTCCAGCTGATCAGTGTCTCTTACTGTGGTGAAAGAATTTTCTTACCTTTTCCACTGCGTTCCTCTACTTGTGTTCACCTTTATGAAGAATTTCAGCAGTAGGGAGGACTCAGAGCGTTATACTTTATAAGCAGTTTTGCATTTCATTTTTCATTTTTAGAGCCCCTGCTAACACTGCAGACTGTATGCCAAGGCACGAAGAAAGAGAATGAATAAAAGATTATTTACTGTTTACTTAGTTTTACCAATTTAGTATTTTGCTTTGCGTGTGTATAGATGTATTCATGTTTATTATTAAATCATATTTCTGTAGTTGTCCTGTAGATCTGGAGCAGGTGCTTGTCCCTGAGTCAGAGGAATTTTACTTCTGTCAGTAGCATAGAATGGTGCTGCATGTGTTGCAGGTTTTGCAGCACAGTTTTAGTTCCCATTTTCCCTTCTGGATTCATATAGCTCTAATGTCTTTGTGTTTCCTTGCACCCTGATACTGAAACATTCCTGACTGAAATGAATTTCACTTTTCTGCCATGGCTCAGCTGGTTGAAGGAGCAAGTGGTGCGTCTCTGTGGGTGCAGCAGGTAAGTTTCTGCCCTTCTTGTTGTTTCTGCTGGTAGGTGTTAGCTCAAGCCAGGCAGTGGAAAAGCCTGGCCAAGGCCAAATGAGAGGACAGCAAGGCTGGTGAAGGGCCTGGAGCACAGTCTGAGGGAGCTGGGAGTGTTTAGTCTGGAGAAGAGGAAGCTGAGAGGACACCTTATTGCTCTCTACAGCTCCCTGAAGGGAGGTTGGAGTGAGGAGGGGGCAGCATCTTCACTTTGGTGGCAAGCAAGGGGACTAGAGGAAATGGTTGGTAGCTGTGCCAAGGGAGGTTCAGGTAGGATGCTAGGAAATACTTCTTCACTGAAGAGGTTCTCAGACACTGGAATGGCCTGCCCAAGGCAGTGGTGGGGTCACCACTGGTGCTTAGGGATGGTTCAGTGTTGCCCCTTCAGTGTGTGGTTGAGGGTTGGACTGGATGAGCTTGGAGATCTCTTCCAACAGGATGTTTCTTGTGATACTGTGAAGTGTGTGCTCCTTGACTGCCATTAGGCTATGGAGATATGTGGTAGCAGCTTGTTCAGTAAGAGTTTGATGTTTAGAAAAGTGGTACTTTGTTGAGTGCAGGCACTTTGCAGTGCTGTGAGCATTTGACTGGGCTCTAAAAGTGAAACAAAACCCCAGGCATGCTGGTTCAGCGTGGGTCAAATTCATCTTAGATGTAAACATCATTTGCATAAAATTATAAGAGTTTATGCTAGGGATTAATTTGGCCCAGTGACTCTGCTAAAATGAAATTCTTTGTGTGCTTGTGGATTATGGTGTCAAGAGAAGGGATCACTGTTGCTGCAGAGTGTCTACGAGAAACAGGCCAAAAATAGAATGATTTCCATAGCTCAGAAAAAAATCCTGTGGAATCATAAAAAGTAATCAGCTGTTGAAAAGAATGAATTTTGGGCTCCTAATTTGCAGAAATCCCAGCAGTTGCTACTGTGCCCAACCACTCACTAATACAATAAAATATAATTACATAATTAAATAAAATATAGGATTTCCATAATAGGGAACTTTATTTCCTTGTCACAACATGCAAGTTGCTGTGGCTGAAGGTCGTAGTTCAGCATTGTAACTATTATTAGATACTAATGGATCACGTATTAGGCAGGATTCTCCTACAGGGGCACTTCCCAATTTGGGTGAAAATTGTTTGCCATAGGCAAACTACATAGGAGTTGCCTAAGAGGCACCTTTTGGATGGAGAGGCTCTTAGGAACTATGTTGTGCTTTGATAATTGTCTCCCATTTCTGGAGGCTGATGCAGTCTAGCTGTGGTGAAGCACAGGACTCACTGGAAGCTTAAATTTAAGCAAATGAGTGACTTGCTGGGGTAGACGTTTTCTTAGAACCTGATTTCTCATTGCTGATGCCAGTGGAAACTTGAATAATGAGAGCTGCAGAAACAGACACTTCGGCTTAGCCACAGTACAGTCCCTGTCCATTGTGACGCAGAAGCATCAATCCTGGTTTTATTGATGTGTTTCCATTTTGACAGTCATTTCTATGACATTCTGCAGTACAGGAGACTGATTTGTAGCTTGCAGAAACAGGAGAAAAGCATCTGGATCCGGTGCTGAGCAATGTTAGCAGGAAGGGTAACCATGGAGGTGCAGTCCTTGAAGCTTCTAGAACTTGAATGGGTGAAGCATTTTTGGTGTTTGTGTATTTGAGGTCAGACGGGAGGAATTACCTGGTCTTTAGGATGCTGTAGTTTTCAGTACAAGATATGTACATAAAGGAAAAGAAAGAGACTGGGAATTAGATTTTGGAATGAAAGAAGTGAAGCCATGCAAGCTGTAATGCAGTGTCCAAATAATCAGGTACATATCATAGTGAAAGATTGGACTTTCTTGTGTTCAACCAGGTTGACATCAACACACATGAGAAGTCAAGATAAAAGAATGGTTTTGCTTATCTGCAGGGCAGCTGTTGGTGACAAGTAATGCTTGCTTCTGATTTTCTTCTCAGTTTCTCTTCCAGTCCCTTCGTTGCATCCAGGCTTCTGCCCTTGCCCTCTTTCCACTTGGCTCGGCTTGTCTTCATTTATTGCTGTTCATCAGTGGCCTAGTCCTCATCTCATTAAATCAATGGCAAAGCTATTACTGACCTCAGTGATGCAAGAAAAATCCCAGGCCTACAACTCCTTGCTTATCCTAATCAGTCAGACCACTATCATTAATTTAACATACCTTAAAATCCATCAAAACGCAGCATGCTTTTCAGTTTGCCTATTAAGGATAAGTGCAGAGTCCTGCACCTGGAGAGGAATAATAAACTGCACCAGTACAAGCTGGGAGGTGATCTGCTGGAGAGCAGCTCTGTGGAGAGGCCCATGGAAGTGCTGCTGGATAACATCCATGGCACAGCAATGTGCTTTTCTGGCCAAGAGGGCCACTGGGGTCCTGGGGTGTATTAAGAAGAGTGTATCCAGCAAATTAAGGGAGGTTCTCCTGCACCTCTACTCTGCCCTACGATGACCCCATCTTGAGTACTGCCTTCAGTTTTGGGCTCCCTATTTTAAGAGAGACAGGGATCTGCTGGAGAGAGTCCAAGGGAAGGCTACAAGAATGATGAGGGGACGAGCACTGCCTGATGAGGAGAGGCTGAGGGACCTGGGGCTGCTTAGTCTGGAAAAGAGAAGACTGAGAGGGGGTTTAATAAATATTTTTAAATCTCTGTGGGCTGGGGATCAGGAGGGGAAACAGACTCTGCTCACTTGATCCCTGGGATAGGCCAAGGAGCAATGGATGTAAGCTGCAGGACAGGAGGTTGCAGCTCAACACAAGAGGCAACTTCTTGCCTGGAAGAGTCCCAGAGCAGTGGCACAGGCTGCCCAGAGAGCTTGTGGAGTCTCCTTGTCTGGAGCCTTTCAAGGCCTGTCTGGATGTGTTGCTGTGTGACCTGAGCTAGACTGGATGGTCCTGCTCTGGCAGGGGGGGGTTGGACTTGATGAACACTTTGGATCGCTTGCAACCTCTAACATCCTGTGATCAACACACAGTGTGTAATGCTGAGTCTTCCAAGCAGAAGCTTGTGTGATGAGCTTCTCCTTAGCCAGGCAGTTACCTTGCTTGTCTTTTAGCTCCTCTGGAAGTGTGGGTTTGAAGAGCTGTATAGACCTTGGGGTTGGCATGTTCTGTTTGTAGGCTGCGGCATCTACTGACATTTGGGTAATCTGTGTGGATGTGCATGTAGAGTGCTTCCACAGTCATAATCTTGAATAGTTCAAATTTAATTATGATGAGAGCTCCTGTATTTCATTTATATGTAAAATTAAAGGAAAATATGCAGAAGCTAATCCTGTTCTGAGACTGACTCCAAATGTTTCTGACCTAAAATGTTCGTAATGTAGAAATCTTATTAAAATTCCTGTTTCTACACATTTTAGTAGTAATTTGGTTTAAAAATTGCAAGACTGTAGTTTCATTTGACTGAGAGAAGAATTATGGGACTGTAGACAGACTAACTGCAGTTTTAACAATGCTAAAATCCATTATAAATCAGAAAAGGAGGGGAAAAAAACACACATGCCATAATAATAATTTATTTGACGGTGCTATTGAATATACATACAGCTCACAGATTATGTTTCTAGTACACTAAAAATAAGAAGGCTAAGCACAGGAATGTTATTTTTAATATGAGGATGCAATGCTAAAGAGGAGAGAAGTTTTTGGAATGATAATCATGCTTCTGCAGCACCACGTTACACTGGCTCCTGGTTATGCAGCCTCCTGTAGCAGCTGCAGAAAAGAAAAAGCCACAGAGCAGCAGAGGACAATCTGTTTGGCATTGCTGTACGTGGTTCTTTTTTGTCAGATTCTTACTGGGAAGATTCTTCCCAATTTCAGAAAAGTTTTTTGAGCTACAGCATTTCAAAGTCCAATGTCAGATATGCTAAGCTCCAGCATGGAAGAGCATGTGGTGGCTTGGCTGTGTCCTGCTGGTATGCTTTGGTGGGGATGGGGAGTGATTGATGCTTGTCAGATCTGAAGAGCGAGCACCTGGCTATGATCCTATCCTCTGTATTCCCCAAGGGCCACTTAAATCCTACTGGTCACTACTGGGATGTATTTTGGGAGGCAGACTTTGCATCAGGTCTTAGAAATACAGCTGTGATACTTAGTCTGTTGAGGTAAGACTCAGATGTGTTTCAGATGCATGGAAGCATGAGTTGGCTCTTTTTGATGTCTTTATGAAGTAGATACAAAATTGATTTAAAAAAAAGAAAAGAAAGAAAAATAATTGTACAAAATTTATTTGAATGACAGAATTGCCGGGGCTGGAAGGGACCCCAAGGATCATCCAGTTCCAACCCCCCTGCCATGGGCAGGGACACTTCCCACTAGATCAGGTTGTCCAGATCCACATCCAGCCTGGCCTTAAAAACATCCAGGGATGAGGCTTCCACCACTTTCCTGGGGAACCTCTTCCAGTGTCTCACCACTGGTGAAGTACTTCTTCCCAATGTCTGATCTAAATCTCCCTTCCTATAGCTTGGTCCCCTTTTCTGCCTTTCCTATTGGCTGTCAATGATAGTGTAAATCTATCAATAATATGCTACTTCTTATAGTTCTTTTTCAGGCAGAATTCTGGTTCTGAAATACTAATCTCAGCAATACTGCAGGTATGGATAAAGGTACAATAAGGTTTTCCTCTGAATAAATTGCTCAGAGTGAGGCACAAAGTCTGGTCAAGGTACAGGTTTAGCTGGTTTCTTTATCTGTATTTTACAAATTTTGTTTAATGGGAGCAATAATGAGTAGCAGCCAAAAGAGAACTGTGCTCATAGTTCAGTTGGAATGGGTTGTCCTGAAGGACTGTGTTCTGTAATGCTGGTCTGTGCTGGAGCTGCTCAGAAAATCTTTGTTGTGTGGTGCTGCCTAATTCCTGAACTGTAATTGCCTCTATGGAGAACTGATCTTAAAAGTTCATGTGTGCTGGAGTCAGAGAGATTAATTGGGGCAGTCACCATCCCATAGATTACAGTGAAGTGACACCCCTTAAAATGTTTCCCTGGCAGTGCAGTGTATATTCTGAAATGCAAGATGAACAGTGTGTGCCCCCTGAGCGTCCCCGAGCTCCTCTGTCACTCAGCACACCTTCACTGAGCACTCTGGACACTAAGTTCTGGAGAGGCTGTGGTTGAGAAAAGGCTCAGAAGATTTGAATGCTACTGTTTTAGGCAACATCTGTGCTGGCATTGATGGGGAGCTCTGGCTGGTGTTCTTTCCAGATTTCCTTCAACCATGTGTTTTGATTTGAGGGCAGTTATGGTGTCTGGTTTATAGCATGTGGGTCCCTGTGATGGGCTTCTGACCACCCGGAGCCAGCTGACCAGGCTGTTCAGATTGACAAGCACTGCTCTTAAAATGCCTCTCTCTATGTTTGATAATACTGACTGGAGAGGTTTCTCCAGCTTAGTCTCGCATCCATGGGCTGAGTGTCAGCAGTGTGGGCAACAGTGCACTCTCCTCTCCTGCTGACCAGCTACTGTTAGCACCACACCAGCAGAATAGGAAAGTCACAGTTAAAACTTGGATAAAAAATAGAGTTTCTGAAAATGTTACGTAGATGGGAGGCTGCCTCTCCATTATGTGAAATCCAGCCCTGCTACATGCTTCTGCTACTGCAGCTGAACCATGGAGATGTAAAGCTAAGAGTTATTGGCTCACGTGGTGTCGGGAGGAGATGGACTCAGTGTACTGTAGTGAAATGTCACATTCCAGAAGGTCCTGAAATTAATAGTCTCCATGTCACACCATGCTACAATCTCTGTTCACATGGTGCAAGTGCTGTTTACATGATCTGTCTCGAAGTAAGAAAGTTGGTTGCTTTATTTATGAGGATTGTGCTGCCATTGCAGCATAGAGTGGAACATATTTGATCACCTTGGTGTGCATGCACTGCCTGCTTCTCAGCAAAGCAAAAACTTCTGCCTGACTGAGCTGACCATGAGGAGACTTAGAGCAGCCTCTTGTGATGGCTTGGGGGCTGCCTAACCAGTAAGGTGATCCAGCTGCTGAACTTGATAATGTTTCTATTTCTAACTTTAACTGTTTTTCATTCTTTGGGAGAACTTTGGGCTCTCTGCAGAGGCAACAGGATGTCACTGAATATCAGGAAGCCAGGCACAGTGCACAAGAATTTGGGACTTGTGGAAGGTTTGCATGTAGATCCATGGTGGCAATTGCCTGGAAGCACCACTGCAGCCATCTGCTTTGATCCATAGTGTGAGCTTGTTTGCTACTTGAGCTCCAGAACCAGTTCATTGAGGGAGGGAAAAGGTCTGAATCTGCAGCTGCTCATTACAGGCAGTGTACTGCAGCCCATGGTGATTGCTCCAGCAGCTAACTGCCCACAAAATCTAGTCTGGCTTTGTGTGGCTTCAACCTCCTGCTGTTAGATTTTCTTTTTATTTTACTTGCAAAGGTAATCTTTGCATGCCAGCTGCAGATCACTACTGGACAAAGCCATACTGTGTGCTATGTGTGTTGGGAGGGAGAAGGAGAACAGTGTGGATGGCCAAGATGTGGGTGGAGAGGAGCCCAGGAAACAAAAACCTTATTTTTTTTTTTTTGTTGCCTCGGCACAAACTTCAAATTTTATCTTACATTGTCTCTACAGATTGCTGGCTTGGGTCTGTCTTCAGCTGTTGAAAGAGACATCTTGGAATACAGTCCTGTTGGCATGTGTGCAAATACCTTCAGCTTTAACTTAAACTCCTGGTTAAATGTACCTTTTATTAAAGGGTCAGAAACAGTATTTCTCAATTACCATTTATTCGTTCTTATGAAGGGAAAGTGAATTTCATTTCAGTGAAAAAAGAAGACAGTTTTCTAGGTTTACATTAGAGCTAAATCAAAAATCCAATACTGTTCTTGGTGTAAAGAGTAAAGAATTGTGTTGGAGCAGCCTGTGCTTTTGGAGCTCTGCTGCTCCGCAGGAAGAGCAGAAGGTGCAGACTACAACCCCATAGCTCAGTGTCTGGCCTCTTACTTGTCACACAACTTGTTCAAAGCAGGAACGTGTTGCCTGGGCCCTATACCTGGGGATCTCCAAAAGCAAATGTCGGAGTCTGTTCATTGAGACTGGTCTGTTTGGGCTCCTGACCTTGTGCAGAGGCAGTGATGTTAGAACTGCCTCTCACTGCTGCTTGGTGCATCCTCAGGGGCTCTGCCAGCCAGTGGAGCCGCAAGCAGAGGCAGCCTGGAGAAAATAAGACCAAACCATCAACTTTTGCAAATAAGCCAGAAAGGGAGGAAAAAGAAAGAGGAATGATGTAGTCCTTTCAGTCTGATGTGGTCTAAGGCACAAAGAGGTAATAGCAATTCTCCTGTGCAGCAGTTCTGTAAGTTACTAAGCAGCCACCACTGCTCTGAGCATTGGTGCACTTCATTCAGCTCTTAAAGAAACTAAGGAGCCATGAGCAGACTACAACCTCTCTGCCAAACTTCAGTCTGATAGAGAAATGCTTCTGTACAGAGAAGAAAGGAAATTGAAATAATTAAGTAACTGTGGAGAGGCTGAGCCGTGGGTTAGTGACTGAATCAGTAAGAAAATTTCATGGCCAAGGGTCTGCAGTCAAGAAGCCTTCCCTGGGTCCGTTTCATTTTGCTCATCCAAGAGAAGACAAGGGCACCCCGACTGCTCTCAATTGCTGTATGGGATATAGGGTGATAGACAATCTTGAGAGTGGCTTGCTGCTAGGTTATTAAGAATACTGTCTCTGATGAGACCTTGTACTTGCAAGACCTTGAAATGCACCACTGCCTTGCTTGCTGCCTGCCAGTGCGAGGTGGGGAGGTCTGCATTATCCAGATTTTCATTTGTCACTTCGATTCTTCTTATGAAGGCACTGAAAGGAGAGCTCTGTGTATCTGTAACTTGATTTTTTTTTTTAGGCCGAGTAAGCTTAATCAGTTCCATGAGCTTCCATAAACTCATAAGGTTGTGGTACAAGTTGTGTAATCAACCATGACAAGATTACCACTTGTCTTGAGGTGTATTTAGATTGACTTTTTAGGCGACTCGGATGTTAAGTATTGAGTTTTTCCTGCGTCGTATTGTCAGGAGAAAAATTTATCTTGAACAGCTGGTGAGAATGAAACTGTATCATCCATTAAAATTAAAATGATCATTTCTGAACAAAAGTGACTTTTAAGCTTGCTCTTGGCAAGTAGTAAGTGATCAGTTTTATTTTTCTCATGAACGGCACTTTTCTATTAGGAGACCATGGAACATAGTGTGCATTTTTAACGCTTGGTAGACCCCTCCTGGTGTCTCAGAACTCATCATTCCAATATCATAGAATGGTTTAGATTGGAAGGGACCTCAAGATTCACCCAGTTCCAACCCCCCACTATAGGTAAGGACACCGCCCACTAGAACAGGTCGCTCAAGGGCTCATCCAACCTGGCCTTGAACACCTCCAAGGAGGGAACATCCACAACCTCTCTGGGCAACCTGTGCCAGTGTCTCACCACCCTCACTGCAAAGAACTTCTTCCTAACATCCAGTTTCAATTTCTCCTCTGCCAGTTTAAACTCATTACTCCTCATCCTGTCATTACAAGACCTTGTCAATAGTCTCTACCCAGCCCTGCTCTAGCCCACTTCAGATCCTGGAAAGCCACTCCAAGGCGCCCTGGAAGCCTTCTCTTCTCCAGGCTGTAGAGCCCCAACTCTCTCAGCCTGTCCTTGTAGCAGAGCTGCTGCAGCCCTCTGAGCATCTTGGTGCCTCCTCCGGACTGTCTCCAACGGGTTCCATGCCCTGCTTGTTTTGGGGGCTCCAGAACTGCACGTAGTGCTCTAGATGGGGTCTCAGGAGAGCAGAGTAAAGAGTTAGCATAAAATGTTTGGATCCAGGTATTTGAAGGATTTCATATTTTTTCCTCCTAGTTTCCTATGCTGGCAGATTTCTTAAAATGGAAATGTCCTTGCTGCTGGCTTTCTGTAAAAGTAGGAGAGCTTACTGGTGTCCTAAAACTGATGGGCCACTATCAGTTTGGAGTCTGTAGCTGATGAGCACAAAATTGTGGTTTCTGTTTTTGTTTTTTTTTTTTTTTTAACCAGGTTTTGATGATACTAACAAATATATGTAAATAGGGTATAAAATTAATCAGCTGCAGTTCAATAAAAAAAAGCCTCATGTTTACAACAGCCTTGTAGCTACTTTGCCCTCCTACAGGGGCTATTTTAATTAGCAGCGTGAATTTTGGATAGTTTAATTTATTTTGTGATCATGTAAAAAAAAAAACAAAACCAAAACCCCAAAAAACAACACTTTTGCAAAGGTTTATTTATAAACTGCCCAGGTACTTAGTAATAACATTTCAGGAGCATCTGTGGAAGGAAGGTGCCTCATAAAACACTACTTTTTTTTTTTTTTTGGTCTTTTTGCTCTTCTTTGGCCTTGCCAACAGAATAGTTACTGACTGGGGTCTGTTATTTTCTTGCTGCTCTTTGCTGGTGACAGCAGAGTGAAACAAAGTGAGCATCAGATAATTAAATGAAAACAAAAAAAAATTTACTGAGTTGTCTTCTCAAAGGAATGCTTCTGTGTAAAATGCTGATGATCACACCATATGTGTCAGAGGCAGACCACCATACAGACTTAGGGTTCTGTTCATCTGCTCTCTTCTTTGTGGTGCCCAGTGAAAGGACAGGCAACAATGGGCACAAACTGGAAAAGAAGAGGTTCCAGCAGGGCAAGGGAGGTGATTTTCCCCCCTTTGCTCTGCTCTCAGGATTCTCCCTCTTTCCTCTGCTCTCTGGAGTACTGTGTACTGTTCTGGAGCTCCCAACACAAGAAGTACATGGAACTGTTGGAGCCAGTCCAGAGGAGGCCACCAAGATGCTCAGAGGGCTGCAGCAGCTCTGCTATGAGGCTAGGAGAGTTGGTGCTCTTCAGCCTGGAGAAGAGAAGGCTTTGAGAAGACCTTGGAGTGACCTTCCAGGATGTGAAGGGGACCTGAAGGAAGGCTGGGGAGGGACTATTGACAAGGTCTTGTAATGACAAGATATGGAGGAGTGGGTTTAAACTGGCGGAGGGGAGATTTAGACTAGATGTTAAGAGGAAGTTCTTTGCAGTGAGGGTGGTAAAACACTGGCACAGGTTGCCCAAGGAGGTTGTGGCTCTTCCCTCCCTGGAGGTGTTCAAGGCCAGGTTGGATGAGGTCTTGAGCGACCTGTTCTAGTGGGAGGTGTCCCTGTCTATGGTGGGGGGTTGGAACTGGCTGATCTTTGAGGTTCCCTCCAACCTAAACCATTCTGTGATTCCACCTCAACACAAGGAGAAATTTCTTTATGATGAGGGTAATGGAGCACTGTTGCAGGGTGCCCAGAGAGGTTGTGGAGAGGCTGTGCTCTGGAGACTTTCAAGACCTGTCTGGTTGTGCTTCTGTGTAACCTGCCCTAGGTGATCCTGCTTTGGCAGTGGGGGGTTTGACTTGATGATCTCTGGAGGCGCCTTCCAACCCTTGACATTCTGTGATTCTGCTCATGGGAGCTGCACATCTGCTGATAGAAATCACAGCAGAATTTCTGTAGCCTTCAGTATTTGTAGCAGTGAGTGATAAATGCCACATGGCTGCAGCTCTGGACCATTTTGTGTTGAGCTGCTGTTCTGTGGAGCTGATATTGTGTAATGTCTTAAGGAGTCAAACCTACCTGAATGCAGTCTTTAGACACTTGAATAACTCACGTACTTCCAGTGAGTTCCTCACATGAGAAATGTGAGCAGGGCTTTGAGTATTTGGACTGACACAGACATTATCTATAATTGAACAAAGACCCTTCCTGTGTTTGACATACCAGAAGTGCCATTGTATGAGTAACTGGGCTCAAACTTTGTAATTACACAAGGAAACTATGAAAAACTCCCCAGGGCCCTGGTGGTGTCATGCACAAGAACATAAGGTTTCTGTAGCTTTATCTGTGCAGTGAGTAGAAAGAACATTGTACATGGACTATCTTTAAAGTTCTTGCAGAGTGTCATCAAAGTGAGGAGCAGATGGATTAGGTCCTTGGGTTTGTATACTACATGTAAGACTGTATTCCAACATATTGTTTATGCCAAGCTTTTGCTGATCTGTATGGAAGTGAGTGAAAACTCAGCTAAATGTGGTGGGAATCTTCAGGAAAGAGAGCCACCTAGGAAGCTCCCAGCTCTGTCTAATGAACGCCAGCATTCCTGGTGCAGAAAGACATTTCCAACAGGGAGCACTTGCTAGATGTCTGCAAACAAAGATTCGGGGTTTGAGAATGTTCTCTATAAGACTCCCAGTGGAAAGTTTTGCAAACCATTAAGCAATCTGATTAATCAGGTGTTTCACCACCATAATTTCCTGCCAGAACATTCCATACACACAGTGACTCAGGAGGACAGATCAAGAAGTTAACAAAGTACCTTTGAATTTCCCTAGTTTTCAACATCACTTTAAAAAATGTCTCCTGCAAAGACCTAATCCCCAAAGTAATGTGGTGTCAGTATATAAACAACCTTTTCTGGATGAAGTCTGATGGTCAATATACAGCATTGGATGAGTTCTGTCACTTATCCTCAGGCTCTGTGAGTTGCTCTTCACACAAGTTAGGGTTGTGGCTTATTAATAAATGAGATATTTGGGTGTTTAAACGCTGAAGTCTCTTTTAGCGAAGAGCCTATTTTGCTCATAAAAACAACACTGCATGGACAATGCTGTGGTTCCTGCTGTTAGAAAAGAGTAATTACTTACAGCCATTCTTATAATATGCTTGCTTGCTAAATGCATAAATCTAATAATGCAACAATACAATGCTACAATGAGCTTCATGAATTGGAAAAAGATAGAATTTAAATGCTTTTGGCACCTGATGTACATTTCTCACAGAAGGTCTCTAATTTCCTGTATTAGAGCTAGCTCTGTCCTTTAATGAATGCAGCTGGAAAGAAGAGTAAAAAGGATGTTTGGAGATTCATGTGTTTAGTACTTAGTCCACTAGGTCCCATTTTGCTTGTTACTTCTGATTTTAAAGCTATCAACCTTATTTGGGCAGTTTATCCTTTTTGATGGGGAGAAAATGGAAGCAAAGGATGGCAAATTGTGTTGGGAAATGAAGACTCAATAATGCAAGGTGAAGAATCATTGTCCCCGTCGGTTGCTGTTGGAATGCCTTGGTATCGCTCGCATGCATTTTTGAGGCTGTGTTTGTAAAATGTAAATGTGTGCTTGCCTGGCTCACTGCATTTATGAAAAAGGAGCTTGGTGTTGTTTCTTTGACCTAGGAATCAGACATGAAAGTTTAATGCAATGTTCTGTAGTGTACCTAGCAGTCGTACAGGTGTAAGCACGCCTTGTTGTTCCCACAAGGGTCCTGTTCAGCACTGATGCTGGACTTCCTTATTCCAGGCATAGGTTTGGCTTACAGAAGCAGCATCAAGGGTAAAATAAAGAGCACTATATCCTTACCAACACCATTGAAACAATTTTAGAGAGCGTTGGAAAAATGCAGTATTTTAAAGCTAAATCTGCTGCTAAAGGTGGCTGAACAATGCAAGTCACAAGTATGTGGTTCTGGGGGTGGGGGGTTGGGGGGGGGTGTGTGTGTTTTAGACTTGGAGAACAAACTCAGCCATTTTGGAAATGCATTTTGCAGGTTTGGTCTTTCTTAAGGCTATACCTGTGATAAGAGGAAGCTATATAGTACTGTGCTAGACTGCACTGTGATCTGTACAAGCTTTTTCACCCCAGAGGATCTCCAGCAATGGGCTGCTTTCCCTTGACCTGAGCTGAGCATGCTGCTGTCCAAAACAGTGCTCTTGCTTATTCCATGTCTGTTGTTGCCAAAGGGAAACTAGTGGAGAGCAAGTAAAAGAAGCTGCCTGCTGATGGAACTGAGGCTTGACAACAAGAGATGTTTAGTGCAGATATATCAAAGCAGTGCACATAATTTCTTTTTGAGGAAACTGCTGTTTCACAGATCTGTATTTCACATTCTCCTCTAATTTGAATCTTCCCTAAACAATTCTGAACCCATGTTCTCACAGTGTTGAAAACCTGAGTCCTGTAGAAAAGCTTTTCAGGAAATTAGCAATAATCTTAAGAGCTAAATCTTCTCCTTTCCTTGTGACATTGCTTGTCCTTCAGATGTGGAGGTCACGTCAATCCTCTGGCCTGATCAAGAGGAATTACTTGTGTGTTTCATGAGCTGAGTACCCTTTTGTGTTGACCAAATCCATGCCAGCTATCAAATGATTTTTGCCTCACTTTTGCCCTTAGTCTCATTTAATTAGATACAAGTCTACACACAGTTCAGTCCAACTAGTCTCTCAATGTAAGTTGTGGTTTCTCTTTTTGGCTTACTCTCTACTTCTTCTGTGATTGAAGCTGTGGAATCTTGTAATTCATTTTGTTCCACCATTATTGATTTGGTGGCAACTGTCCAAATGTTGAAAAATATTTTCCAGGTTGCTGTTGTTGCCCTTGATTTCCAAAGACATTGCACACAATGGAGCATGTGGATGGGGAATTGATGTATCCATAGTGTCACCAGGCTTTGAGGGTGCATTTTCAATTGTAAAAGCAGTTTATTGTTAATTAGAGAGACTTCCAAGGGCATCATGATCTCCTGATAGTCTGTGAAGAGTACCTTCGGTAGGCTGTACTCTGCGAGGGGTTGCCAAGACAATCGCTTGCGTAAATCCCGAATTGATTCCCTACTGAAGAAGAGTTGTTAAAGAGTATCCAAGTTCCAGTTATGAATAAGATTAATAGAAAATTTTAAAGGCTACTCTTTTATTAGTAGATTTTGTTTTGTCAGTCCTGCTAAGAGTGAAAAATCCAAACTCGAGTGCTTCGCCGAATCTTCGCGGATGCGTGTGCTGGTCCCTGGTAGCTGCTGTCCATGCAGCAGGCATAGCTGTTTCCGTGGCAGCTCACAACTGAAGCCTATTTCCTTACCTGGTTTGACTCACAGAGCGTTAGCCTTCCCCTGAGAAATTTTTGGATGGCATGCAGTATGACTAACTAGTGAAAGGTTATGGAGTTGGATACCACTGTGCATTTCCTCTTGCTTTAATGCCTGCTGTCTTATTAACATGTTAAAAGGTTGTGGCTGGAGAACCCAGTGACTTACCTTTACAGCCAAGTAATTCATCTCTCACTCTGCTCTTAGAGAATGACTTTCTGGGGACCCTCTGCTAGGTTCCATGAGAATGCAGTGGCGTGGAGAGGAGTCCTTTTTCTTCAGCGTCTAGACTGTATTTCCACGGTGCATGCTTTGACCACCAGTTTGGATTAGTGTAAAATTACACAATTTTTCATTTTAGATGTCTGATCTTTAATTTGTAGCACCACCTTTCTTTATTAAAAGCAATGTGTTTGTTTTTTTGCCTGTCCATGCTTGCGTGTAAAAAATGATCTTTATGAAGATGAAGTCTTTTTCCTGTGTCTCTGCCAGTGCTGCTTTGATACAATGGAACGATGAGCTGTAAATAGAATTGACTTAGAGGCTGAATCAGTTGTTGGTGTTTCGTTAATAATAATGCAAGCTGCCCCCCATCAGGTAGTGTGAATATAAATTCTGAGTTGTTCTGAATGCCAAATAACTTTGTGAAGATTATTAACTTGATTCATCAGATCTGTTTTGTCGTACATCAGTCATTTTGACCTGCTGTATGATGAGATGTATTTTTATTAACTAACCCTGCTGTCTGCTGCACAGACATGAATGTCTCTTAAAAATCAAGACAAGCTCTGAATAGCTTGTCCTGCATTGTGCCTGCAGATGTTTGCCCTGCTTATGTCGTAAACTATTGAACGCTCTCTGTCCTTCTCCTGTGCTTTATTTTTGATGAATCCCTTAGAGTATGCATAGCTTAGTGGAGAATTGCACAGCTGAGGTGCTAACCTGTACAAGCATTGTGCAGAACACACTCCTTTGCTTCTTCTGCCATTACATTGCCTTTTAGTTATGTGCTGGACTGAGTTTTAAATCCTTATCCTGACGTTCATTGGATTATATGGATCAGCTCTTTCCTGTCTTTCTGAATTACTAAACTATTAAACTCTGAACCTCCATCATTCCCATGTCAGGACAGATTTTGGTCTGTCATAAGCATCTAGGTTAGATCTGTTTGAATTCCCCTCCTGAATATATTATTTAAGTTTTGAAATGCTCTCCCTGATGATCTATTTGATTAAAAAAGGAAACAATAGGAAAATTGGGTGGAAAAATTATTATGACTCTCTTTCTTTTGGGGGTATTAGGGGTTATTTAGTTCTTGTCCACAGAAATGTACACCTGGTCTGGGAAGAACTTGATGCTAGTCCCTATTCAGGGCAAGAACTTCACAAAGATGGGGTAGACACTAGGAGAGGCTGAGTCAGTCAGTGGATGATTGATCAGGCTTTTCATTGAAGGTTGAGGAAGATGCTCTGGAGTGGTGGATCCTTGTGATTCTGTGAAAAACCTGTGCTTTGGGAAAGGGAAAATGAGTAGAGTGACAGACAGCAGGAAGAGGAAAGTCTCTTCTCTTACATTTTCACAGTTGTACCTATCTATTGATCCATCTCTCTGGTGGTTTAAATGGGGACTGTCAGGTATTAGTGGGTAACTTTGTTGTTTAAGTACACAGGGAGTCAAGAGTCAACCTAAATGCTTCCACAGTTTCTCTTTCTAGTTCTCAAATCTTGGTGGCTCACAAGATCCTGTATTACAACTGACTGATCTATTGTCCTCTTTCTGGCTGTCAATGAAAAGGCTGAGGGCTTGCACATCCTCCATCCCTGCTCCAAGCATTAAGCAATAGTGTATTTAAGTTTTGTTTGTTACTATCCACACTGAGAGGAGCAGTGGGGCTTTAAGGGTAAAGCTGGACTTGATGCCATGCACAAACTGACTTTGGTTGGGCTAGTTGACTGTGAAAGCAGATTTTTCATCAACCCTAGAATGCTGTCAGGCTTAGGCTACCAGCTGGTAGTAAGTGGGGGTTGTGTTTGTTTAAAAGAGGCAAGACATACTATTTTTATCCAGACTGGATCAAGATTTTAACATGAAGCAATAACACATGACTGTCATTTTACATCTGTCTTAAGAAGTAACACTTCCTTCTCTTAATTAATGAAAGTGAATTTGTGGAATGGCCTTCTTATTGATCACAACCAGGAACTGAATTTTGATGTGCTGCATCTGCATCTTCTTATTTGGGTTATCAAATATTCAAAGAACATTTGATCAATTTTTGTGTGTTTCTNGTTTTTTTTTTTTTTTTTTTCAGAAGGCAAAGTATTTCTCTCTCTCATTAGGTTGACTGACACCGTTTTAAGATAAGTCACTGAGGGCCTAAGGGGAATGCCAGGGATGTATTTTTAATGAGATCTTGGAATTACAGGTGTACTGGGTTACAGGAATGGTAGCAGTCTCTGCTTGGTTCATCGTGAGCTCTGCTGAGATAATTGTGGCATATGGAGGAGCAGAGGTACTGCAGTCCCAGCTGGTCTATAAACTCCTGAGCACTTGGGATCATTGCAGGCTTTGTTCTTCACTTTTGCAGGCCAGTTAAAAGGTAGCAGAAACCGTGCCAGAGCTGCAAGCCTTGGAAAGTTGTGCTGGGTGTTGTTCATGGTGTGAAAGCTGTTTGAGTAAGAGGCAGCAAGAGTTGGAAGGCAGGCTTTAGCTGACACTTCAGAAATGTAGAAAAATGTGTTTTGTTGTATTTCAGGTACTGTCTGAAACCTCTGGCCTCTGGGTACCTATTGTCTTTGCTCTCCCAGGCTGTCCCTGAGATGCCCTAATAGAGTGATGGAGTCTGACTGACGTCCTGATAGATTATTGCTCCCCTTGCAGCGTTCACAGACTGTGTGGACTAGTTTTCCAGATCACACAATCATGATTTCTTAGTTATTGCAATCATTTGGTAGAAACAAATGATTTTTTTTCCCACTTTCAACAGTGTTTGTCTTGGTCTGTCTTTTAGTAGCAGGCACTGGCTGTCACAAGTCTTTGTAGTACTTTACAGATACACCTACTTGGAACATTTTCTTTGCCTTTGCCTTTTTGCATTGCACTGTAGAGCAGAATATGAAACTTTAAAATAATCACTGCCCTGGTTTCAAGGTTGATTACATTGTTTTATGACTATAATGTCTCAAAATAACCAATAGCAGCATTCCCTTTAAAAGAAATTCAAGTAACTGAGTGCTGATGTATCCAAGAAGAGGAGGGCTTTGTTTGCAGCATCATTCTTTTGTGCTTTTCAGTTTGTTTTAATTCTGTCATGCTTCCTTTCTAATGTTATATACTAATTTAAATAATAGAACTTGTACATAAATACACAGTCATGCAAGAATGACTAAGGATGATAAAATTGGAACAGTGATGCTAAGTGCAGCATTGCAATCAATAGGACTGCAATGGTAATAACACCAATATGTCTAGTTAAAGAGATGTAAATTGCTCTTAATCTGAAAGAAGGTTAGAACCACAGTGGAGCAAGGAAATGAGTAAGCTGCAGTCTGAAAGCTAGCAAAGATGTCTGTGCCCACTCAGAATATGTCTTGCTTCACAAAGAGCATCCTCAGGGGGCCTTCAAGGGATTGCTATAAAGTGAGCAGGAGCTCTAGAGAACAGAGATGTCCTATGCAGCAGAAAAGCCCTGCTACTAGCAAAGAAATATTAGAGAAAACTAGTAGGAGGAATTTTCAAGACTGAATTCAAGTTAAGCTTGGAAATGATATGGCTCTTCCTGACACCTGCACTCCTGTGAGCTCGCCGTGGCATATCACAAAGCACAACGGTGCTTCCTGTGAGCAAAGGGTGTGGAAACAGACACAAAATGGATCAGCCAAGGCAGACTGGACAATCTGCCATCCTCTCAGCTCCTTCCAAGGGGCTGTTACAGTCCTGTGCAAAATTAACCCTGTACAAGGAGAGGATCTCAGAGACAATGTTCAGTGGACAAACTCCCAAGCACCCTGAGCTCAAGCTGCCCTTGCAGCTTTAATTTGCTTTATTGTGTCCACTCAAGGTATTTCTGTTCACTTGATATGCAGAAGCACTCATTGTTCAAAGATCCCTGCAGATGACTAGGCACCGTGAAGGTGCATTAAGGTTAGAGCATTTATCTTAGCTCTGAAGTCCTCTGCTGGGCTGGTGTCAGATGTCCAGTGTTGCTCTCACATTTCTTCCCGTTTCTCATGCGTGTTTCTTTTCAGTGATGCTTTAGAAATAATAAGGAAAAAAAGAGGCCACCATTTCCTTTCTCCTCATTGACCATTTAGATTGAAAATTGTAACTAGAATTTGGAAAGCTGGGGTGCTTCCTGTGAATAAATACATCTGAAAAAGAATCACCAATTTTATGTGAAATTTTGACACCCTCCCTCAGGGAGGTATTTCCCTAAATTGTTGTGCTACCCGCTGTGGGAGAAAGAAGGTCAGGAATTGGTCCTTGGCATGCAGTGCTGTTTAATGCCTCAGTGCAGCACTAAGTAGAGAGTAAGTGAGGATATAATAAGCAATGAAGTTTATTTAGGATGAAAGAGTAGATGGCTGTGATGCACAATAGTTGGGAAAGCATATCAGATGCAAGAAATAAAGATATCACTGAAGTTGCTGCTTCTCAAGCAATGAGCTGAAGACCTCGTATACATGGGATGTAAGCTGTGATTTAGACTTCTACACAGAGGTCTTTATCTTACACACATTACTATCCAGGAGTCCATCCTCAAAGGTTACAGCTTCAGTCTCAGCAAGGTGTGAAAAACAGTTCATGGACCAGATACCAATTGATGTCCATTGATATAACCCCTTGAAAATGAAGACCTAGTGCCTTTCTCTTTTAGCCTATGGAATGCAATGTGGTCCCCCTGACTTAGAGCCAAATGTTATATGCTGTAATGAACTCCTACTCTAAACACCTTTTTTTTTTTTGCTGATAAAAAAAAAAACAAACCTTGACTGCATGTTCCTTGCAGATGGTAACTTTTGAGCCATTTATTCATGGCCCAAAATTTAGCTTTAGCTGACATTCACAGGAACCTGTTGTCTACAGAAAGGCTACAGGATTATTTAAGAGAGAGATTTTACCCTGAAGGTGTATTGGAAGAACACAGCCTTTAAAAAAAGACAGGGAAATGCTTATATTTTTAAGTATATCTCTAAAATAATGAAGATAATGGAAAGATGTGAAAGGCTTAAATGGAGATTCATGCAAATTTTCCAGGCTGCTTTATAAAGTTTAATGAAATATTAAAAGCAGAGGTGATGAATCATATGCAAAGTCGCAGTTCATTATGAATGGGCTGGCACAGGTAGACTGCCACTTTATTATAGTCCCTGTGAAGTGTCTGTTGTTGGATTTAAGTATCTGTAACCCTTAAGAAAAGGTTCATCATGCACAAAAGTAGCAGTTAGTAGTAGCTGTTCAGCCTTGATGCTAGGTGACAATTCTGTTGCTCACTGGAACGGCAATGAAAAGAAGAAGAACCTATTTTAGTCACCCAGTCTCACCAGCTGAGTTGTTTGCCTGCCACTTGGATTCTTGAGTGGGTTTCTGTTCAAGGACTTCAATTTTTTAAAGAACATAAACTCTTATTACTATGAACTGTTACTTAATAAAGCTACGTCTGGGTCCTTGAATAGTGTACAGCCAAAGGAACATTAAATAGATCCATATTTCTAAAGCCAGAAAGCAGGACTTTTGCTTGAGGAGCTGGTTCTATGCATACTGAAGCAATACAGGAAAGTTATCACTCCTCAGAAATTAATTTAATTTTTCTCCCCAAACAACCTGCTTCCTTGTTGCTTTTAACCTTGATCGTTGCATTAATAGATGATAGAGGCACTGATGGGAAAAGCATAAGAAAAGTGCTGAGATGCTGAAATACAGCGATCTGAGGACACTTATATCACAGAGCAGATAACCTGTTTGCTTTTATTTGTGAGCTTTCAACCATGAATGGAGAAATGGCACTCCACAATTATCGATCAGCTTACCCCACTGTCTGCCATTAGAAAGTGCTTCACTTAGACCTACTGCCAAACAAAGGACACTGCAAACAGATGCCGCCGCAAACGTGCCTTACCTATTGCTTGCTCACTGAGCTAGGAGATTGTATTCGCTTTGCAAGGCTTCTAATATTTCAAGAATTACAAGTTAAGTGATTTTAAAAATCTCTTGCTGGACGGCATTATCGTGGAAGGGCTATTTATGGTATCTGCATGAGTAAACTGATAGCAGCCTGGCTGCTTATTCTGGGTCTCCAAATTCATTTTTCTGATGGCTTATTGGAAACTTGGGTGGGGACAGTGCTCCTGTGTGGTGTCTCCTCATTCCTCATGAATTGTCTTTCAAATGATTAAAGCTACTTCTTTCTGTCAGAAGGTGTGGCTCAGCCTGATATTTTACAGTAATTAGGCAGCTTTTGGTTTTGCAACATGATAAGTATGTAACTGGGATTTGGACGAGCAAATTCTGTGCTGGCCTCGTACTGTAGATCTCAGAGTGTGATCTCATCACCTTGCGATTTCCACTCCTAGATTATGCAAACTTACCCTGGGGTACCCAGGGCTAGGAATCCCTCACTGAAGAAAGCAAGCAATGAGACTGAAGCTGATAGTAAGGATTATGAGCTGTGAAAAAGAGGCAAAAGTACTGTAGAAATGGGAAGAGATGAAGAACAGAGACCCTGGAGTAGCTTGGAGCAAAGAAAGATGCCAAGGCAGAGAGAGCAGAGTCTTGAAAGCACTTGGATTGAGCAGAGCAATGAGGAGGGGACTCACATATTTCAGAATTTCTGCTATTGAAAACAGATTCCTGCACCCAGAAATTCATGGTAAATGTAGCTAGAGTCAATATTTTTTTTTTAAAGCTGAACATAGACCTTTCCTTGCCCTGTTCCCAGCTTTGGCTGTGGCTGTTATTTCCCAACCCCTAGGAAAATAATTTGAAATAATGCTGTTGTTTTCAGACAAGCATGTCATTTGTTTTACCGGTCTGTAGTTGATTAATTTGCAAATGATATTCCCAATAAAGTGCTTAGAAGTAGATAATTACAACTATATTAACAGTTACCGGGGAAGCAGATGGTATTCTGAGGAGCTGCCATGTAGAATTAGTGCTGATGCTCTACTGTAATGTACCATATACCCCAGCAACCCACAAACAACAAACTAAAATCCTGCTGATATTCCAGATTGTAAGTAAATTGTGCTATTGCTTCACATTCGGTTCTTCTCTGAATTTTTATGTGTGTTTTCTAGATAGCTACAGTGCTTAGTGAGCTGCTCCTTTTTATGTTCACTCACATAACTCTCCACGTCTGGATTTTGTGTTTTCTCGGTATTTAAACCCACTAAAGAGAAGTTTCTAGGCTCTGTGTCAGTGTTTTCTCCGCCCTCCCACTAGATGCTCCAAAGCCCATGTTAACTCTGTACAGAGAGGCACTCTTAATTCACCGTGTTGCTCAAACCCAAATTCCCTGTGAGGTGCTAAATCATGGAAGCTGGGAGCAAACCATTGGCGTTTCGTGTGCTCACCCACCCCCACTGTCTCCTGCTCCCTTGCTTCTTTGCTTAAGCTCCCTGATGATAGAATATATCCTTCTTTGTGCTCCTGGCAATCAACAAAAAGGCCACAGTGTCACTGCAGTTCCTTCTGCACCTCTACCCCTCGATGGCTTTTGTTTTAAGCAAACTTGAGTGATGCAAGTAGCAACAGCACGCACAGGGACTGGAGGTTGCAGCAAAGTTGAGATTCCTGCCCAGGGCCAGTTGAGCAGTGCCAGCGTCCAAAGACAGCTCAGTGCAGCCAAATGGCAAGGAGCCTGTTCAGGGCACACTTGTATTTCTTTGTTTATTGTAGTTGTCATCTACACATTTAAATAGAGCCAAGGTTTCTTTCTTTCCCCTCTTTTCTTTCTTTCTTTCCCCTTTTCTCTTTCTTTCCCCTCTTTTCTTTCTTTCCCCTCCGTTCTTTTCTTTCTCTTTCATATTTTTCTTCTTCTTCTCCTCCTTTTTTAAAAAAAAACCAACAAAACAACATGCTTAAGGACACTGAAAATACTACAGAGATTTTTTGTCAGGTATTTTCCCCTCTTGGAGTGCATTTCCTTGGTGTAACTGTTTCAAAAGCATGAACAGAGCATAGCATCTGTATTTGGATGTAGACTGTGGGCACCTTCCAAGTTAGAGGATCAGACGAGAAACATTTTAGGTAAGTCACAGTGCTTAGTGCCTGGTTGGAAATACCTGGGTTCTGTATGGCTGGACGGGGCTCAGACTGGTGTTATTTTATCCAGGGCTTGTGAGGAAACCTGGAGGGAGCTGTCAGATATGGTGCCCTTTATTTTTTTTTTTTCAGCCAAAGAAAGGAAATTTTTCAGAAGCTCCTTTCTGTGTAGTCCAAAATGGAATCTCCTTGCAGATCCATCTTGTTTTGCAGCCACGTGCAAGCTGAAGTGGCTGCCTGTTGTCTTGCTGGTCCAGCATGACAGAAGCATGCATGGGCGTGGGCTCACAAGTCATGACTTGACATGAGCAGAAACACTTCAGGCACAGTGAAAGACAGTGGCAGAAAGGCAGGGCAGCTGGAGCAGCATTTCAAATGAGTTTCCAAGGGGAAGCTTAAAAATCTCCAGCCCACGGAAACAAAACACTCTTTAGTGTAATCAAAAGCCCAAAGGAAAGTCTCGGGCTACAGAAGTAGGAAAATGTTTTGCTCTTGTTTGTTGTTATGAGGGAGCATCTTCTACACTACCCTTGATAAAAGAGGATTGCCTTCAAGCTGTACCTGATTCCCTAAGCAGTAGAGTTTTGAATGGAAATTGCAGCAGCATCCGGAGTATTAGTTAATTGCTTCAGTCAAACCAGCAAATGTTGCTGCCTGCCACCCTGCATCTGTAGGTTAAATGAGCAGAATTAGCATTGCTGACTTTTGGGGCATCTTCAGGAAAATGTGACAGAGAGGACTTTGGCCAATAAGGTCTCCTGACCCTAGAATACACTTCCCTCAATATGCATCAAAGTATATCTCTGGCTTTTTTCCCAGCTTTGCTTCTCTTGGTAGAAATGAGAAGTTATTGGATTTATTGTAAGTAGGGCGAGGGGGTGACACTGTGGCTTGTTCTTAAGGTTCTGTAGCATGTCCTTCTAAAGGGTCCCCTTTTCTGCTGCTTTAAACTGCAACCATTTAAGCAAAAAAAACCCTAACCACCTTTCCAGTAGATTTTCCTTGCAAATACCATATAAAGTTAGCAACTTCCTGAAAATGAAGTGCTGAAAAACATGCTGTTCTGCTCTTTTTAAGAAACACTTCAGCCTTCTTGAACAGCTTGTGCTTCAGAGCAGTGGTTTGATAGCTGGCAAGGAGGTAGTCTCCTTTGTCAAGGATGCTTTTTCTGTCCTCATAAAAACAAACCCCATTTTGGAGCAGATTATGAATCTTAAAGAAGAAAAAGACTGAGATGTGACCTGTAAAGATTTTATTAGGTCTATATTTGTCTTTGGATATCTCTGCTTATGCTGGGGCTTGGTAGAAGCTATAGAACCTGCATGAGCAGTTGCAAGTGAGTAATTGGTGGGGGGCAAGTGAATCTCAGCTTACCTATTTTAAGCACTGGAGAGGAACATGTTGCTGGGGCTCTGGTAGGGAGAAGGAAGAAAGATCACACAATGATGTGACAGGGTCTGGTCAGGTGAAACAGAAGAATTAGGAAATGGGGAGAGGGGAAGAGACTGATAGCTGGATTGAAAAAGATTGGAGGTTGGAAAGTGAGGACAAAGAGGGTGGTTAGTCCTAGCAAGAAGAGTGGGATCATTTTGAGGATCATAAGTAAGGTAAACTAGGAAGGTGATACTGATATATTCCCAAATACCTCCACACTTTGCTGTTAAGAGTATTTTTTGTCTATTTTCAAGTATTAGTCCACGTCAGTGAGGATAATATGTTATTGCTGTTAGTCACTCTACAAGATGCAGAAGTCCATGTGGTATAACTTAACACTGAAAACTTTTGTTGTGGATAGCCACACCAGGTTACAGTTCTGGTGCGTTCTGGAAAGCACATGGAAGATCTGCAGTACAAGAAGAAACTTTTAAATTATTAAGAACTGGGGAAGTTGAGATTATTCCTGCAATACTGCTTTGCCCCTTACATGTTGCAATAGCCTTGCATCTGTCATGCCATGGTGCTCTGCTGGGATTTAAGCCTCACCAGCTGTGCAGGCCAGTTGATGGCAGGTGGGATTGTTGTCAGTGGGATTGTGCTGTCCCTTGAAGGAGGTTGAAGTAGTTGGTGGTGAACAGCAGCAATGGCTAGATCTGGCCAGCCTTCTGCTTAGCTACCAGGCCCCTGAAACTGGGTTCTGTCTCTTGTTCTTTCAGATTTCCCCATGACACTAAGCCCCTTAAATCAGGCTTTTGAAAGATGATGGCTAATTGCATGTTTCACATTTGTCTGGAAGCCCAGCCTCAGCCTTAGGGCTTGTTTTGCAGAAGAGCATAGCCGTAACAGAAACCAGTGAGGTTCAGCTTTGAAAATACAAAGCACTGCATAATGTTAAAAACTCTGAAAAATCATGGCCTGGACATCTTAAGGCAGGGTTTCCTAAATGGCTTTAATTTATCTGTTCCTAAGCTCCCTCTGTATGAAACAGAATAGTAGTTCCCTCAACTTGCAGGGATTTGGTGAAGATTAGTGAAGTGCCTGTGAAGCCCTCACTTATTTCAGTGATGAGTGCTGTAGAAAAGCCCATAAGGAAATTACTAATTTTGTCTTCAGAGCCCTGTTTGAATAGTTAGCAGGAAACAAGCCGTAAGGCCGTACCCTTAACAATGATAAGGCAAAATATTGAATAGCTCCTTTATTAATTCCACACCAGCCATCCTGTGCTGTGAAGGAGAACTGCACTTTAAAAAAAAAAAAAAAAAGGTTGAAAAAACTTAGAGTGTATGATAATGTATATGCAAAGCATACCAAATTAAGTGTGCCTCAGCAACCATAATTCTTTCATTGCCTAATGTTGGAGGCTTGATTTTCGTAGCCCGGAGAAGGTTCTTTTTAGCAGAGCGTGGTTTTGGAGTGTGTGTGTGTGTGTGATGCAGTATTTTAATAGAAATGTGACTTTTAGAAGTGTTTAAGAATTGTTTTACTCAGTGCATAATTCAATTTAAAAATATGTCTCACTTCTTTTAAGATGTGAGGAATTTCTAGCACTGACATTTAGTATCGCTCTTGCCCCCCCTGCCCCACCCTGCTAAAGGTCCTACCTTGTAGCATTTTTTCATTTACTTACACAGCCAAAATCACTGGGAATGCTTTGATGAGGAAGGAGGGCAGAATCACAGAAGCATCCAGGTTGGAAAAGACCCTGAGGATCACCAAGTCCAACCTAGAACCCTATTCAAACCAACACAACAACATTTGCCTTCAACCATATCCCTAAGCACCACATCCAAACCACCCTTAAACACATCCAGGGTGGGTGACTCCACTTCCTCTCTGGGCAGCTCATTCCAGTGCCTCTCTTTGTGAAAAGCTTTCTCCTAATGTCCAACCTAAACCTCCCCAGCCTCAGCTTGAGGCCATTCCCCCTTGTTCTGTCTCCAGTGACCTGTGAGCAGAGCCCAGCAGCAGCCTCTCCACAATGTCCCTTCAAGTAGCTGTAGAGAGCAATGAGGTCTCCCCTCAGCCTCTTCTTCTTCAAACTAACCATCCCTAGCTCCCTCAGTTGCTCCCTCCGTTTTACATGCAGTTATAAGGAGATATTTTAACAGCCCATATTGACTTTTGCAAAGATCAGAGAGCTCTTTGTGGAGGAGGAGGGAGGGAAAGGCCCAGAGAGCGAATTCAGCCGCAGCGAGGTTAATGCACTCGCCCAAAATGATAACGTGAAGCTGCGAGAGAGCCAAGAATAGCAGCACCCACAAATCCTGCTGAGGAGGTTGATCCTCTGAAGTGACACCCTCCTTGCAAGGTGCCGATCCTCTGCAAGTTGTTAAGTTTAAAGGGCACTTAGCCCCCAGCAGGATCAGGCTCCTATTTCCTGCTCTGCCTATCTGAGGCTTGATCTTGCTCGATTGTACACTCGTAAAGGTTTCCTAGCTCCATTCTAGGAGCCAACTTCGGGATTACTCAGGGGTTTTTCCTGACCCTGGTGAGTCTTTTTGAACACTCACTAGTTCCAGACAGCAAACATCCATGGGGTTCTGTCTGGGAGGCAAGAAGAAGCCCTGGTGCCATGCCTGCTCTGGGCTGAGGCCATTTGGACCCAGAAAGGGACCAGCTCCCTGCCACTGAGGCAGTGTTTTGCAGTGGTTCAGCTGCTGCCTTTTGTTAGCTGCAAAATACTGTCAAGTAAAATAAAAAATGCCATTTTTTGGTTACAATAGGCACACTTGAAATTTGTAAGTAAGTGTGGTGTTACTATCTGCGTGGGTGCTGCTGGCTTTGTCTGAAATTTCAGAAAGATGCCTAAAAATCAGAAGGGAGGTGCGAGCCTGTCCATCATTCCATTTTTATCCCCAAATACTCATTTTCCTGCAAATAAGCATGTCTGGCATGCTGGGAAAAATTCTCCATAAAGACAACAGAAGTTAAAGGATGTGGAATAAAGTATCCGTTTACTTCTTTTAGGGAGGCGATTGTCCCCTGGGACTCAGCTTTGGTGAGGCCACACCTTCAGTATCGTGTTCACTTTTGGGTACTGCAATACAAGAGAGATGTGGAGGTGCTGTAGCATGTCCAGAGGAGGGCAACAAAGCTGGAGAATGGCCTGGAGAATAAATCTTATGAGGAGCAACTGAGGGAGCTGGGAATAGTTAATGTGAGGAAAAGGAGTCTGAGGGGAGACCTCATTGCTGTTTACAACTACCTGAAGGGACATTGTGGAGAAGCTGCTGCTGAGCTCTTCTCACAGGTAATTGGAGACAGAGCAAGGGGGAATGGCCTCAAGCTGAGGCTGGAGAGGTTTAGATTGGACATTAGGAGAAAGTTTTTCATGGAGACAGTGGTCAGGCACTGGAATGAGCTGCCCAGGGAGGTGGTGGAGTCACCAACCCTGGATGTGTTTGGGGGTCATTTGAATATTGTGCTTGGGGATATGGTTTGGGGTGAATCTTGTAGAGTAGGGGCGTCGGTTGGACTTGGTGATTCTGAAGGTCTTTTCCACCCTGGATATTTCTGTGATTCTTTACATGGGTGCAGGAGGTTAAATTTGTGTGGTGGACAAGCTCTTTGTTCAGAATGATTCAGGGTTTTGGTTTTTTTTTAAGTATCTGGGTCAGAAGGTTTCGATCCAGTCTCTATTTGGGAATCCCTGATACAAGCAAAGTTGTAGTCTATTGCTGAAGTGCTTAGCCACAAATTGTTGTAGCTGTTCTGTGATGATAGCAGACTTCTGATAGGTGATACAATATGGAGATCGTGGCTAATCTTACCTTCATGTGACTTGTTGCAGTTGGACTGTAAGGCTGTATGAGGGGTGAGGCTCCATGGGGAAATGTTGGACATACTGTACTTCCACCTGTCAAAGGCAGGTTTTAAGGTCTGTGGAGCTGCTAGTAGTGAAGCTTATGGTACAGCACATACCTAGAGTACATTTGAAAAAAATAAATCTCAGACTGGAACAGTGAAACAGACTCTTTCTCTCTGCAGTGATAGATTTTAGCCAGTTGATGGTCAAGGCCAGCTGCTTTGTAATTCTTTTGTCTTCCTTTCAGCCACAAAACAACTCTTCAGTTTTGGTGTGCCCTCTGTGATTCTGTGCTGAAACACATCAGTTCCTCCGTGCTACTCATTTTCTCTTGCCTGAGCGGCATCCTGCACCATCCAGTTCCACAGATTAATTCAGTGTTGTACAGCCACTTTTTGCTCTCTGGTTGTGTGTCAGACAGTGCCTGAAATCCTGATCTCTGTGTCTGCACAGCCATATGGCCTCTCTCGTGTGACCTCTCTGTGCCAGGCCCATCAGACGATGGCTGGGATGCTGCCTTCTTTGCCTTGCTGGGTCTGGGAGTAGGAGGAGGTGAAGCGGCAAGCTGGCTGCCCTCCCTTCCGCCCTTTTCCATGTGGAAAGCAGCCTTGGAGCTCTGTCTCCATTAGGAGCAGGCTGCTGATGCAGCTATACCCACACACTGCAACAGCAAAGCAGTCCTGGGTGGACTGCTGGAAATAGCTTGTCCTGGCAAAACCCAGCTTTTTGACAAGATAGCTTATTACAGCCCTGCCCTTCCCTTGCAGAGGAAGCAGCACCAGCACGAGCTGGTCAGAGATTGTTTGCCTTGTAGACGCAGGGTGAGACCTCCTGTGCCTCAGGGGGACCTTGTCCTGCTTTCTCCCTCAGCACCATGGGACCTTTGGTGACAGCACAGGCACGCTCGCAGCACAGCTGGAGCCACGCAGCTTCGCTACACATTCACTCATCTCCTTTCCTCTATACTGCCTTTTAATTTCTTGATTTCCCCCTTTCTCTTCCAGCATGCAGTGTCCTTTCCCTTTATATTTCCAAGGGAATGAGCATTCACTGTCAGAATCACCTTCCTAACCCAGCAGACATCATCACAGAGGTGTCAGCACAACAGCAGACAAGGGCTTGGCCCTGGTCCTTGCCTGGATGTTCTCCTCCCTCTTTCCAGCAGTCCTGTTGCATTTACTTAGGCAGAGTTTACTCCACTTGCTTAGTTTATCTTCCATTTTAATATGGCTCTATTTTTTCTTTGGCTGGTAGTTTATCTGAGTGATTGCAGTGCAAGACCTCTCTAGCAAACAATTATATTTTGAAAATCAGGTGGCAGGCTGGAATATGTGACTGCATTATATTTCTGAGTGTTGTGTTTGGGTTAGAAGACCAAATGGCAGTTTCTGTGGGGAGCTGTGCACTCCACCTTGGAGCACAAAAATTGCTCTGCAATGTCAGGTTTATGTGCTGCCCAGCCTGGTAGTGTGCCTCTGACAGCAGCCAAAGGAGCTGCTGCAAGGATTTGGCAAGGAGTCTGGCTCACCATTCCCCTCATCTCCATCAGCCCCAGCTCTTGGGCATACTTTGGATGAGGAGTTTAGATGGGAGCCAGGAGCATGCCTGAGAAGAACACAGGCTGCAGGATTCATTGGCAAATAAATGGAGGGCAATAGGTGTACTCATGGGAGAAAGTTTTCCATCTGCTGTCTTAAAGGGTAAAATTTTGTGACCCACCTTTCCTCCTTTGGGTTGTGAGAGGAGAGGAATTACTCCAGATCAGTAGGTGTGTAAACAGCTGTAGGATACATTGCTGTGGCAGCACTTGGAGGAATAGGCCAACCACAAGGACTTGTTAAAACAGTATTTACAGGATTTTTTTTCCCCCTGCCTCCTGGAATAACTCCTCATTTCTCTGCAGCAGCAAGAAAGGCTTTTCAGAAATGTTATTCTTTTTCCATGGATGGCAGGTCAGACTTCTCCCTTGATGTGTTTGCTTGTCACAGAAGTGGTATCCAGCTTTCTCTCTTTTTTTTTTTCTCTCTTCAGATTCTGAGATTCAAAGATGATGTTTGTCAGTCCAGTGGGATAGAAGTAGCATACCTTTATCACCATCATCATCACCAATTATAGGAATCACTAAGGCATCTGTCACTGTGGTAGAGAGGTACTACAATATGTCTGTAAAGCATCTGGTTCCTTCAAGAGAAGGAACTAGTTCTAATTCCCTCTGCTTCAGTTATACATCTTTTGCTTATGGGTACTTGAATTCGTGTAGTTTAATTCAGGATTACACTCCTGGGGCCATTCCACTGTTCAGCACTTAGTAATGTAGAAGATCCACTGCCAGCTTTGAATTGCAGTCTGATAGTTTTAGTATTTGTGCTCAACCTCATCTTCTCACTGAGAGTGAATTCTGGAGAGGGAGACCATTGGAGATGTAATGTCTCTGGCCCGGTAGGTTTAGCTGTGGTTTCCATTGAGTTGCCCTCACTATGTGTAGCTGCTCCTCCTCGAGTGCAGAGAAATAGGTGGACCTGTGCAGAGCTTCAGCTGGGCTTCTGGCATTTGTCAGGTATCCATTCTTGTCCCTGTCTTTCAGATGCACAAATGGAGCATGCCGCTTGCCTCACTGGATATCGTAAATACTGAATGTTATAATAAAATTAGGAGCACAGATGTTCCTCTTACAACCAGTGCACCCTGTATACAATAATAGTAATGAAATATATCCATTGCTGTTCTCTGTGGTACTAAATTTTCTCCAGTGAGGCATCTTGCTTTAATAATAAAACCACATTTTCTTAAACAAGGGAGTATCAGATTTACATTGGCAGTAAGTCACTGCTTTCAAATAGCACCGAGAGAGATATCCAAGGTAACTGTAAGACTCTCTAGGACAGCTGACTGCAGCCAGGTGGAGTGATCCACCTAGGTCCACCATTCGTCTTCATTTCTTTTTTTCATCAGAGCAATTAATGAAAGAGGATTTTCAGCCTAGAGGCTCGCTCTCTGCTGCCAAAGAGGAGATGCTGTTGTTGGAAGGCTGCTCAAGGTTTAAAGCCATCTACTGCAATCTGATGAAATTTTTATTTTCCAGCCATGGTTGTAGCCAGAGGTTCTGGCCAAGGACCTTTCCTCTACTAACCTGTAATGGAAAGCAGATTGCTCTGAAGAGGTTGTAGTCCAAGGCCTGATGCTGCCTGTGAGGAAAGATAGGTGTGGGCTTATGAGATTGTCATCAGTGGGCATAACCTTGTATGCCTTTTGTTTTCGTGTGGTGGTGAGACACTGGCACAGATTGCCCAGGGAAATTGTGCATGCTCCCTCCCCAGAGGTGTTCAAGGCCAGGTTGGAGGAGGCCTTGAGCGACCTGTTCTAGTGGGAGGTGTCCCTGCCTATGGCAGGGGGTTGGAGCTGGATGAGCTTTGGGGTCCCTTCCAACCTAAACCATTCTGTGATTCTATTCTATGTTTTTCCTGGAGGAATGCAGACAATAATGTGAGTGTGGTGCTGTAAAACCCTGCCTAAGCACCTGCTGCCTTTATCCTGGCTGCCCCTCTCTTGCTCTTTAAAAGCAGTCCTTTTGACTCCTTTGGGTCACTTTGCAGACTTGGGCCCCTGCTGCTCTGTACTCTTAATTATCCAGATGGAGAAAAGTGCTTGTGGTGACCAGGGCATGGCTGCAGTAAATGTTATCCTTCCAGGTGGAAGAGGGGTCAGATTGTGGTGAGAGAGGAAGAAAAATAAAGGAAAAAAGTGACAAAAAACTGTAGGGGAAAAGTGGAATGAAAAATATGGGGGCTAGAACTTCACCACTAATAATTCTCACCAATCTGACTTTTCCCTAGTAGCGTTCCATTCATTTACACTGTCTGCATTAAATTTATCATCTCTGGGCTAGCTGGAAAATGGAGGTCAAATTTCATTTTGGCCTGCAACGTGATAAAAATGACCTGCAAAAGGTAGATGACAGGCTGTTATTTTATGCACTGGGAAACAGCAAAGATCAGATCCTATCTCCCGTGCTCCCTCTTTTCCTTGCATGTCTGATGCTAGTCTCTATCCGTAATGTATCACTGTTGAGTGCCCTGATTTGTTGGATGGCTGGTCAAGGTTTAAAACAAGAACGATCTGTTTGGAAGTGGCAGTCTCAATCAGCGTGGGATGATGAGGCACCTTTTGCCATCTGAAATCTCCACCGAGTCACTCACAAGTCATAAAAATACCAAGTGTGTTGATGTGACAGTCAAACAAACTACTTGTTATAGTTCATTTCATCTCCAAAGCTGTCTATTAATAGTAATTAATGATTCCTCAGCCAGCTGCATTTCACTGTGTCTGAACAACTTTCAGGAGGCAGGAAAAATCCTGTTAAAAATACAGCGTGCCAACGGAGCTTGTGGATAGCAGGAGGGTGTAAAAGTTAAACTCTTATTTGGGAGGAGAAAAAAAAAAAACCCAAATCACCAAACAAGCGTTTCTGTAGCACTTGGAGTATTTTGGGATCTACACTGAATAGAGACTGTAAAGGATTAGTCTAGGATTAAGAATCCTTTAAACTTATGAAGTGCTTAACCTTCACTGTGTCTGCTTCTTATGCTGCTTGCAATATTGCTCTGCCACTTTTGCAGGGGAACTGGCAGCAGAGCGGTAGTGCTGCAATGCAGCCTTCTCCACGTTGGGGCTTTTATGATTCAGTGCTACTTTTGGTTTGCTTTGTAAAGATCGTTGCAAGGGCTTATCTTGTGTAATTGTTTTACTGCCACCTGCATTACAGCATAATTACCTTTCAAAAATGGTAGATCTCTTTTTTTTTTTTTGCTAACGTTTAAAGGCAAATAATAGGCAACTAAACTGCAAGGTCTTGGGATGTGGCAGCATATAGGTGGTCATAAAATGTGTGCTCTATTTACAGCACATACTTCTGTCTTTATCCTTTGGTTTTCTTTATTTTTCTTTTGTTTTGGGTTAGTTTTTATTTGTTTGTTTGGGTTTTTTTTTTTTTTTCCCCTGCTTTCTTTTTCTCCTTCCCTCCTCCCACCCCAGCAATGGTAGATGGCGATGATGATTTTCTCTTCCTGATATTTTTTTTTCCCCTTGTCTGTCCTCTTTTTACATAGAGTTAATCATAACTCGTGATGGTGGTGGGTTTTTTTTTTGTTTAATGCATTTGTTCTGATCTTTATCTGATGGCTGCCCTACAGTTCAGGAAGGATGGATGTTCTGGTATTTTCCTCAACTATAACGACAATCAGAAATATGGCAAATAAATCTAAGACAGATTGGGCGAAGTAAAAGAAGTTGTCTTAAAAAGGAAACGTAGCTATTGCTTATGAAGAGCAACAACAAGCTTTTTAAAGTTTGAAGATGTATAAATGCAACTGTAAATCTGTCTATCTGTTTTCTGCTCGGAGCCTGTAAATGCCCTTAGGTTCCTATGATAAACTGCTTGTCCGATAAATATCTTTGAGCTTTCTGTTCCCTGCAATTATGTGCCAGAAATTACAGGAGGTGCCTTTAGTTGCATGCGGATGGCAGTTCCTTGCCTGCTGCTGTAAATCCTCTGTTACCTGAAAGGTTAAAATATGGAGGTGAGGACATTAAAAACGCGTCCAGAAAATGTAGATGACAGGGAAAAAAAAAAAGAAAATACAGTGACAGAGGGGAAATACCATAGATAAAATGATAAGGCAGAGAAATAAAGCATGACAAGACCATGAGAGTTTGCATAAGTAATGAGAATTGAATTCGTGGGTTTTAAATTGCTGTTTAAATTCCTATTTGCATGTTTATCGGAAATCTCCTTTGCTTAAGTAAAAGTGGCCTACATGCATTTTTAAAATCCATGTATAGCTCTGATTTTGTTAAATGGGGGAGTCCAACTCGGTTAGGTGCATCTGTATGATAACTATTTATGCTGGTTTAATGGTGGCAGTGTGTGTAGGTCAACAGCAGCTGCTTAAGATGGGCAGCATGAAGGGCTGGTCCCTGCTTTCCCTCAAGTCAGCTGGGAGACTTCGTCTTTGTTAAGAGCAGGACTGAGTCCTAAGTAACTTGTGGAGAACCACAGGAAAAAGTTCACACAGCCTTGGGCCTTCTGGAGCTTTGTAGTCCTCTGATGTTTGCAAACCAGTAGGGAAAGCTTCTTCTACAGAACTCTGAGCACCTTTTGTCAGGGTTTGGTGGCCTCGATTCCCAAGTCAAAGGCACTTAGAGGACTCAGTCTCGATTTTGTGTCTTTCATACTGCTGATTCTTCCTGGTTCTGGTGATTAATTGCAGTGGCCACTGAGTGCCCCTGATTCCTCAGACAAGTGCAAGTGCAAGTGCAAGGCCATAATCTGGTACTCAAAAAATTGCACTTTTAATGATGGAATATTTGAGCTCTCCAGTTCATGCATGTGCGAATTTGGCTGCCTTCCTATGTTCCTCGTACTTTTTTGGCTGCAAGAAAGCCTCTGTGCTTGGGTAGTGGCACCTTCCACGCATGTGCCAGCCATCTCCTGTGTGGACTTCAGTCTGCTCTTCCAACAGTCATCCTCTGGTGAACAAACCATGGCAGCATCTTGAGGAGGTGACCCAGACATGGTAGAGTTGAACATTTTCACAGAGAGAGCGATTGGACACTGGAATGAGCTGTGGTGCTTGAGGATATGGTTGAAGGTGAATGTCATAGAGTAGGGTTCTAGGTTGGGCTTGGTGATCCTGAGGGGCTTTTCTCACCTGAATGTTTCTGTGATTGTCACAGGTTCTCCAGCAGATAGAAAACTGGAGTAGGCAAGGGCAGCCCTTTGCTTCTCTTCTGGAGCAGTACTAGGAAATGTCTCCTGATGGACTGTACAGTCCTTTTGAAGGCAAGAGAAGTTTGTAGGGAATGGAGCCACTGCAGATCCAAGTCATGTGCCTCCTCTTATATGCATTCTTATGGCATCTCTGAAACAGATGCAAATTGAATTTCAAACAAAAGATATCACCAAGGCTGCTACAGTGGCAAATGACCTAGTCTTTGAGAAGTGACACTGCCATACGCGTTTGCAGGTGCACTGTTAGGCTTTGGATATGATGTAGGGTTCCTAGCAGAAAAAGAGCTGCTATTAAAACATAAAAATCTTTTTCTCTTTCTCAAAATGAGTCTATACTGTTACCAATTTTTTTATTTTTTTTTTTTGTGTGTGTGAAAATACATTTTTGGTTACAGAACCAAATGAAGTAGACTTTTTTTTTTTTTTTACCCCCACGTGTGTAACCTCTTTAATTAATCTATATATCTCTCCTGAATTTCTGTTTTCTCCTATACTGGCACTATGGAAAAGTCATATGTCTAATTTACATGTCCAAATTAGTTTCAACTTAGTTATATGGAATGATAATAGATTTCTTTTTCATATAATTAATGTTGTCTGCAAACGTAACGTGGATTAAATTTATCATTGTAAAGATCTTAAGATTTTAATATTTTTGCAGAGGCATAAATACAGGGTGGCTATAATTATTTCATTATGTATGTATAAAAATAGGATACGGGGAAAAGTGCATGCTTTCCTTCACTGATTACTCTTAATGTCTCCCAAATTTCCTGATTTACAATATTCTCCAAGGATGTAGATTTTTCTAATTGAAGTACAGTAATTTGCATATTTTTAGACCTTGTGACACAGTTAATTGATATGTCATTACTTATACGGCACTGAATCTATTTTGCGTGTTCACTGCAGAGCAAGGCTTTAACCTGAGGTGCAGTGGCACTTCTGCAAAGAACTCAAAACTATTGCATTGGATTTAATCTCTCCCTTTCCTTCCTCAGCCTTTCTTTATAAAGGCTAGGGAGAAAAAAAAAAA
>VWZI01011138.1:1324526-1384963 GCA_013396835.1 Psilopogon haemacephalus | reverse complement strand
AAAAAAAAAAAAAAGGATGATGTAGTAATTGGTGTAGTTCCTGTTCAAATGTACTTGTTAAAATAATGTTACTGTGTAAATGACAGGACGAGAAAAGTAAGAGCAAGTAAACAAAGAGAGGAAGAATAATGGGAGAGACAAGGACAAAGAAGATAAGGTTAAGGCTGGGGGGGAGCTAAATGTCAATAGTATCAGTGCTGGCTGTTTGAAAACCAAATTGTTCTGTTTTCTTTTACGCTATTCAGTATAAACTTGTTAAATGGTCACTGTGTCTAGGAATATTTTAGAAGGGTCTTTTAAATTTAGGAGCACTATATTCATCATGGGTGCTAGGAATGTGCCTAATAGTGCTCCAGTATTCAATAAGGAGCAGAGTTTCTCCAGTGGCAATATATTTATTTCTTGTGCTGCAAACCCCCGCAGAACTGAATGCTTTTGATCTTTATTTGCTGTCCAGGAAGGTGGCTTAGTTGTGTAAGAATGACCTGGGAGGGATTGTAAGTTTATTTTTCCAGGGTTCTGGTTGTAGGTATGGCTCATTAGCAGTGGCGTCCTCACCTCTGGTGGATTTATTATTAATATTGACCATTACTTACACAGCAGTAAGGGTGAAGGATGGGACTTACTGCAGGGTGAGAAGATAGGATTCTGCTCCTTGCCGCATAAAGAAGACAGCTCTAATGCAGCAAGGGAAGGTGAACAGTGATGGAGATGTGGGAAGAACTGGGTTGTAATGGATTGGGTCTGAAGTGCAGCAACACTTCAGGAGTGCTGATCAGGAGTGGTGCTGATATTTCTCTGGATCATCTCCTGAGAGCTGCGTCTGAAGGTACAGCAAGGAGCAGGCTGGTACATGTTCACATAGTGGATGTGGTGCATTCTGCACGCTTGCCTGTCCCTCAGCTCAATTGCTTTTTCTTCCTGGCCCCACGATGGATGTGATGCCCAAAATGTATGGCTTATGCCCGTGTTTGTGCCACCTGGGTTTTGCCCTGTGGGGCTGGCACTGTGAGTTCCTTATGAACGTTGTTATTTAAGGAATGCCTTACATGCTCTTTTTATCTTTTCTGCCTTGGGAGGATAAAGTTGATTGTGAGAGCCGAAGATGTCACTGAAGTGAGAGTTACTAAGGGAAGCTACAGCCTTTTCTTAAAAAGTCTGATGTCTTGGCAGGGGTTTCTTCTAAGGCAGCAATAAAAAAAATAAATATAAAGGCAGTGAGCACATCTTTTAAAAGGCTTGTACACTAGAGGCTTCTCGCTTCAAGATACTTCCCACTGAATCAAGCTCCAGAGAGAAATATGAATCCTGGCTACAAAAAATAGAATTCACTCTCATAGCAACTTGCCTTTTTTTTGTTCTTTCCTGCAAATGGGGTGAGGAAAGGGGGGGAAAAAAGTGGCAAAAGTAATTCTTGTCTCACCCTCTGAAATTGAGGTTCCTGTTCTCAGACCAGAACAATGTTTTAGAGCAGCAGCTCAGAAACATATATGGGGACTCTGCCCAAGGTAGCATTTAAGTTGGGCCTGATTTTGCTGCAGCTTCAAACATTCCTGAATTCTCTCTTCCCAAATAGACAGTGGACTGTTCTCCTATCACAGGACACGTTTTCCTCCTTTGTGAGTAAAACAGCTTTCACGAGCTGTGGAAACCAAAGTTGTTGAAATGGAGGAAGTTTTGATTTGGCTGATTGTGTGGTTTGGTTTTCTGGTTTATTTGCTGTGGTGTTGGTTTGGTTGTTTGTTTGGTTTGGTTTTTTAAAACTTAAACAAGCTATGGTGGACTTTTCCAGGTGACTAACATTAAAGACTAAAATGCTTTTATTTCTGCAGAACCATGGCATAGCAAGAGGGTTTTCATCTTTTTCTTTTTTTGTTTTTTAGGACAGCTTTAACTTCATATGCCTTTAACCATCTATGAGACAGGTATTTAGGATAAGCCAACTGTTTAGTCGCTGTGTCACTGGGGAGAGGGAGAGAGTGGCATCTCCAGGACATATCTGCCACTAGTCTTTGATGCCAGACTGAGGATATGACAAATGATATATGTGAGAAAATCAGCAGAAGAATCCAGGAGGTTTTGCTGTGCTGCAAGAATGAATATGCAGTTTGGGGATGGTATGAGCATAACGTCGTCAGAAGTTATTTCTTTATATTGTTACAGATAAATTTAACACCTAGAATAAAACAAAAATATGTGATATTTAAATTGTCTTTTTAAAAAATTCCTGACCCTTTTAACACCATCCCATTTCTGGCTTGAACTTTTCAGTAGTGGTCCAGTGAAGGAGTGTGGCATTGATGAAAATTAAAATATAATCTGCTCTATATGATTAATAATAATTAATAGAGACATTCCTTGATGATAGTATTAAATGAGGTGATTGATTTTGCGCTGGAAAAGTATCATTCCTCACAGGATACTTTTAACTACCCTGAGAACATATGTTTAGAATGAATATCTGTCGCACTTCAAGAAATACTTTATCAGTTCACAACAGTTCTAAGCGTCAATAAATTTATACTATAAACCACTAATTCTTAAAAAGCAACGTGAATCCTCTGGATGTTTTTACTCTGCTGCATTTGTTACTTTACTGGTCGTGCAGCCCTCAGGTTTTACTGCCCTTGAAAAAGAAGTGCACTTAAGCATTGATTGTGTACATAGCGAGTGCTGTAATTTCATAGACGAGTACATAAGGTGCTGCTGTGTTGCAGCTCAGCAGCCTGTGTGTGAGTGCTGCTAATCTTCTCTTCTTTGGGAAAATTTCTGAAGGTTACTCTGCTAATACCGACAACTTGTAGGCTTTTGCTTTGGTAATGGCAGGGGAAGTGTGTTAAGACTGGTGTTTGCAAGGAAAGAGCTTTTCCTTTTTCCATATTCTGTTGTAATGTTCACAGATCTGTTGTTAACTTTATTGCCATTTCCTTCTGAAGAGCCTTGCTGCAGGTTCCTCTGTCTCCCAGGCAACATTTCCTCCCTCTGAGACCAGAGTGCCCCATCACCTGCCCAGGGACAGATCCTTTGTGCGTCACTGAGATGCTGCTGCTATGGGATAGTCCCTTTGTAGCATTATGGCTTTGCAGGTCCATCAGGAAGGGCTGTGGAGGTTAACTTCTTCAACTGAAACTTCAAAGGAACTCTAAGAGAGTAGAACATAATTACCTGAGCTGCAGATTTGCCAAGACACAGGCTGAAATTCCCACTCCTGAGAGTTTTCTATTAAATCTACTAGCCTGGATAAATCCTGACCTTTAGAAGCAGTGGCAATTGTCCCTTGGGTTTTGGCCTGAGAATCACCTTTAGGCTCATTTCAGTCATGTCTGGACTTGCAGTCCTTTACTGTGCAAAGCTGCTGGTATCTTCAGGGTGAGGTGTGTATAAATTCAAGGTATGTGCGTATAATTGATGTCCAAATAAGGATGAGAAACAGCTGGAAGAAGGATGGGGAAACATGCACTGGAAAGTAATGGTAGGTAGAAACCAGAGGAAGCAGCTCTTTGGTCTGTCTGGTAAAAGTGCAAAGAAATCCAGTAGCTGGAATTTGACAAATCCAAACTTGAAACAGCAGGCATTTATGGTGAGCAGTGAAGGCAGGTAAATGCTGTGTTTGCTGTGAGGTGCATGGAAGGACTTGGCTTAGATTGTACTTTTTGAGATGATATTGAATGTCCTTTTGGGAGAAATTACTTCCACCTGTCATAGAGTTTCTGTGGCGCTTGGAGTCATGGTGAGGTACATGAATGTTTGTTTTCCTTCAGCTGTGCTCGGGATACCTCTTACCCTTTTGCTTTCACATGCTGTGGACAGAACTGGGATGCCCCTGCTGCTTTTAGCACATTCATTGCTCTTAAAAATCTACCGTAGGAAAGTGATTATAAGACAGTCTGGCGTGTCAGGACCCCAACAAGTCACCTACAAGGAGCAAGGCTTATTTTTTTCCCCCCTCCCACAATTAACTGGATTTGGGCTTTCCTCTAAAGCCATTCCTTACTTGGGGGCTCTGAAACCTATCACTGAGTGCCACGTCTGGTCCTTCCTTAATCACCTCTGGAATCAGTAACTTCACCACCTCCATGGCCAGTCCATTCCAGTGTCTAACCAGGGAGGTTCTCCAGTGACTGTAGTGGATTACAGAAGAATCTGGCAGTACCTGGTGGTGCTGTGTGTTATTTACCAATGTGAATGATCAGTGGAGACCCTTCCCCTATGAAAGCAAACATTGCTTTGTGTTGAGCCCTCCCACTATCTTTTTTTTTTTTTCCTTGATGCTGTCTTTGAAATGTTCCAAAATTAAGGTCAAACCTTAAAGTCTGAGAGGAGAGTGTTTGCTGCTTGGGTAGTTTGGTCACTAGACACTTAACTACCTTTTATGTTGCTGAGGGGTGTCCTGTCTGTCCTGCTGGATGAAATAGTGAAGCCTTTGTTTATTCTCATACACATAAAAATTCTAATCTAAATTACTTCTCCAGAAAGCCAATATTCCTCATGCTTATTTCCATAGTATTAGAATTGCAGAAAATTCTGAAAGCAATGTATGTCAATTAAATAGAAAATGTACAAACAGGTCTTTAGTGAGCATCGTGTTTGTCTAATCTCTCAATTGTCTTTAAGAGGATTTATTTTTATTAACTAACAAACTCGCTTTGTTGGGCAGTTCATTAGCTGCAGAGAGATTTTTATTATTTGCACCAAAAGTCTGTAATAAAATTCTAGCAATATCGTTTAGGGTTGACTTTATTTTACTTTTTTTTTTTTTTTTTTTTCTTCTCTTTTTTTTCTCATCAAGCATTATGCATCAGGTAAACAGCCTGAATGTAAATGTCTATTTTAGGCAGGGTTCATTAACGGGTAGGAAAGATGCAGTTTTGAGTAGGCACGAAAAAGAAAACAATGAACTATTTCACGACATGAAGATAAGGTAGTATTTCAAATTGGCTTGTGACAAACTTTTAAGATAGTTTTATTTTAGATGTAGCTACTTTACCCTGAAGTGGGTGAGTGTAAGCCAGGAGGATTTTGCAATATTCAGTATTATACAGGTGTATAGTGCTGAACAGTAGGTCTTAGTCAGCCATAGAAGTAAAACGTTTGCTGATTTTAAGCTCTGTGCTGTGAAATGGCAGCAGATTGGGACTCTTTCTTTAGTGAATATGTGTACACACTGGAACTTATTTAATTCACCTTGTGGGTTGGCTCAGGAGTTTCATGGTACAGATCAGGTACTGATGGGTACCAAGATGAGACCGTTGATTCAGTTCTCCCCAGTGCTTGAATAATTGTTATTAGTAGTAATTATATGTTACATTTACATGCAACTACATATTCATAAGTTTCCTACGTGGTATAGCAAGCAAAAGAAAAACTCCTGTCCTTGCTACTGTCCAAACAGGCTCTTTGTCCGTGACATCTCTGTAGCAGATTTTTATGCTGGTGGGTTTGTTTTTTTCACAAGTTGCTGATCAGCCTTTATTTTAGAAATCTTTGACTCAGTCTGCAATGCCTCTGTGCCATCTAATATCATGGCAAATGCAGCCAAAGGCTAGAGATGACATTTATATGAGATTTCCAACACATGACTGCCAGAGGAAAATAGCTGGGGTAAGTATAAACTGACTGAAGGGATTTCTTCCACTTCCTGCTGCACAGGAGCAGTTGGATATCCCAGAAGGTAGAATAATTTGTTCTGTATTCTTAGTTTCCTTCTTTATGCAATTAAAGCTTAATCTTCTGTATCATATGTGGCAGTTGGTTATCCTTGAAACTGGTAAGTAATATTATCTTCCTTTTGCCAGTGGGGAGTCTGGGGCACCTAAGATTTCTTCCTGAAAGCCATCAAGTGCTAGCACCATGTGAATTTTAGGACCAGGAGGGGCAAGAGAGGAATCTAGGAGTTCTGGCCTTTAAGCCTCTGCTCACATCTGGTGCTTCTTGCTCCGTAAACTGTGTCTTTCTCACTCTCACTAAAGTACAAAATGCCCCAGCAGAGGACTGAAAGCCTTGCTGATGCTCCCACTCAAAACCCGTTGAGACCAAGGACTTCAAAAGCTTCTTGCAAAATCTGATTTGTGCTGCAGCCTGAGCATATGTTCAGCTTGCCTGTTGGGAAAGAACTTTCTCCAGAAATCCAGAAACTTTGATTACTTTGATTATCTCAGCTGAAAAGATGTCAAAGATAGAGAGGTGGACCAGATTTAGGATCTGTTCCTCCATCCTGCAGTTTAAGCTTCCTCCTACATGCAAGTGGGTTTAAATCTCCATTTTCAGCATGTCACTGCTTCAAGTGAACTTGGCTTGCTGGCTCTGATATATAACCAAGGAGGAAAATGATCTTTACAGCCTCCTGTACAAACCCAACACCTTTTATCAGCGACTGTGCTAACCCTTTTGTTGGGGTTGTTGTGC
The DNA here is from genome assembly GCA_013396835.1 of Psilopogon haemacephalus. Lineage (NCBI taxonomy): Eukaryota > Metazoa > Chordata > Aves > Piciformes > Megalaimidae > Psilopogon > Psilopogon haemacephalus. The sequence continues at coordinate 1,378,558 of VWZI01011138.1, read as the reverse complement.
ATGAGCCAGCATGGCTCCCAAGGAGGCAGTCTTGGTTTTTGGGTGAAAGAACACATTTCTCTTCTCCCCTCTGCTCATGGTGACTTCACAGAGCAAAACAGATCCTTGGGATTGGCTGTGGTCTGTTGGGTAAAGAGCGCGTTTCCTAATTTTGTTGCAACTCAGTAGTGAAGCTTGTGAAATAATAATATATATACTGAAGGCTCTGTGGGGTACTGCAGTGAAGCAGTAGTTACTTCTCATAAAATTTTTTAATAGGATGTGAGCTTCAGGATTCAAGGGAGAGAACATTAATGTCCTCTCAGAACGTCGTGGAAAATAAATACTGTGCAGCACCAATCTCCTGGCAGTTTCAAAGAATGTCTAAAGAGGATCATTATGAGACCATTTATGATGGGAACATGACTCCATTGCAAGTCTTTGGAGTCTCTGCTGGGATGTTGTTCCTACTACTTGAGATTAGGAGAGGAAAGCAATTTCAATAGAAGTCTCTGGAGGCCGTGTGGCAATTACATTGCTGACAATATCAGTATGATTTTAGTGGGAGTCTCTGGAGACCCTAACTTCTCAGTGAAGTGAAATGCATCATGCCCATACAAATTATTGTATTGTTTGAAATAAACCCGAATAAGTTAAAGCAAAACAAGTGCTGGAATAATAGGAGCATTTAAATTGATAAGCCTGGTGGCAAGAAGTGCTCCCCACAGCCCTGGACTGGCTCACTGCCATGGTCCTTCACCCTCTGTGTGCCTGGGGCAGTGTGTGTGTGACAACTTCTCTGGAAATCCCAGACGGGAAGATTGGCTTATTTAGATGTCTGTATGGATGATGGCCAGTTTAGGGAGGGAATTGTGTACAACTGGGTTGTTTTACTGAGCTCCTGCTCTGCCAGTAGTGATTTGTGGGGTCTGGAAATTGCAGAAGGTGAAGCTGTTTTATAGCAGCAGTCTGTCAGAAAGAGACTAAGGAAGGAGCTGGGGTTAAAAACGTAGTGATGAACGAGTATGGCTTGTGGCCTCGTGTCAGTAGTGAAAAGATGACTGGTTAAAACCATCTGGCCTGGACAGCCAGAGTCTGCTGAGCTCAGAGAGGTTGTTTCCAAGACTGCCCTGGATGGTGTTTTGCAAAGGCTACTCCTTGGGAGGCTATGGCAGGGCACTTCTGGTTGCTGAAGCAGTGCAGTGCCACCGAAAAAGAGATACCTGTGTGGCTGTTGCTCCCGGCTGGGAGCTGAGCAATGCCTTCCTAATTTTCCATCGCTCACACAGGACCTTTCTTTCCTCCTCCATTGAACTGCTTTAGGTCGGCTGTGAAGGGAGAGCTGCAGCATTTCCACGGCTGGAGTAAAGCAGGCTTGAAGCAGCCAGGGTAAAGTGCAGTGTTTGCATTTTATTGATTCTTACCTATTGATTCCAATGGGATGAAGTGTCTGCAGAAGAGAAGTGAGACTGGCAGGCAGACAGCAGCTCTGGCATCAGAGGCAGGCTGGCCTCTCCTGACAAGAGCCAAATTATATAAACAAACACCTTGGATACTTCCTAGGTCGAATCTAGGAAGAAAAGGGAGCACTGTTCCTAGGGAGGGAGGAGATTTACTGAAAGAAGTTTAGTTTGCAGTTGATCACCTCCACAGATAAAATGGAGCAAGGCAAAAATGTGAACGTTTCATGACAGATTGCCTCATGCCATCTACATTTATGGTACTGTTTCATGTAAGCTGGAGGGTGACAAAATCTAATTGTACCTTTCCTTATAGAGTGGGTGATGATACTTGTTGGGTGACTTGGATATGGGAATGAAGAGATATGCTGTAGCCTGACCCAGCAGGTCAGGTAGGCAGAAGATGTCTGAAGTGGTACTGAATATCCAAGGTACATAGTGAGTGGACAGTCAGTGCTTGACTCAGTATGCTTTATATGAATCATTCTATTGGAAAGGTTAAGCACATACTGAGGGAAATGTGCTCAGTAAGGGGTATTGATCTTATTAAGGGTTTCTCTGCAGATATATGTATATATAATCTCAAACGAAGTTGCCTTTTCTGCTCTTGTGATTGTGGCCAGCTTATTACTGGCTCATTAAAAAATGCTCTTTCTGTGCTCCATCTCTTGTATGCAGTCTGGGGAGAAAGGTGGCACTGAATCGTCTTTTGGGCCCTCTGGATCTTGGGAGTCAAAAATACTCTGATGTAACTCAGAGTCCTGAGGGACTGGCTGAAATTGTGGTGGCCATCCTAGAGCAGTTTCTGCTGTAATCGCAGACTGGAGGGATGGGCACCTTCCTCTAGGGGTAGAGCTTGGGGTCACAGCTCTTGCTAAGCCAGCTTTGTGTTTCCCACAGTCACTGATCTTGATTTCCAGCTATAAAGCTAAGCAGCCCTGCTCATTGTAAGATCCTGTGTGACCTAGCATCCAAGGGTGAGACGGTGTCTACACAGCAGGACGGTAGGGTTATGCAAGTTGAAAACACTGTTGCCTCTAATCTTGTCTTTCTTGTTATCCTGCATTCACTTTCAGTGCTCTAAAATCATTGTGGCTTTTTTGCTTAACCTATTGAAGGAAAACAATAGGCCTGTTGTTAAGTTTAAATGGAAGATACAATTAAAAGCTCAGATCTCTGGTGTGGTGCTTTAAAAGTCCCTCTGTAGATGGAAGGCAGTTTCTTTTCCATTGGGAACGCTGCATTATTTAGTAGATTTGCCTTGCAGGACAGATTGTTTCAAGGCTTTGAGATTATGTAGAGGATCAAACATTTCTGTGGCCTGAATTACTGCAAAACAATCACCAGCTCCACAAAACTTTGCTGTTTCCTGGACAGGCCTTTTTTCTTTCCTTACCTTCTTGTCCCTGAGCAGATTCTTTTTCCTGAAGTCTTTTCATTTGGCACATTTTTTTCTCTTCCTGGAGTGCATCTTCAATCTGGTTCCCTAGTGGAGCAGCTCAGCCAACTCAAAAGAAAATGAGAGTTGCAGTCGACTCTTCCTCTTGCCTCCTGTCGTGAGCACCCAGGCATCTATGCCCCAAACTCTGTCTTCCACAAACCAGAGATCCTCTTTCTTTTATTCAAATAAAAAACCCAGTTAATGTCACTCTGTGCTGTTCATACTCCTCAGCTGCTCATTAATGTCCCTCTTTAAGAGCAAACTCTGTAAGTATAGAACTTTTCTGCTCTTGCCCTTTATTTTTTCTTTGGTTGGTTCTGTCACTGGTCTCTGTCTCTCCAACTGAGCAGCAATTTCTTCTTGAAAGGAGGATGCTCTACTCGTCGGTGCTCGCATTGATCCCTGGGGTGGAGAGGTGTGGCTCAAACAGACATTGAAAAAATAAACTATTTCTCAGGGAGCAAAGCACTTTGCATTTTATATCTCCTTTAGTGCACAGAACACGTTGGCATCTGCTGGGCTGTTTGGTTTGAAAGAGAATATTCACACTGAACAAAATGGTTTCATTTCTACCGTGGCTTGGGACTTCCCCAAAGTGGTGGTTCTTTAGGAAATGCTTCTGCCCACAGGTCTATTTAGTTGAGTTTATTTTTGTTTTTTTTTTTAGTGAAATTCTGAATCCAAGCACAGTTTCTGGTGGTGGGCTGCTACCTGAGCAGAGGTGGGCTCAAGTGGCAGCCTCACATCCACAAGCCATGAATGATGTACAAAGTGCAAAATCCTCACCTGCCCTGTGGGCTGGGGGGAGGAGGAGGAGGTGACGCTTGGCTGCTGCTGGCTCTCTCTTCTCTTAGCTGAAGCTCTTCAGTGGAGAATCATTAAAAAATAAATACAACTATAAAGAAAAAGAAATGACAGCTGGAAAAAGCTGCAGAACAAACAAATGGGAGAGCCAGTTAAGGCCATCTACCACTGCTGGAGGCTGGATACACGAAATGACTGCCAGGCACACTCCCTTCTTCTCTGGCTTGATTCTGTTCCTGTGGAGCTGTGCCTCATATTGGCCGTAGCACCTGGCTGAGTCCCTCTCTTTATCTTTGCTTTTCTTTTCTTTTTAATTTTTTTTTTTTTAATTAAGAAATAACGTCAGTGGGGTGAAAATAAAACCTGATAGGATGGAGATCTCCTACTGTATTACAAAAACAATGTGAAGGTGAAACAGATGTTTATTTTTGAAAGCAAGAAACCATCTTCTAGTGGCAAGATCCTATTACTGGGAGCTTGTTGTTATATTAATGAACGAGAGATACGTATGGTGAAGGGAGCAAAGAGAGATCTAACCAGACAACCAGAAACGAAGCTCCTCACACAGGCAGTGGTGCAACTGAGGTTAGTGCTTGTCTGCTATTTTTGGACAGTCTGTCCCGGCTTGCTCAGACAGGATTTTATTTGCAGTTAACTGGCCTGAAGAATTGCCAGAGACCCTGGTAAGTGGTGGAGGTGTCAGGTCCTTAATGCTATTAACTCCATTGACTGCTCTGGAGTTGATGATGGATAAGAAAGCAGTGTGGACATCTCTGAGGCTTCTGGAGTTGAACCCAGAGATGCCTGTCAGGCATCCAGGCTTCCTTGTGGAGAGTTGACACTGGGAACCGAAACCTGACTGCCTCCTGAGAAGAAATATGTCTGCATTCTCAGCTGCTTACTGAGATAGGAGCTGTAGGGGAAATGATTTTTTTTCCTTAATTTTGCCTTTCAAGCTCTTTACTGATAGTTGCAAGGAAGGGTCTCAATCCATTCAAGATCAGGCCCTTTACTCTCTCCTCAAGGCAAATCGACCTGGACTACCTTTTTCCCCTTTGGAGGACAGCTTTAAAAATATTCCCCCTTCTGCAGGGTAGCCGGGTGGTTAAAAGCCTTGACCATGGTGAGAGGGTTTGGGTTGTCTTGTTTTTATTGTGGGATATCCTCCTGGTCTGCCCAGCCTGGACAATGTGGCTGTGGTGATAGGCTGCAGGTTAGCCTCGGGGAGCCGGTGGGAGCAGAGCAGATCTTCCACACCCTTCTCAATGCCACCAAGCTGAAGTGCTGCCCTGAACTTTGCCAAAGCTGGGCAGGCAGCCAACAGGGCATAAAGATGGGGAGCGACTGGAGCAGGTGGGCAGGGAACAGCCTGTTCTGGCTCCCAGGAATATGTCTTGTGTCTGGTTTAAATCACTCTCAGATACAATGAAGAATAAAGCATTTTGATCAGAGTTAGCGATGACCTATTTAACATTTAAACCAGTTGGCACTTATTTCAGCTCGTTTATGAGTCCTTAATGAGTTTAATGAGTTCTCTTGGATGTCAGCATTTACTACTAGTGTAGCTTTATGGCCCTGGATCCAGGAGGTGTGAGTAGCTGGTTTTGTGACCTTGGGCAATGCCTCAAATGGAATGGTGCCTCAGTTTCCCTTGGGGAGAAGGATGCTGAATACCTTTTGTGGCTGTTTGTGCCGTGCACTGCAGGGGGCAATTATTTTATTACATTTAGTTTGAGTAATACCTGGTGTAATGGACACCTGGCTCTCCACAGGGCCTCCAAAATGATGCTATTTTAAAAATTGAAAGATGATTGTTAAGAAATGCAGCACAGCGTGACAGGGACACGCATATATATGTATGGTCTTGTCTTAAAGAAGACAGAAAAACAGCAGCATCTATTAGTCAAAGTGATGCAGTCCCAGGACACCACAGCAATTATTTCATTTGTATTACTCTGCCCATATGAGGACCCATACCTGCTTTTTCACATTTTCAAACAGATAAGCAATTTTTTAATTGATGCTTAGCCTGAATATATCTAATGTCAGCCAACTGTTGTTAATAGAAGCCATTATAACATAAAAGTGCTGATATTTTAAATGCAGTTGGTCAATCCCAGCAGGACTATACATTCAGGCCTCTTCTACAAGGTTGTATTAGTCATTTGACACTGGTGCTGAATTTATGTTGTCAGATCCATGCCAGCTATTGAAACTTGACAACTAATTCTGGATAAGACTGATTGGAATTGATAAACCCTCCTTTATTTTGGGGCGAAAATTGGAAGTGGCTGCTAGTCCAAATAGAATCTCTTATCTAGTATGGCACGATGGCATTTAATGAAAAACATTCAAACAAATCTCCTCTTGGATTGCCCTGAAGATAGAGAGTTGCAGAGTTGGATGCAATTCAAATCAGTAGTTCTTTATTTTGCATAACTTTGGGGCATGCTGAGATGTTTCATCAGTACCTGATGTCATTAACTCTGGCGGCCACTGCCTAAATGTCTTGCTCCTCACATGTATGAAACGTTGCATTATTAGAAGACTGCTTGAAAGATAAGAAACTATGTTTATTTGTTTGCTCTTATTTGCATATGCTAATAATGACACCTTAAGTTATTAGGGCTGAAACGTGTTTTAAATCGGAATGTCGTTTTGCCCTGTATGAAAAGCCTTTCCTTGAGCTTGCAAGAGCTTGGACCTTGGAATTTGGTTTATTTCTGAACACTGGCAGCTGCTCAGCTCCTTATTTTTCCCAAGCAATCCCACAAAAGAAGCTAAGAGGCTGCACAGAAGGTGATGTGCGCTGCCAGGCCAGCTCCTCTGCTACAGCTCCACTTGCTGCCCAGGAGCTGCGTTACCGTCAGGTGATGGCCACACTAAGATGCTCTTCTGAGCATTAGTCTGAGCCTGACACTGTGCTGACCTCTCTAGATGGCTGTGCCATTGGGTTTGGCCTGAGCCTCGCTGCCTTGTCACACAGGCAGAGCTGGCGCTGCTGGTGTGCCTGTCACTGCTGTGTGGCTGGTTCCCAGGGAGCATCAGAGCTCAGAAGCCAACTGAAGCTCTGTTGGCAGTTTAAAAAATAGGAGGGATATCAGCAAGGCTTGACAGTGTCACCTTCAGCCCCTGAGCAACCATGCAACGCTGTGGGGATGTCTTGAGTTTTCCAGGCAGCCTTCCCTTTTTTGAAGACTATCTTTGCAGGGTGAAGAGGCTTTTCCAGGGTTGGCTTTTGTCTGGTTTGGCTTTCCAGTGTCATTTCCATCATTTGTTAATGCTGCAGCATAATCTGATGTATTTGAGGCATTATTTATTCTTTTACAGAGAGATAATGAAGGTATTGCCTTGGGTTGTGTCATGTTGCCTAACATCCCAGAATCACAATGTCAGGGGCTGGAAGGGACCTCAAAAACTCATCCAATCCAAGCCCCCTGCCAGAGCAGGATCTCCTATGCCAGATTACACAGGAACGTGTCCAGGTAGGTTTTGAATATCTCCAGAGAGGGAGACTCCATAACCTCCCTGGGCAGCCTGTTCCAGTGTTCTGTCACCCTCACAGGGAAAAAATTTCCTCCTCTCATAATCTGAGAGTGTGCTCCCCTTGCCATACCTGTGTTGCCCTGATAGCTGTAAACTTCATTAAAAGCTGTTTTAATTTTCATGTAAAAGCTAAGCTATGAAGAGAAACAAAGCTTTTATCAGGTAATAAAGCACAGGCTCAACCTCATGCTTCCAAGCAGGGTGTCTTGAAGGCATCTCAGCAGGGACAGAGAACCACAGAAAGGCTTAAATATGGGCGCAGCCAGTAGGGAACAGTAGGAGCAGGAATGTAGGTGGAATTTAGGCAGACTGAGTGTAAGCTCAGGAGGATAACTCAGCACCTGGGATGGCCTTTGGATAGAGGAATCGCCTGGGGCTGAGTAGCAAGTTGCATCTCTCACCCTGGCTCATCCTTCCTTCTTTGAGACCTCCCTCACTTACAGTGCCAGTCTGGCCACTGTCCCATTTCCCTAAACACTAGCAGTGAAGGTGCATCACTCAGAAGCTGCAGGCAAGCTATCATGACCCTCTAGCCTGGCCCCCACCCTTTTGCCTACCAAAGTGCAAGGGAGAAAAGTCTGACAAATTGTTGTCCACCCAAAGGTTCCCAAGTTCTTTTACTCGCTTCTATTTTTAGACTGATTCCCTTTGCCTTTTTTTTTTTTTTTTTTTCCATTGTGCTACATTTTGCCAGATTTCTGCCCAGAGGAAATTTTTATAGCTCAATTTTAAAGCCCTTACAATTGAGGATTTATCCTGGGAATGACACAATCCAACTGGAGTAGCACAAATGGCACAGCACTGAAATAAAAGGTTATCAAGACTGTAATTTATTTGTTTAGGCCACTCAGAGTACAAAAATGCCTCTTTATTTCTTTAGCTTCCCGAGTGGGTTGCAGCATGGTGGATGCTTTCAGACCGTTGTGCTTTCTCCGTCAGTCATTTTCTCTACAGCAGCAGTTTTCAGGAAGCACAATTAAAAAGCTATTTCCTGATGTGCCCCCCCTCAGCCTTCATCCCTTCCCCGTCAGCATCCCAGCTCAGGCACGGGTTGTTTCCTCCTTTTTCACCCAGGTGGCTCAGGGGGTGACAAAGGGTAATGAACTCTCTTCATGTCTTGTTATATGGCAGAAGACTGAAATAGCAAAGTGGCAGGCTTAATCTCCAGCAGTTAGGGTGAGGAAGGGAGGCAGGGTGTGAAATCCACTTAAAATATGTTTCCATGTTCTAATACACATTTAGAATTTATAGAGAATTGACTTGTACCATTGGTTTAAAGCCAGCAGATGCATGTGGTCCGCAGCTGAACTTCTCACACTGTAACAATGTGCCGGGCAGCTTTCAGGCGCCATGGATGCTGTTTTTCATCAGGCCTTTCAGCTGAGCAGATCCAAGGCCAGCCACAATAAAACCAGCGATGGTCATTAGCAGTGCCCCCTGCAAAGCTATTCAGTTTGGAGCTGGCAGGTTGAGGAAATCAGTGCTTCTGTGACCCCTCCTTGCTGGCAGCCCCTTGGACGAAGAAAGCGCAGAAGAAGACAGCCTGTCCCTGGGGGGTAAAACGGGTCAAGGAGTGATCCCTCTCTAATTGGAAGACAACCGAAGGGTCGTGGGCCGTGACAAAGAGTAGGGAAAGTTCCTTTGCTTAAGAGTAAGGACATCATGGAGTGCTCCAGGTAAAGCCAGGTGGGAGAGGGAGCTGACTCGGCTGTCCAGTGCACATGGTGCATGCCGGTGCCATCAAGGACTGATGAGGAATAGCTCACTTGCTCCCAGCGGGAAGCAGCAGGAGTTGCCTGGGCTGCCCTTGTAGAGAACAGAGATGCAGGCAGCATGCAGCCGTGCTTGGATAGAAGCAGGCATCCTGCCTGCCCTGGAGCTGTGGGGAACAGTGGGGTTCTGTGGGTGACAGTGGGTTTCCATCTACTTCAGCAGGGGATTTTTATCTCCCTTTAGCTGTATCTGTGGCAGGTGAAAGCTTGGTAGCATCATCAGTGCCGCAGACTGGAAGCTTCAACACCTTAAGTGCAAGCCTGGCCTGGCATTGTGCCTGCACAGCTGGGCAGTGGTTGTGGTGATGACAAGTCACCTCCTCAATAACAGTAGGCATGTGATAGAGGTGGAGTCACCCTACCTAATTGCTGGGACTGCTAAGAAGGTAAGGGTGAGAAGGGACTGTGGAGGACAAGGAATCCAGGGTTTGCCTTGGACATGGAGCACTTCTTGACAAAAAGGTATTTGGAAGAGCTGGAATCAAGGGATTCAGGGATTCTTTTCCTCTGCCAGGTAGCGGTTCCCAGCATCTATGGTTTTTACCTGAAAAATAATAAAGCAGTTTAAAATGACATAGTTCTCTGTAATTCTGGTTTGGTCTTGAATCAGGCTGGAAGTGTGGAGGGGGCTGTCATAGACCAGGCAGCTCTGGTCCAGCCTTGTGTTAAGCAGCATATGCAGACACGCAATGGATCTGCCTTTCTCCTGTAAGCATCCATGGCAATGCTTTCTGCTGCTCCTGGAGCAGGCCTATTCCATCTGCTGTCTAATACTTTCAAAATCTTTCCACGTAGCCTCCTGGCAATTTTCTTCCCTTTGATGTAAACTTATAACCAAAAACCCAGTCCAGTGCATCAAATGCAGACATAGATAAACCTTCTTTGCAGTTTGTCATTCTGTACATGCTAATGAACTGCCCAAATCAAAACCTTCCATTGAAAAGTGCCTTGTCCCACATGGAGCCCCCTCCTCACTCCCCTGCCTGCTGCCTGACTCATTAGGAGGAAGGGTATCCAGAGTCTGTTGTAGACAGTTGTGGGGATGCAAGAAAGAGGAATGCGAGAAAGAAAAATAATGAGCTGTGTAGCATGAAGGGCCTTGATTCCCAGGAGTTACAGATGCCTCTCTGTGGGAGAGAAGTAGAGGAAGAGATAACGGGCCAGGTTGCCCAGAAAACAGGAGATGAGAAGGAAGAGTCTGTTAGAAAACCAAGGTTGTTCATCATCTGTATTATGTTAATGCCCTGCCTGTGTTACAGTATAAAAAGTAGCTGGCTGTAATGAAGGGGATTCTGCTGTTGCCCTAGTGGAGTCCATCCACGTTTCTCTATACACAGTCACTTCTTGTTTGTTCTGTGTCAGGTGAAGCAATGCTCCTCACAGGCTGTCATACCAGTGGCAGACTTTTCCCACATGAGCAGATTTCACACCACCATCTGGATAGGTCCTAACCATGTAGAAGGAGCACGTGGAGGAACCAGAAGATCAGAAAGAGGTCTGCTTTGGGAGTCCCAGCAGGAATTTCCTTCTCTCTGCAGCTCACGAAGCAGTTCACAGGCACTGTGCTGGCACAGGCATGCCCAGTAGCCAGCTCTATAAGCACTTGGGGACCTTCACATTTGTCAGAGTAGAGTTTGGCCCTTATGGCCACAGATCTTATTCCCTTAGCAAGAGGCAGAGCGTGAGTGTAGGCACTTGGAGATGCAGCAAATAAATAATGAAAGGGCTCTTCAGCTACCCTGCATTTTTAAGAAGCAATAGTGGCTGGAGTCTGTGAGAATATGATAAGTATCAAACACTTATTTTTCCAACAGAATGACAAATGTGTCTGGTTAAAAAAGGGTAATTGGGTAATGTGGAGTACAATAATATCTCAGCAGTCTCTCATTTCTTTTTAAAGAAAAGTACAAGCCGTAATGCATGCAGGCTCGCATTCAGGGGGAAAATGACTCTTTCTCAAGACACATGCTGGCTTCTAACTAGTGCCTGATGGAAATATTTGGGCGACTAGAAAGCAAATGTAAAATCTTGATTTGGTTCTCTTGATAAGCGCCTCGATCTTTTTGCATTGCCACAATACTTACAGAGTTAGCATTTGTCACTGTACTCAGGGTGCTGCACGGATTACAGAACTGTAGCCTCTGGGTGCTAACAGTCATTTGGAAATAAGAGCTAAAGGTATCAATATTGTCATTCTTACTCCATCCCAGTGTTGGGAGACCTTTGCTTGCTGCGATGGAGGCTTCTAAGTGTCTAAACATGTGTATTGCACGCTCCAGAAGGCAGCTGGGATTCCCAAGTGTAGTAAAGCAAAGCTGTGTGATGTTGCAGAGTAGAACCAGTCGACAGGTGACTGAACGCGAGCCAGCAGTGTGCCCAGGTGGCCAAGAAGGCCAATGGCATCCTGGCCTGTATCAGGAATAGTGTGATCAGGAGGACCAGGGAAGTCCTTCTGCCCCTGAATTCAGCTCTGGTCAGGCCACACTTGTGTCCAGTTCTGGGGCCCTCAGTATAAGAAAGATGTCGAAGTGCTTGAATGGGTCCAGAGAAGGGCACCAAGACTGGTGAGGGGTCTGGAGCACAGCTCTGAGGAGTGAGGTGAGGTTGGGCTCTTCCCCCAGGCAATCAGTGACTGAACAAGAGGACACAGCCTCAAGCTGTGCCAGGGCAGGTTCAGGCTGGATGTTAGAAAGAAGTTCTTTGCAGTAAGAGTGATTGGCATTGGAATGGGCTGCCCGGGGAGGTGGTGGAGTCCCCGTCCCTGGAGGTGTTTAAAAGGAGACTGGATGAGGCACTTAGTGCCATGCTTTAGTTAATTAGAAGGGTTAGGTGCTAGGTTGGCACGATGATCCTAGAGGTCTTTTCCAACCTGCTTAATTCTGTCATTCTGTGAATTGTGGTGTCCTCTATCTACCTGTACTGTCCCTTCTGAACTGCAAACTAGGCATGAATTTCTGTCTCTTCTCCTCAAGCTACTGTTTCTGTGTTGATACCACACCACAAAGCCTCTGAATTTTACTGCTCTAGATTCAGCTACAGATAGGCTTTCCTTGTATGTGTTTTTATTCCGTGGGGTAAGGACAGGGTGCTTGCTTTGTCCTGGTTTTGTTTGTCATCTCTTTGATAGAGATATAGGCACAAGGGCTACACAGGTGGCCTGCACGTGCTCCAAAACCATTTGCTTGGAACTTCTTGACATCTGCGGCTGTGGCTGTAGAGATTTGTACCTCTGAGACATCTGGCCGAATTCCTCTTTCTTCACCTGCAAATAAACTTTCAGATGGAAAAAGAGGTCTTGCCTGGGGAAACTTGGACATATGTCAGCCCTAGATGAAGATTAAACTGTGTGAATGAAAAGAGAAAAAAATTATTTTGCAGAAAGTGCTGCTTGAGTCCCCAGTGCATAAAAATCTGTCTGTGTGCTTTTTGGAGGCTGTGATGGTGGTGGGGTACACATAGAAACTGGCACTTCACACCCATTCTGCACTTTGCTGTGACATCTCCCATAGCCCAAACATCAAAGGCTCTCCAACAACAACCAAAAAACCCAGATTTAAGTCTATACAGGATCATACACATATGTGTCCATTTGGTCAGTGTTCCTGTGTGGATCTGGGGTCTTAAACGGCACTTCTGGGTGTTCCCTTGAGAAATATTTATGTTGAGGTGGGGGAGAGAAAATGGTGATTACAGCCTAATAGTGTGAGCCAGGCCATCTGAAGGACCCTACTGTTCCAAATTGCATTCCTTGCTTCTTTGTTCCTGTGTATCCAATACCAGTGACGAATGCTGAACAGGAAGCTTGGGCTTGCCGTAGGTTTCTAGGAGCTCTGTGCAGACAAAAGTCACACTTCTGAGACCCTTCTGCAAAGAATAGCACACAAAAGCCAGGGATTGTCCTGGATTTGACAGCCTGGCAATGTCAAAGGCAATCAGAGCTCATAGAGTTCTGATATATAAATATTAGGGACAAAAATATTCAGTGTGATTTCTCCACAGTCACTCACCCTGCACCAATGCATCTAGACAGCAAAAAGGGTTTCTTGTCTCTAAAGGATGCTTTAGGAGACTGAAAAAAATGAAGGCTGTGCAATTGCCTGGGTAATATTTGGTGTCAAGATCCATTCTCCTCTTGCCTTGCAAGTGGAAGATTTTCCCCTTGTTCCGTGCAATGGCTGAAGTCTTTACTACGCCTCTACATTTGCTTCCATCCCCTGAATTCAGCCTAGGTTTGTTATTTGTTTTGTTTTGTTTTTTGCTGACATTGTGATTTCAAAACATTTTCCTGAGTTATTTTAAATGCAAAAGAGTCTATTGATTTTTAAAGCATTATATTGTCGTTTTTCTGTTTTATTAAAAACCAAAATCAGCTTAACATACTTCACAGCTTGCATGGTGGGCTTGAAAGTGCTGCAGATACAAATATGGTCACAAAGAAGGAAAGAAAACATATTGAAATGCAAAGGATTGGCATTACTAGATGAGCAGAAAATTAGCATGGTAACTATTTTTTACTGCAGAAGCTACCTTGCCCAGTGTGTTTTTTATTCTCTGATTGAAGATGAAATAAAGTTCTCTCATCTTGTTTGTGTTGCTGATTTGTTGGCTATTTATCGATTTACGGATCATAATGTGCCATTTTTTCCCCATCTAAAGTAAGAACATTCTGTATCTGTCATGCTTTCTATGAGTAACTGATTTTCTATGATCTGTAAAACTGGTTTCTACCAATAGTCGCTACTCATCAGCATTTCCAAGGGGTTTCTTGAAAGGTATTCATTCATTCTGCTAGAGATCAATGAATTACTACTGAGCACTAATATTGGGCCATCAGATTTTCTGTGAAACATGAACAAAAAGATTTAAGGGCAGGTAAGTTTCTATTGAATACATAAACTTCTTTTATGCCTATTATATAATAGAGATTTTCCTACGGGAAGAGAATAAGGTGTTTGTAGCTCTGTTTAGCCCTGGTTGTCTTGAGAGCAATAACATCACTGGGGGCATTTCCACCCTCTGTTAGGAACTTGAACAGTTGTTTACAGAATCACAGAATTAGTGAGGCTGGAATAGACCTCTGAGATCATCAGGTGCAGGCTATGACTGACACCACCACATCCACCAGACCATGGCACTAAGTGCCACATCTAATCTTTCCTTAAATACTTTCAGGGACAGCAACTCCACCACTTGCCTGGGCACCTCCCTGAATGGTCCTAGTTGGTTTCAAAGGACCTAGGATGAAAACAGCATCTGGCAACATAATCTGTCCAGAGAAGAAGGGCTGTAGGTTGTGACTGCAGCTTCACTGCTTAGTTTATCCATCCCTTTGTATGCAGAGAGGGGCAGCAACAAACGTGCCCCTAAGTAGTTTCTGATCTTCTTGTGGTTTGGGCGATTCCTGTGCTTTCCCAGAGACTGAAGTCTTCAGATGCTGTGAATTTTGCTTGAGCTGTTGGTAGGAAAGGCATGGAGTACAGCATCATCCTTACCTTCACGTACTTAATATGCTGAGGGAACAGAGGTAGTTGGAGCTATTTATTGCCTGAGAAATCTCGTTACACAGGAAATATCCCCGAGGTTGAAGTCTGCTGTCTTTAAGCCTCTTTATGCTACAAGAGCAGCAGAAGAGGCCTTAGGGCACCAGAGAAAATGTGATCCACTCTGTTTAGAACGGTTTCTGTACAGCACCTTAGTAGCCATGGTTAAAGTTGTTGCCAAAGTCTACTAAGGCTCTTTTATCAATGAGGCTATTGAGAGCTCAATTAAGTGTTGCACCGATCTGTTTCAGTTTATCTTCAGACAATGCTAAATCTGTGGAAAAGATGCTGACACTGACTGTGGTGTAATTTGTAACTAAAATTCTGATGGTTTTTATGGCCTGACAAGACTATGGTTTTTAATTTAGATGAAGAAGACACCTATGGCTAGGAGTGCGGGGTGTTCATCCTAAATGGCTTTTCTTTAATAGATTTTCTAATCGTGAGTGCAGAAATACAGCTTTCTTGGAGATGCTTACGGGGTGCAGTAAACCAGCAAGCTGGAATTAATGCCGGGTTCCAGCCTCTGCATTTATATGACTTCGGTTCCATGTGTCTCTTCAAAACTCCCAGTAACAGAGAAATTTTTCTCTAAGTGAATGAGTGAAAAGTGCTATTAACAAATGCCTTCTTGTAAGGGTTTTTCATTCCGTACACTGGTCAGTTCAGAAAGTGCAAAACTGAGTGATTTATTTCTTCTTTGAAGTGTTTTGGATCTAGCTGTAGCATTTGCTTTTTTGTATATAGTGTCAGAAGATAGTGTGGTGATTAATTAATAGGGAGACATCAGAATTCTTAAGCTCCAAACTGCCTTTCCCTATCCCTTAGCACACAATGCGTTTCAGTTAAAGGACCTAATCCTGGCAGGCACCGATCTCAATGCCTTGCAACAGGAGGTCATGCTGTATCTTCACAAGGTGTTAGCTGATTAGATAAAGATTTGTTCTAAAGGTGGTGGGGTTGGTGGTGGTTTGGGTTTCTTTTTTTTTTGGGGGGGGGTTGTTGTTTGTTTTTTTGTGGGTTTTTTCTGGATTTTTGCCTTTTTCAGAGGTGTTATAAAAGGTCGTCATGTTATGTTTCATCAAAGAGTTTTGAGGAGGCACACAAGGAGGGAGGGTGTTCTCCTCATGGAAGGAAGGGAGGAAGGTGCATCAGGGAGACATGGAGGGATATTGATGGAGAACGTGGGCTGGGCAAGGCAGCGAGAAGATGTAGCAGCAAGCAGGACATTGGTGCACAGGCAGGGTCAAAACTGCACAGCTTTCGAAGCAAAGATGAATTGCTTGAACTTAATGTGGAAGGGAAACAAGGGAGGAGATCTCAGTAAGAGAGGAGTGTCAGGGACATTAGAAATGGTTCTTGTCTTGTTCCCCTAGGTGTCTTCACTTCTTATCCCTTTTTCATTATTTCAGGTAATTGGCTATCAAATGATCTCCTCGATTCGGGGACAGTCTAATTTGTTACGGCAGCTGTGAGGCTTGGGTGATTCACTTCCTCCCTTGTAAGGTTTTTAGAGATGCTCACATTGGTTTTGTGTTTGCTTGCAACTGGCTGTCAAAATAGGAGCTCAGTGTTCACATCTATCAGTCCATCTGCTCCTCTATCAATCCTGCCCCCACATCATACCTCTCCCTTCTGCTTCCTAGATGCAATCCATGGAAGCTAGCTCTCTACACAGGAAGTGCATGAATTTTGTATGTTCTAAAAGGAAATCGTCACCTTTTAGAGGCTGTCTTGCTGGTGTAGCGACTCACAAGAACAAGGGACTTATATTCTGTCAAATTTCTCTGGTCCTCTAATGTTTTTTTCCCCTCTTGTACTGTCTAAATGCTTCTTGGCTCATCGTCTAGTGTTTGTAATGGCACAGCCAAAGAGAAACCCAACAGCCTGCCCTGCTCCAGACAGCTGATAGAAAATTGTGTAAAGCAGCAGCAGCAGCAGCAGCAGCTTGCTTTCTTTTCAGAAGATTGCATTAGTCACTAGGTGATACTTTCTTGTCACAGTTGTTCCAAAAATCAATGCATCAATGACCAGGGATGTGCAAATTCCATGGGTCACATTTTCATTCTTGATATTGGCATAATGTGAAATGGGTAAAACATGTCATTAATCAGATGGATCTACAGTGTCCTGACTTATGATGAAGCTTTTTGCTAGAGCCTGGTCCTAGAAATTTCTTCCAGAGTTGAAGTTTGGATTTTTTTGGTTGGTTTTTTTTTGGGGGGTGGGGGTTGGGGTAGGAAATGTTTCTCCATGGATATCTTCCTGATCTGTCACTTTTGTAGATGTTTTTATTTAAATGTGAGGGTTCAGAAAAGTAAAAATTACAAGAGCATGTACAGGTGTGGGTCATGGGAAGGAAGGAATTGAGCTACACTGTCTCAGATGTGTGTCACTTGGCTCCTCTGATAATCAGAGTGTTGACAAAGTGACCTGGAGCACCTGCCAGCTACAGAAACCCTTTTGATTCCTTTCATCCTACAGAGAATTAGGATGCGGCAGTCAAAGCCTCCCCATTGCCATGCATTTGGTAGGTTATATTGTCATTCATGCAGTGTGTCTCTGGGTGTTTTACATGACAAACTAATTGGTAATAAAACAATATTGGAAGGTAGAAATTGTCGCAGAGTTCATTAGACAGTAAGACAGAGCAATATAAAGAAAGTCTCGAAACCTACTGTAAAAAATGTACCTGTAGCTTACTTTAACAGCTTCTTTTACTGTTACCTCCTGCTTTTCCAGGAGGACAGAATTCCCCTGAGGAAAAACTGTTGCTTCCCAGTAAAACCTAGCACAAGTGACAGATTTCCCTCAGCAGATTCAAGTGTACATTCAAGAACGTAAAAAAAGTGAAGGGATGCTGGACAGAGGCTGTGTAGTACCTTGTAGGTTAAAAGAGCAATTTTAAAATCAATACTTTTGTTTAGCTGGCAACCAAGGTAGTGGTTTAGGACTGGGTGAAATATGTGAAGAGCAAAGCCTTTTCACAAGGAGTGTTTTCAGGTTATCAGCACTGGAGTGCTGTGCAAGGTTGCGTTGGACACGCACAACGCCTGGGAATTGCAAATAAACTCATCTTGATGTGACAAAATCATGCATAATTATTTGGAAACCCAAGGGAGGCTGAAATGGCCCCAACTTGATGATGTCCCGTCAGTGATAGACAGGCAGCTGCAGCATTTATAATGGCTCATTTTCCTAGAAGATGAGAAGGAAACTTAAAATAACCTCTTCTGCTGCAGCTCTCCTGTGTTTGCACTTCTAATTGAGAGGCACTGAAGGAGATGCAGCAATGGCCAGCCCTTGGAAGTGGCAAGCAGACACTGACTGTCAGGTGGGGTTGGTGTCTTCTCCAGAACAGAGCTTCAAGCTGCACCAGGGCAGGTTTAGGTTGGACATCAGGAAGAAGTTCTTCGCAGCAAGAGTGATTGGCATTGGAATGGGCTGCCCAGGGAGGTGGTGGAGTCACCATCCCTGGAGGTGTTTAAGAGGAGGCTGGATGAGGCTATTAGTGCCATAGAATCATAGAATGGTTTAGGTTGGAAGGGACCTCAAAGATCATCTAATTCAAACCCCCTGCCATAGGCAGGGACAAATCCCACTAGAACAGGTTGCTCAAGGCTTCATCTTGAACACCTCCATGATTTAGTTAATTAGAAGGTGGCAGGTGGTAGGTTGGACTTGATCTCAAAGGTCTTTTCCAAGCTGGTTAATTCTGTAATTCTTTGAGCTGGTCTGTGTGTGCCTATGTTTTGCTCTTCCTTGGGTAGTGTATATCAGCATCCTGTTTGGCAGAATCACAGCAAGCATCTGTACAAGTCTGGGAACTACCTTGGAGGTAAGGGGAAGCTTCCCAAGAGATTTGTAAGTCATCATTGTCCTGTTATTGCTTTTATTACTAAAATTACTCTAAGAAATCAGAAATCTATTGCGACAATTATTACAGCCACCATCAAAAAAATAGTTGACAGCCAGCTCTGAAATAGCGTAATCAAGTGGGGAGAACTGCTTCCCACCCTAGCTCATGATCCCCAGGAAAATCTCTTTCCTTTTCTCACAGAATATCAGGGATTTGAAGTGGCTTCTAGAGATGATCTAAGCAAACCCCTCCTTGCTTAAAGAAGTAGCTCTCTGAATTTCTGAATTTTTACCATCTGGAAAAAGAATCTAGTTATAGCTTGCTAATGACATACAACACCCCCAAAAAAGAAGCAGATACCAAATTCAAAGTGATGAGTCAAAACACAGAAGATAAATCAGATGGTTCAGTTTCAGTTCATTTGCTTCAGGCAGAGTGAAGTATTTTGCAGTTTTACAATAGGAAGTTTTGCTTTCACTGCATGAAGCAACAAGTAGGTAAAATCTTCTCTTGTGTGAGAAAGCAAAAATATTGACATGTGAAGTCAGAAAGCAGCAAAAATAAATTCAAGGCAGAGATTCTTAATTTTTGATCATACATACCAGGAGCAATTAACCACCAAGCAAGAAAAAACAATCCTTAATAGTTATCTGCTGCTGAACATAAAGCAAGACGCTGCAGATTTCTTTCCTCTTGAGCCAAGGCAACTTCTGCTGCCTGGTGTCTATCATGAGCCTGGTTATTGATTGGTGTGAACTGAGTTACTTCAGAGAAGACAACTAAGGTTTTCACAGCTGAGGCTCGGTCTGATCTATTGGGCTGCTGAGGTTCAGGTGCAGCTGCTGCTGCCTTTCCCCTCACACCCGGTTGCTGTGTTTGCCTTTGCCTGTAATGCACTGGTTCCATGGCACCGCAGGAAATCATTGCAGTGTCAGGGGAGCTGGGTGTTTAATGTTAGCAGGCAAGGGAAGAAAACTCTACTTATTCTTGTTTCAAGTGGGAAAATTGCTGAGAAAGGGAGGGAGGAAGCTAGCTAGGGAGATAGTACCTGGAAAAGGTAAAAGTGTTCCTGTTTAAGGAAGATCAGAGAAGTAACAGCAAGTGTTTTAAAAGCCATCACAGTTGTGGTGCTTGGTAACCTAATAGAAAAAGTTCCCTTTTCTCAAAATTGGCTCAGCTCAGCTCCCCAGGACCCCCAAACCAAAACTCTTCAAATTACTCACTTGCTGCTTTTGAAGGCCTGACCCTTTTCTTATTTTAGGTGGCATTAAAAGAAGTGAAGGCAGAGGAAGATAAAGAAGTTACGGTAGCACGTAGAAAAGCACAAGGCTGGAAAAAGGAGATGAACAAAGAAAAGCTCTCAGTGTAGCTGCTTGACATACCAAAATAGTTCTGTTTTCTTGAAAATGTTTATTGGGAAATGCATTACAAAACCTGGTAACAGCTGGAATATGGTGATCTAATTGCTGTTTCAATAGCGCTGCGAACATGCAAACATATTTCCTATGCAAAATGTCAAAAAGGCAGCAATCAAAGTGAGGCTTTAAGCTTCAAAACAAAGACACAATGAGCTGATTTGTAAACATTTATTTCTAAGGTTACATTTAAAGGCAAAATAGAACTGCATAGGTTTGGAGAACAGCGTAACAAATCTTTTTACAAAACACAAGATCTGGAGAGATGTTTGCTGGCTGAACGATGCTGGCGTTGCATCGAGATGTCATTGGTGGTGCTGCAGCTCCCTGAAGCCACACATTTCTTCCCTTCAAACGAGGGAGCAGGATTTTTGCCACTAGGAGGATGCAGAGAGACCTGAGATCCATCCTGTGCAGAACAGAAGTCACCCTTTGCCTTCATTTGCACTCTTCTGCCTTTTCTGTAGTTGTCATTGGCTTGCCACAGATCTCAGGTCAGTGATGATGCTGACTCAGTGCAGGTGTTGAACAGGGCAGATTCAGAGTCAGGGCTGAGGGAGAACACAGGTTTTGGGGTGACATGGCAGTCCTGTGCTGTTCCTGAGATTAGCTGACTCAGAGGCTGGGTTTTGCTCACTTTTTCTTCTGGTGGTTCAGATTGTAATTCTGGTGTACAGTGTGAGTTGGCTGTAGTTGTAGCAACCAAGAGCAGAAAAATATTGAAGTTGAAGGATCCTATGACTTACACTGGTGTGGTTAGTTCAACACCATGGGTACTGCTTGACTTAAGTGTGAAAGCAGAACCCCAAGGATCCTGGGCAGGATACTGTGTATGACCCTGGAAGCCACATGGCAGTGATGTTTCTTGCATCTCTTCATTTCCCTATGACTTACACTGGCATGGTTAAACACTGTGGGTACTGCTTGACTTACACAAGTGTGAAATCAGAAGTAGCTACAATGAACACACTTGATCTGCACCAGACTGTGCCAGCAAAATACAATGAACATCCTCTTAAATATATACTTGATAGAAGAGTAAATCAGTTTGAGGACTAAATTTACTTTTCACTGAGGCCATCCATTTGTAAGATTCTTACTGTATTGTGCTTGCAAATAACATTTATTTCTGTAGTGTAAACATGCAAGAGTTCATTTTAATAAAAAGTAAGCCCTAAAATAAGATAAACCCCATGACTAGACTTGCATTGAAGATTTAAAGTGCATTCATCTGCTGTTTTTCTATATAAATATTCATTGGTTTAGTGCTCTCAGGTGTTGGAACTTTTAATCTGCATTCAGATGGAGGTACTTTAATCAAAGAGTTCATAAAAGTCTCTAACTTTTTTCATAAAAAATAGAGTAGTTGATATAACAGAGAGTTGCAAAAGCTGAAAAAAACCCACCCCAAAACTGCAGCTCTAGGAGGGGGGGAGAAAAAAAAAAAGTAAACACCAAATGGCATTTTGTGCCATAATATCAATATTCTATTAAAAATAAATCTCTCACTGTTAGACCGAAGAGTCTCAAGCAACCTGTCACTTTACTGCAGTCTTCAGAGATGACTGATAATGGGTAAAAAATCCCATAGCATCTGTTTGCCATGTACTCACACAAACTGTTAGGAATGTTTTTAAATGTCAGCAGTAATGTATGCATGTATTAGCTATCACAGAGCAGCAGCTCAACAAAGCCAGCATCGCTGCCACACTGGGGGCTCACACTCGAAATTAGGGAGGTCAAGTGGCGGAGATAGAAGCCAAGTGCGTTTGAAACCATATTGTTTGCCTTCTGAAAACTGGAAGGAATTGTGCAGTCAGCTGCAGGAGCAGTGCCGACGTACAGAGTTTGCGTGCTTTGAAAAGAGCTAAGTGGGATTATGGTAAATCTTTCAATTGCAAGAAGGTTAATGGCGAAAGGCACTGAATTTAAGGTCAGTAGGATGCGCGCGGTGGGGAATGCGCTTTAGGCTGTCTTTGGCATTGGCAAGGTATCACGTTTCATTTGGGAACCTAAGCCTTCCTCGAGTGTGGAGTGTCATATAGGTGTAGTTGCTGACTAAACAGCATCCATGTGACAGAGTTGTTAGCAGTGCTGTATGACTTGACAATTCTGTGCTACTTAACTGCGGAGATATGCTACAGGGTATGTTGTCCTGGCAAAGTCGTTGTGCTACGAACCACTTTTCAGGATCAAATTCAGAAATAGGTTTGCTCCCTTCCCATCATTACTTTTTTTTTTTGTTTTTTTAAAGTGTGCACAGGTTGCTTTCTTCTTGTTTGCCACCAGCAGCACATGTTGTTGAACGCTGGTTCTGCAGCTAAAATGTGCAAAGAGGGTTTTGCTACATCATCAAGTAAATACAGTTTTGTGCCATCAACTCGAGTCCTCCCAAAATGCAGTATGCCTGGGCCTAACTTGAAAGCTGTGTGGGGTGCTGGGTATTAAGCCAAGTGACAGTCAAGGCAGATTGCAGAGATAAATTAACTCCTACTGCTGCCTTTTCCAGTCACTCCCTACAAGTAGCTGATTCAGCAGTCACCATTATTGACACAGATGCACTGCTGCCTTCCTTGAGGATTCCTGGATACCATGGTGGGTCTGACTGCGTGGCTAGGGCCCCCCATGCAGCACAGGAAGCCCAATGTAGTTTTGTGGATAGAACCATCCATGTGCTTAAGGTTAACTAGAGGGGAAAGCATCAGAGCAATGGGCTCTGTGAAGGCAGGGAGCACTTGCTGCTTTGTGACTCCTCTCTCCCATGGTGGGCATTTTGGAGCAGCCCATAAACATGTGCCCTATATGGTAGATGGCCTTTTGTGAGTGAAGGGAACTCTGCTGAGCATTCTTTAGAGAGTCTTTTGTGAGTGAAGGGAACTCTGCTGAGCATTCTTTAGAGAGTCTCCTGCCTTGACATTTCTTTTATGTAGGCATGGTCCATGATGGCTGATAGGCAGTTTCCATAGAGTTGTAGTGGCCTTTAAATCTGGCAGTTATGAAAAAATAGAAAAGCCAAAAAAGAGCAGAGATAGATCAAGGACATAATGTTCTTGATGAAAGAGACTGAAATCCCTGAACAACAAAGAGGGTTTTTTTCCTTCTTTAATTATCTAGATCATTTGGCCGGCTGTGAGCCACGAACCCAGCTGGTCAGCTGTGGGTGTGAAAGGGAGGTCCGTGAGGTTGTTTTGTTAGTATAACTCTTTAGTCTGCATTAAAGACTAAACACAAATATTTCCTTAGTGGCAACAGTGATTCCTTAGGCACAGAGGGATGGCATTTCAGATGGAGAGGTGGAAGAGGCCGTTAGGAGATAGTCTCACTACATGGTTGTGCAAGGTCCTGCTTCACCTTAGCGAGGGAAGCGGCTCTGGGGGCTGGCCAGCTCCTCGGTTGGGTGGTTTGGTTGGATCTTAGCAGAGCTGGGATCCAATTCTCTGACTTCCGCAGTGGGTAATTGCAGTTGAATTAGAGCCTCGAGAAAGTAATTATGAGAGGCATTGTGGAACACCCTGCTAACCCAGCAGTAAATTAAACCACAGACTGGGAACAACTGGAGATAGGGAGATTAGAGTTTGCCTTTGGAAGTTTTTTCCGCTGCTAGTAAGTGTGTCTCTGTCTTCTTTCCACTTCTAATGCTGAATGTTGGTGCTTGGAGTGGCAGGCTAGAGTTGCTCTGTCAGGAAGAGACATTCCATGGCTGGAAAAAGGTTCTGAAAGTAGACAGGAGAAAACAATGGTTTTAGAGATGGGGAAAAGTGCTGTAGTGAAGGTGGGAGAGACCCAAAGCTGAACACGCAGCGGAAGACTTAGTTTGAAAAACTCTACAAGTTCCCTTACTTTATGTGTGTATAAAATTGCTTCATAATAGAGATCTTAACAGTAAAGACTTGAAGTGAGGATCTTCTCCCAGACAACCAGCAACAGAATGAGGGGACACAGTCTCAAGTTGTGCTGGAGGAGGTATAGGCTGGATATTAGGAGGAAGTTCCTCACAGTGAGAGTGATTGGCATTGGAATGGGCTGCCCAGGAAGGTGGTGGAGTTGCCATTCCTGGAGATGTTCAAGAAAAGCCTGGATGGGGGGCACTCAGTGCCATGGTCTAGTTGATTGGATAGGGCTGGCTGGGCTAGGTTGGACTGGATGAGCTTGGAAGTGTCTTCCAACCTGAATGATTCTATTATTCTATATTTGAAGAGACAAGAACCTGAAAAAGCTGCTTTAAATTAATTACCTATGCACAAGCAAACCTTGAAGGAAAACAGTGAAACGCTAGTGAGAGGAAACAGCAATTTCAGGGGGGGCAATTTCTGCAAGTGTTGTTGGTGTAGCCGGTTCAGAAAGTATTGACAGGCTTTTTCCTTTTTTACTGTTAAATGTTTAATTCACAGCCAGCTCAAAGGTACTCTTTTTTAGGCATCAAAGGAGATGCCACTGCAAAAATATGGTTGAGTTATTTCCCCAAATTATGCATCATTTTTTAATATTGTGCAAAATATATTCTAAGGAGCAGAGAGCTCTCTTCTGACCTTTTAGAAAACTATAATTTTGGTATGCCTTTATGAATGCCCTAATAAAATACAGAATATACTCTCCATACGAATTTTAACCCATTCTATGCTTGAATTTTACATGAGTGCACTGCTTTTCCCCAGATGAGGTTTTGACCCAGTTCAGGCTCAACTTTTTTTAGGCAATTGTGCCTTTTGTAAAATCATTCCTAACTTGAGTAGTCAGCTGTAATTTTGGGATAGAGATGTCCATATTTGGCAGATAAAAAGGCCCTGATAAAGCTCGAGTACAAATATGGTGCATTAGTGAGGGAAGCACAAAATGGGGCTCCTCCTTGCTTCTTGGGATTAGAATAGCATCCCTGAAACAGCAGAAGGCTGTTGGAATATCAGAGCAATTTACATGTCCTTTCAGCTTTACTGCAGGCTCTTCATGGCTGGCCAGTCCTTCATTGTGAGCCCCTGGAGTTGGAAAGTCCCTCAGACCGAATCAGAAATAAGTGCTGTTAATATAGATGTTCCTATATTTGGGTTTTCAGCACAGCTCTCTTCTCAGGGCATGTCTGCACAGCAGTGATAAATTGTAGACAGCCTCCTTTCCCACATCACACTCTTCTTTCTTGCTTGCATTAATGCGTTTGCAGCTGAACAGAAGTCTGGAATGTGTAAGTAGTGATAACTCTTTATGTTACTTTAAAACATTTTCCTTGGCCTCTCATCTGGATATTCGAGATGGTCATAACTCTAATTCTAGAAAGAGATGAGAGTAGCCAAATGCTCAGAGGCAAAATGTGTTCTGTGCTGGTTTCTCCTGGTGCTTACCTGCTCTGTGAGAGTCTGTGTGGGAGGTGGCAGGGAGAGGGTGGTGTGTCCCCTGCAAATTGTCCTCAGCTGGTCCTTCACTTAGATAAATCCAGCATGAGACTGTGTGTGTAATTCATATGCATGCACACGTACGTATGCACCACACCAGTTTATGAAGTTGGAAGAATCTGTGACACAGTTTGGGACTGCAGATGCTGTCGTTGGGCTGGAATTTGGGACACGCAGGTCCCTGTAGTGAGTGCTTGGTTTTGCCTCCCGATGTTTTGTAACAGCTCCTGATGTGTGTTTGACATGATTGTTGTCTCTTAACGTTACTTACCAGGCAGAAATTTCATGTGTTGCAGAGTGCATAAGCAGCTCTGTTTCTTCACCTAACCCTTGCTTTATAAGGTTTCTGTGTAGTTCCCCAGCTTCTTCCATCCAAGGTCCTTTGCAGGCAGGAATGAATTAAACACCCCAATGGTCCTATGCTGCTTTTGTGCAGGGACAGGAAGGCTAAGACAGGAGAAGCTAAGTCATGCAGGTGATTGCAAAAGTTTTTTTTTTAGTATTTTAGCCCAAAGGTGAGAAAGAAAACCAACACTTGCTGAAAATTGGATGTGTTTTGGAAACTGATGTACCTGGGGTGCTTCTGAAGACATTGTCTTACGTGAATTTCCACAGCTTGAGTATTTTTCCTGTGAGCAGTACAGGACCTGGTACTGCCCCAGCTAAGTGCTGATAACACACTGAGAGCCTCTGACTCACCATCCTTGGCCGTGTGTTTCAATCCAAAGACTGCTTTTGTTATTCCTCTCCTACAAAAGCAGACACTTTAGAAATATCTTGGGGTTTATATGCCAGTCGGACTGAATCATAGAATGGTTTAGGGTGGAAGGGACCTCAAACATCATCCTGTTCCAACCCCCCCACCATAGGCAGGGACACCTCCCACTAGCAGCCACAACCTCCCTGGGCAACCTGTGCCAGTGTCTCACCTCCCTCCCTGTAAAGATCTTCCTCCAAACATCCTGTTTAAATCTCCCCTCTGCCAGTTTAAATGCATTCCTTCTCGTCCTGTCATTACAAGACCTTGTCAATAGTCCCTCCCCAGCCTTCCCGTAGGTCCTTTTCAGATACTGGAAGGCTATTACAAGATCTCCTACATCTTGAAAATACATGTCTCAGAGTTACTTATTTGTTGACTACAAAGAGTTTGCAAACTTGCACCTCTGGACCACCAGAATCACAGAATTAACCGGGTTGGAAAAGACCTCATCGAGTCCAGCCTACCATCTAACCCTTCTAATTAACTAAACCATGGCACTAAGTGCCTCATCCAGCCTCCTCTTAAACACCTCCAGGGATGGGGACTCCACCACCTCCCATGGGCAGCCCATTCCAATGCCAGTTACTCTTACTGTGAAGAACTTCTTCCTAACATCCAGGCTGAACCTGCCCTGGCATAGTTTGAGACTTTCCTCTTCTGTCGTTGATTGCCTGGGAGAAGAGACCAACCTCTGCCTGGCTACAACCTCCTTTCAGGTAGCTGTAGAGAGCAATGAGGTCTCCTCTGAGCTTCCTCTTCCCCAGGCTGAACAACCTCAGCTCTCTCAGCTGCTCCTGGCCTTAGAAACATTCAGGGATGAGACTTCCACCACCTCCCTGGACTCCTAATGTCTAATCTAAATCTACCCTCCTCTAGCTTGGATCCATTCCCCCTAATCCTATGACACCCTAAACAGTCCCTTACCAACTGTCTTTTGGCCCTAACCTAATTCTCTGTTATTTAGAAATTGCTACTTAATTTGAATTGATTATATTTCTACACTTTTGTGAGGCTCTTGGTTTTTTAAATATTATTTTATTTTTCCAAGAAAAAAGGTTGACTGTGGAACTGGTAGATCATTTCACTGGAAATCCTGAAGAAGTCATCCTCTGATTGTCCACAGACAGTGGTAGCCCCATTCTAAAATGTTTGGTTTCCTCATTATTGGAATAAAACTTTGCATTTTTGATATTGCTGGTGGTGATTTGAGTGATGCAATGCTAATGACTCCAATGGATATACTTCTGATTTGCATTGAGATTGCAGAAAAGCAGGACTGGTCCCTAGGTGGAGGAAAATTAAAAGTCTGGAGCTGAGTTCCTGCCTGCTTTGCATAATGTATGGTCGCATGCAGGATGGGTGCAAAACTTAAGATTCAAGAGAGTGGGCAGTCAGGTTTTTTTTTCCTGGTTTGTGAAAGTGAGATGGTGGGTGGGCAAGGAGCAGCTGCTCAAGCTCCATCCTCAGCTTTGCCTGTGGCATCCTCGGAGACTGTGGCATTTTCATTTCCAGTCTGCAAAATAGGGTGAATAATAGAACATGCTTAAATCAAAGTGTCGTTGAAAAGATTAATTATTTCTAAGTACACTGAAGCTAAATGCAAATACTAATAACTAGAATTTGTAGAATGTTAGTTTTAGAGCCCTGTGGATGTGTACTTGATTGATTGGCACTAAACAGACAAGTATTTAGAGATCTGGAAGCTCTTCCCAGTTAACAACTGCTGTCATGAAGGACTGAAGAAATTTGGTGTCATCAAGTACAAAGAAAAAGATAATGATTGGGTGAAACCAGGGGATGGATTTCTTCCTTCCACGGTAGGAACACAAAGAATTTACATAAAGTAATTGTAAGGAGAAAGCTTTAATAAGTTTGCTGTGCCTAGTGGTTTTTTTTTTTTTGTCACTGTGGTGCATAGCATAAGGTCTCTTGAGTGTATCCTAGGCTGAGGCTGCTGGTGCCCTTCTTATGCAAAAGAGCTCTTGTAAGCTGGGTG
This sequence comes from Psilopogon haemacephalus, assembly GCA_013396835.1. Classification (NCBI taxonomy): domain Eukaryota; kingdom Metazoa; phylum Chordata; class Aves; order Piciformes; family Megalaimidae; genus Psilopogon; species Psilopogon haemacephalus. Next base: position 1,350,602 of record VWZI01011138.1, on the reverse strand, counting down.
CCCGGCACCCATCTTCCTAGCTCTGCCTGCTTCAGCTGCAGAGTAATGGTCCTGTTCTTGGACCACATGAGCAAATGGGAAAAGAAAACAGATTTAGCCTAGCATCTCCTTACTAGGCATGTTAAAAGACCCTGGAAAGACACCAGTCAGCCCTTTCCTTGGATGCGTGGCTTTTCCTTTCCTTTTTGGAGTGCAGAATTAATGACCTCAGGGTAGAAGCCTTTCTTGTCCACTCAGCCTGGCTATTTTCTACGATTTTCCCGTCGTCTTTTGCCTTTGGTAAGAAAAAATGCCAAGCATTAGCCTTGGCTGTTGGTTTCTGTATGGAGAGCCATTAGGAGGCAATGGAGCTACTTGCCGGAGCACAGGTTTAAAATAGAACTTGTGATTTCTCTGCTGTTATCCGCAGCAAGCAGAAATGTGCTCTTGGAAAATGGGGGTTCTACTTCAGAGAGCAAGCTGTGATCCAACATGATAAAATACATGTTGCCTACCAGATAACAGGCATTTCACATTCAGATAAAGGCACGTTTGCCATGTGTCACGAGCACACCTAACAGAAATACTAGAGATGCACTGATTTAAATTTCCTTAGATGTGGGTACCAGATGTGGCTCAACAGATGGACTGATTCTTGAAAATCCTGTTCTCCATTCACTGAGCTATGTCTATGTTATACTTACATGGAACTGCTGAGACCAGAGACCAACACTTTGATTTTTCATGGCTAAAGTGGCGATGATGTGAGAGTCTTGAGGAGCAACTAAAGACTGTGTAGGTGCCTTCATTTTCTAATGACTTACCAGGAACCATTGGTGGAGAAGGAAAAATTGCATAATGAAAATACAAGAATACATATACAAAAGTACTTGCTGCTAGGACCTTTCTAAGCTTTTAATAACCAGTTTAATTACTTCCCTACTCCCTACTTCTGTTGTTGCCTCCCTTCCTATTCCCTACTTCCCTTCCTGCTCCCTACTCAGGATTTCCATTGTTGCCTTGGGTTACTGAATACCTTGAAAGAGACTTTTTGATGATATTTCCAAGAAAATTGGAAGCTGCTGGGAGGTGCAGAGTTACTGGAATGCCATGAAAACCTTGCAGCAGAGTGGACGTAAGAAAATGTGTGTTGGGCTGCTGTTGGGTGTTCAGCCTGGGCTGCTAGAGCAGCATGGTGCTGGAGTTGTGTTGCGTTGAAGTTAGCAAGGCCGAGATGTGGGCACAAACCAGAGAACAGTGCAGCCTTAGTATCTTGAAGACCTTTAACTTCAGAGAACTTGGACTATTGTAAGCATTAACCCAATGCAACTCAGCACTTACCACATCTTCTGTGTGACCCATGCTGCCCCTCCACTCTGAACCTTGTGTATTGGTACAAGATTTTGAGCTGTGTAGAGCCCCAGGCTAATGGGGTCCCACTTTATAGCTCTGTAGGCTTTGCATCGGAAAAGCTGTGTACTTAAAACAAAAATCAAACCCTCTGCTTTCTCTCATTGACTTCTCATTAAATGGATGTGTGCCACGTGGAGGCTAATTTCTTGCAGGCTACTGGTGTTACTGGAGTGCCCTGTGTCTGGCCATAGCTAAGCAGTAGCAGCCCAGTTCCAGCAAAGCAAATGGTAAGACTCATTCTTTTCAGCAGTTGCTGGGTTTTTGAAAGATAGCAGTGATGCAAGAGTAGAAAATAGCTGAAAGACAATTATCTTATGGGAAAAAAAAAAAAAAAAGAGATGCATCATAAATAACCTTAGTGAAATATAAGAACCATTATCCTGCATCAGATTCAGACTGGAAGTGAGTCAAAACAGTTTGACAAAGTGCAGCTGCATCTCTTAGCAGGGGAGTTCAGAGATGTTCCTGTCAGATATGTGGCCCAATGTATGTCCAGGCATGCCTCTCCAAGATGATGCTCTGAGAATGAGATAGTAATGCCAATTGTCTGGATATGAAATGACAATATTTGACATCACTTCTGCTAATATTGCCTGCCAGAAAGGGACATTGGGGAATGATCTCTCTATCCATCTAGAGCTGGAATCGAAATCCTAATATTGATCATCCTTCCTCCCTTTGTCATTTCTGTTAGCTGCCCTTAGAGTTTACTTCTCCCTCACTTGATTTCATAAGTTGTTATTTGATCTTACCTGTTCCAATTTAGCATTTTACTTTGACTGTATGATCACAAAGTCATCCTTGCTATGCTGGGAGCACCCACAGGCTATGGAATCTTGAAAAAAATGCAGTTAATATCGCTTGTATAACTCGGTCTGATGAAGGTCTGGGCTTTTTTTAAGGGGGTAAAAAGTTAATTTAAGAAAAACATGGCTTCATTTTGACCCATGTTAAGCAAGTCTGTGGGATTTTTTTTCTGGTAGCCTGGCTCATGCCTATACCTGAAGAATTAAAATGCGACGTTGAGCTACTCTTTGTGAGGCTCTCGACTCCTGTCTGTCAGGAGTAATTTTTCCTGCTTCAGAAATAACACATTAGACTTGCACACTTTCTGGCATAACCATTTAATTTGAGCTTAGTCACTAGAGAAGTTTAGAAAGAAACCCTTAGGGTTTGAGCTCTCCACGTTTTGTGATGATTTCATAAAACTTTCTGGATTTTTAGGAGACATGCAAAAATTGGAAAGGTTTTATGGGTTTGTTTGTTCAGTTTAGTTTTTATTTTTCTAATACACTTTTTCTACCTAAAGCAGCTGAGCTAAAAACTCAAGTATAAAGAAGAATGAGAACACCTTAAGCATGTCTCTGTCTAACTTAGCAAATGCCTTTACTTTGAGAAAAATGCACAATGTTTTTGGAAAGGGACATAGGTGGTAGAGAAGTAATTTCGTAGAATCATAGTATCATAGAATCAGCAAGGTTGGAAGAGACTTCCAAGATCATCCAGTCCAACCTATCACCCAGCCCTAGCCAATCAAGCACAGCATGGCACAAAATGCCCCATCCAGGCTTTGCTTCGACACCTCCAGGGATGGGGACTCCACCACCTCCCTGGGCAGCCCATTCCAATGCCAATCACTCTCTCTGTGAAGAACTTCATCCTAATATGCAGCCTATATATTTGAATACTTCCTAGTATAGTTATTTTCTCTATATTGATGTTGTCCCAGAAATCCTCTTCTGCACCCACTGAGGTGTGTAAACACCTTAGGAAACAGCAACTTTGTGCTTGGGCTTCCATAGGAGGTCTCAACAGGGCCATGTACGAACCTTCTGCCTTTCCCTTTGTTTCTCTTCTTGCTTTGCTTGCAGTTATTTTCATAAAATCTTCTTCATTCTATCTGAGGGTTTCCCCTGTAGATGACAAATACTTTGCCAGAATCCAGAGAGATGAGGTCACTGCATAGTCTTAAATGTGAAGCACACCAAAGGAAGATACTAGTTTGGCTGAGTCTGCTATTGATAAATCCATGTCAATTTTCATGCCTTTTTCCAAATGCCTCTGTTCGATATTCCCGTATGGAAAAGCTGCTCTAAAGCCTTACATCCTAGTAAGATCAGATGAATAGCCTCATATTTGCATGAATCACTTTCCCTTTTCTGAAGTACTTAAGTAATTTTATCTCCTCATCTTCAGATATATAGTTCCACCCTGACTTAATCATTTGTTCAGATGCCCAACCTATAATTTGGTGTCCTGGTTCTTTCCAAAGTCGGAAGCTGTGATCATCTTGTTCTCCTGACTTGAAGGAATTACGGAAATGGTGCTTTGCTTCCACTTTGGATTTAATTATTTCCATTTTTATACGTGTAACTGCTTTTGCCTATATCACCACCAGCACCATCACATCTTTATTGTGATTTAATTCCCATGGTGGAGCTTGTTACTCTTCCATCTCCCTCTGTTGTCACTGCAGTGTTGCCCAACCTACTCCAGGATATTCACTGAACTTTACCATTAACAGTGGAATCCTGAAAAAGACCTCCTAATTAACCCATTTTCTCTGAAAATTGGTGGTAAAGTTCTCCATGTGCACCCATGAAATTTTACATGAGCCTTACATTGCTTTCTGAGGGAGAAAAGAAAAAGCTGACAGGGGTGATAGGCATAACATTTCAACTGATCTTTAAAAATAGAGTAGGCTTCAAATTTATACTGCCCCATATAATCATCTAATTTTTCTGCAAAAATACATATTGTCCTTTTTTTTTTTGGTTTTATTTTTTATTTTGAGGGGGAAAAAAAACCAAAAAAACAGCCAACAAACCATGAGCTGGTATTTTTAGAGGAGAAATATTCCACCCAGACAATATTGGCTTGCTTGTAGAATGATGGGAGCTGCAGATTGCATAAATATATACCACTTGTCAGCGTAAGTGATTGTTTCACTATAAACCTCTGCTTAAATGGCTGCATTTTGCAGATGATATTTAAAGTATCTGCATTCTGAGCCTGGAAATGTGCATTGGCTTAGACTATTAGCTCTGTAAAACCAGAGTCAAATCTCACGTCCCTTACCTGGGACTGCTTACGTATTGCTTGCAGGACTGGTCCCTCAGCTTGCAAAGATACACGCTTAGAACTCTCTCTTCATTAGCAAACACCGGATTTACCTAGCAATAAAAGGTATCTTTGTATCGTATACAGTCACAATAACGTTTATTTAAATATTATCTGATTTCCTCAGCACTTTTATTATTTACCAGTAGAAAAAAATGACACCGTTACTTTTCTCCTGAATTTTTAAAAATTGCAATGCTGCAATTAAATTACCGAATTAATTTATATTTAATTGTAATTTCGGTTCTAATGTGCTAGTGGAGGACATTTCTTTCCGTGACTGTTAGTTTTCCGTGCAACATAAGAAAATCTAAAGCTATATTAAGGAAATGTATTACATGGGCAAGACAAAGTCTCATTAGTGTTATTTATGGCATGCTGAAACCTCATTAGGAGAAGGTATGCTGGATTCAAAAATGCATTACTGAGAATGGGTTTTTTTTTGAGGGGGGGTTAGGAAAGAAATTGCTTTTATTGTGTTTCTTTATCACATACAGAGTGGTTAGTGGACATGCTGGATTCCTAAAGCGTAAAATAAATTAAGATAGAAGAAAAAGAGTAATTAATCTAAGTAGTAAGTGTAACCTCGCTACAGATAGGCAATAGCCTGCACATGGTCATGAGGAGGTTCTGTTTACTGTTCACCTTGGTTTCAGCTAACCATTAGTTTTTAACTTCTTTCACTGGAGGTAAAAAGTGATATTTTTCAGCATAGTAGTTTGCATCTTAAGCGGTAATAATGTGCTTTTAGTGCCCTTCAGACCAGGGATGAGTGAAACTTGAGGTGCAGAGTCACAAATAGCCCAATTTAGGTTAGTAGCATTTGCTCTAATGAGAGCTATATATCCAGTCCTGCGTAAATATTGTTTGTAGGCATAGAAGCAAACCATTATTTGCAAGTAAATTAGAACAAAAGGAGAGTCCCTGAATTGTCATTCTCGGGCAGGAATGTCATTCCGCGGGAGCAATATCCTTCCCCGGGCAGGCGCTGCTGCTGCTACGTCCCAGGGGCTCGGGCAGCCCCCGGATGAAGCCCCTCTGTTCCCGCAGCCCTCCATCGCCGCTGCCGCCGGCGCAGAGCAGATGTGAGCGCTTGGTTCCCTTCCTTGCCTGCTGCCGCCGGTCGCTGTCACCGCCGCGGCGCAGCTGACAAAGTTGCTTACGCCGGCGCTGCCTGTCGCCAGCCGCGCACCTGCCAGCCGCGCCTTGTGCCCGCTCCTGGCGCCGCAGCCGCTTACCGCTGCGGCCGCACGCAACTGCTCCCATGGCCCTGGGCACGCAGCCTGCCTCTGCTCCGCCTCTTGCTGAAGCCTGAGGACCTGCCGGGCTCTTCAGTGATAAACCATCTCCTCTTTCCCTCAGCTTTCCTTACGGCCGCTCTGCCTGTGGCACCCGGGATGGCATCTGAGGCGTTTGCGGCTGCGGTTTAGGTGGTTTGTGATAGATGCTAGTGTACCACCAAGGCTGGATCGGCTCAGGCAACACCTGCTCTCCTCTTCACACCTTTGTTCTGATGGATTTCTAGCGCTCCTGATGCTACACAGGGTGGTGAGCATGCACAGGAGGTGCCCGAGCTAGTTAGAAGGAGATGGCAACATTCCTGTGTCACCAGTCTAGGCACAGCCCTGAAAGCAGTTGCAGAGTGAGGGCAGAGAGCAGAGCTGTGCGTTGGGCAGAGCATCTTGAGCCACCCTGGACACCTGAGCAGGGAGACGTTTTGTGTTGGTGGCATCCTCTTCCCAGATGAAGTAGGGAACTGGGTGGCCTTGGAAGAGAACAGAGTGGAGAGTGCCTTAGTGTTACCTCTAGCTGTAAGCAAACTGCACATCTGATTTAGGCACATAAAGAGAGATTTAGGCAAAGCAGAGCAATCTCAGTCAAGTCCATATGGGTTTTTTACTTTAGCAGTTTTATCCTCTGTCACTTGGTATATTACTGGTGACTTCCTTGACATAGGGGATGTTTGTCTCTCTGTCACTACACCTGGCATTTTAACATGCCTTTAATAATAATTTTTAGTAGTGCTACAATATAAGGGTGACATATACTAAAGACAGAGGACTCCAGATGCATTCATGATGAGTCCAGGAAAGCTCGTGTAATTAAGATGGATACTTCTGTTATGACCACTTGTTCTTAAATGTATGTGAGGTGAAAGGGCTAAGCAAAGAAATCACAGAGGCCAGTCAGAGTGATTTCACTGTTAGCTACTACTCCCTTTGGGAGGAAAGGGGACAAACCAGGATTTGGTTTGCATTCATTTTCAGAGCATTTGCATCCTCAACTAAATAAAAAAGGAGTAATTTCCAAGCATGGCCAAATAGCTGGCAGACCATGACACTTCCACACTAATACTGATTGAGTGTCACATGTTGATGAGCAGTGCTTGCGTAGGGGCCTACTTAAGAAAGAAAGGCAGGCAAACTTCACTCCAGTTCCAGTGTAAAGAGGCCCTGAGAGGCAAATGACAATGATTTTTTATTTTAGCTGTCTTCACTTCTCCCAAAATGGAGTGTCTCCTACAGCAGTTGACAACGGCTGCAAGAACTTGCACCTGTCACTAAGAAACCTGCTTCAGGATTTGATGAAATATGTTACCTGAAAGATTTATACCGTTTTCCCTTCGTCTGTTCTGTACATTGTTAGTGTTACTAATCTCCTATTATCAGGAATAGAGCAGGCTATTTGTTGCTCAAGTGTCCGTGATGATGTGTGAGAAATTAATCTGAAGACATTTGGAAGTTCTCCACCACGTCGGCATTGATCGGGTGGAGAAACTGAAGATTATTAGTTTGCAGGAATGCCTGCTTTTTTATCATAATGCCTAAATAAAAGCAGCACAATAAATGAGAGAGAGGAATGGAATGTGTGTGAGATGAGGCTCTGCCCTGAACACAGCACAAGAGTCGTTGCCCTTTTAGAAATGGGAAATGAAAAACAGCCATTGGTGACCTTACTGAGCCTGGCAAGTTTGTTTGTTAAACAGAGACTGGTTGTGCTGGAGCCAGGCACCTTTCTCCCTTTCTGTTAGTTTTATTTTGAAGAATAATTTTCAAGGAATTTAGGAGCAGTCTCAGCCCAGCCAAGAATTTGGAGAAGGGAAGAGGGCAGTAAAATAACTGTACTGTGACTACCATGAAGCTCTGTGCTCTCCAGGGTGAGTGTAGATGAAAATGCTGAGCTTACTGCAGAGAGTGAAGCAGGGGAAAAAAAAAAATCAAATGGCCTTTCCTTTACTCTCTTCCTGTTAGATAAGCAGATACTTGCACTCAGGTCCTCTGTTTTGTATGGAATCATTAAAATTACAATGAGAGAGATTTGTTAGTCTTTCTAGTGAAGGCTTGTTCCTTCCTTATAGACATCATTCTTTTAGTAGTCTGGTTTTATAGGTCTCAGTTAATTAAGATGAAGAATATTCAACAGGATATTGTTTTGCTATGTAATTGTAAAGGTGAGCATACAGACAGTCATGAGACCAAAGTCTGTGTCATTCCTTTGTCTTTCAGAGGTCCTAGTACTGGCGCTCTTCATCCCAGAGTGAGTCTGAGCATGATGCCATAGTTGTCTGTAATGCATCCAGAGACTCTTGTGCTGGTTTTGAAAAGGGCTTAGCTGAGGTGGACATCTCAGGTCTCTCACTGAGTTTCTGATGGACCATGAAATCCATGGCTGTTGCAGGTCTGGGACTGCAACAGAGAAGCTGCTTTTAGCACATGTTATTTAGTAATGTAATATCCCATACAAAGGCCAGTTACTCAAGCTGTAAATGGAGGAGCCGAATTGCCCCATAAATTTGAAGCTTATTGATGTGAGTTGCCTCTAATATTTCTATAGGGAAAAACCCACTTATTGATCACTCGGGGCACTGTCTTACTTCTGACATTAATTTAGTTGTAGATTAGGTTGGAATGTATTACTTTCATAAAGATCCTGAGTGGTTGGAGTCCTGCAGTGAAACCGAAGCACAAATACCAGCAAACTGTGTGGCTCGTGACACCGTCTGAAATAACAAGCAGCAGCAGTGACCTGGCACACTTTCGGCTTGGCTTCCGCTGAGAAGGCTTCTTACAATAACAAACAACAGGTAGGGCTTTAATGAAATAGATCTCTCCTTCAAGCTGCACAGGGATCATCCTCAAAAGTCTCCCTCTGGGTGCTTTAGTATGAGTAAGGAGGCTTTAGTGAATTTGGGCCAGTTTATGCCCAGCTCTAGAATAGATGTCAGAAGGGATTACCAGAGCAAGCGTGTGAAGCCAGCTGTAATCTCGGTGGGTGTGGTGGGTTGATCCTGGCTGGAGGCCTCATGCCCCTAAAGCTGCTCTAACATTCCAGCTGCAGGTTGTTGCACGGTTGTTTGGTTTTTTTTTTTTTTCTTCTTGCTAAATATATTGCTGCAGAGGTGCCACCACTCTTGCTGATTGTTGCAGCCTTGGCCAGCAGCAGGTTCATCCTGAAGCCGCCTGACATTGGCTCTGTCAGACACAGGACAATGTTCTAGAGGGAGCTTCTAGGAGCCAAAACCTTCTCCCCTCCCCAAACCTTGCTGTTCAAATCCAATACACTGATGACATTTTGGTCTGTATCATAGAATGGTTTAGGTTGGAAGAGGCCTCAAAGATCGTCCAGTTCCACACCCCCCACCATAGGCAGGGACACCTCCCACTAGAACAGGTCGCTCAAGGCCTCATCCAGCCTGGCCTTGAACACCTCCAGGGAGGGAGCAGCCACAACCTCCCTGGGCAACCTGTGCCAGTGTCTCGCCACCCTCACTGTAAAGAACTTCTACCTAACATCCAGTTTCAATCTCCCCTCTGCCAGATTAAATTCATTATTTCTTGTCCTGTCATTACAAGACCTTGTAAAAAGACCCTCCCCATCCTTCCTGTAGCCCCCTTCAGATACTGCAAGGCCACTCCAAGCGCTCTTGGCAGCCTTCTCTTCTTCAGGTTGCAGAGCCCCAACTCTCTCAGCCTGTCCTCACAGAAGAGCTGCTGCAGCCCTCTGAGCATCTTCATGGCCTCCTCTGGACTGGCTCAAACAGTTCCACGTCCTTCTTATGCACTTAGGAGTAAGAAAGCTGTAGCTATTGTAAGCTCTGAGAGCAGCCTGGCACTGAGCTGACACCTTTCCTCCAATAGAGCTAAGAGCAAGGTTGAGAGCTGCCTACTCACATAAAGCAGCAGGGTCCGGTGATGATCTGCAGTGCCATGGGAATTGCTGCACCTCTTCAGCTCTCTGCTGCCTCTCGACTGGATGGAGCTTGGTCTCTGGAAGGGTAGGGAAGGGCTGGGTGAGTGTTGGAGCTGTCAGACATGCTGGTGCTGCAGGCTGGCACACAGAATGAAGGAACATGGAGATTTCTTGGTAGTATTTGCTTTGAGCTCAAATCCTACTGTTATAGCTACACTAACACTTGTAGAAAGTTGATAGATTCTTACCCCCAGGCTCTTCTTCCAGTGCCGAGTTTTCACTCTCTAATTACATATTTCTCAAGAAGCATTTGGTTTGAATCTGCCACCTTTGGGTTTCATTGCATGTCCTTACCTTGTTGTTTTGAGAGCCAGAAAGGAGAGATCTGATGCCTTTTTTCCATTTCCTCCTTTAGAAAGTTGCATCTTGTCCTGTGCTAATGATTTTGCTTCCAACAAAACCAAACCCAACCACCCTTTTTTTTTTTCCCTGTCACTTTTTATAGGAGGGGGTTTCCATGTTCTTTTTCATTGCCCTTCTTTAACCTCGTTCTGCAAAGAGGAGTGAGGAATACTGTGTGCAGTCTTCAACAGGAGGCTGGAAGATGTAAATAAGTATATTTACTTCCATTATACGTGGTCTCAGATGCACGGTGATGGCATGTATGTCGTATTTGGAAGAGAAAGATCACGTACACGTGTCAGAAAGTCATTGGTGTTTGGCTGCCTGTGACACAGGAACCTGTTAAAGGCAGAACCATCACCCTGATGAAGTGGTGTGCTGCAGTAAGGGCAGATCCACAGCTATTGCACAGCTTTGAGTGTAAACCCAAGTCTCCTGTTCTCCGTTCTGTTTCACCATGGTGTCTGTATGGTGGTGTTCCCATTGGGTGCCTTCCCTAGTACGATTCTGGAGGTGGGATCCACGAAGACAAAATCTGCAAGCTCTCTACTCCATGATGGTTCCTAACAAGGTGGTGGAAGGACCTTTGGAATACAAAGACTGCACTCTCAGTTGCTGATAAAGGATTTAGTTTACTTTTAACCATTACTGGGTTTAGGGTTGGTGTTCTATCTAAGGATCCAAATTAGAGTCAGAGCAGAGTGCAAACAAGTTGCAGAAAGATGGCAGCAGACTTTTAGACTCGAGCCCAGAAAATGAAGGGAATTCAGAATGAAGAGGAATGTGTTTGAGTTAATATGTCATTTTCAGCTTCCATCAAAGGCAATTTAGTTGTTCTCTTCCTGCTCCTCTGTTCTGTCCCCCACTTCCTCAGCAGTGCTGTTTTAAGGAACAGAGCTTCCAGCCTTAACCCTGAATTACCTCCCTTTGGGGTTTCAGGTAAGAGACTGGATATTGCTTTAATGTGGGGGTTTTTGTAGTTTAATTTATTTTGGTTGCTAAAGAATATTCATCACTCATTTAATTCAGAAGGTATTTATTGATTTCTTTCTCCTCATTTGGTATTTTCTGACATTTTATAGCACTTGCTATTGATTTATACAAAACCTGTAGTCCGAATGTCCCGAGGAGTGCTTTATTCACTTGTCATTTGCTGTTTTTCTTAACTAATAAATTTAACAGCTGTGTACATCCAGTCTGTTAAGGTTGTGTTGCTCTACTTTCATAGAGATGACAGCCTGGCACCAACAAATGAATAATTCTTGCAGGCAGGAGCTTAGAAGTTGCAAGATAGGCAAGATGGAAAAACGAGCTCCTCCTTGACTGGCTAGCAAGACAAAGGAAGCTCCTCAAAGGACACTTAGGTTAAGGCAGGGAAAATAAGAGCTCTGCTGCAGCCTGTGGAATATCACACGTTATGGTGCTCCAATGGCAGCTTTATTTATAGCTTGTCAACAGGTAATCGATTTAAGCAGCACATGCAATAACATTGCATAGGAGAGCAGGTGTCTCTGATCTGCATTGACCTACCATGCCATCAGCTTGCCAGGTGGCAGAGTTAGTGCTGCAGGGTGCAAGGACTCTGCTAGGAGGGTAGTGCCTTCAGCAAGGTTGGAAGAGACCTCCGAGATCATCCAGCCCTATCCAATCAACTAGACCATGGCACTAAGTACCCCATCCAGTCTTTCTTCAACACCTCCAGGGATGGGGACTCCACCACCTCCCTGGGCAGCCCATTCCAATGCCAATCACTCTCTCTGTGAAGAACTTCATCCTAACATCCAGCCTATACTTCCCCCTGTCACAGCTTGAGACTGGCACCTCAGAAATCAGAGGTGGAGATGTACCCTCATGACCGTACCCAATGTAAGTGATCCTACTGTGCTTGGATGGATGTTCATGTAAGGGCTGTGTGAGTGTGCAACCAGTCCTTACTCAGAAGCAGCACTTGTGTTTAGAAAAATCAGGTTGTATTTGGGTACCAGTTAAGTATTAGAAAAACTCTCCTGTTTTTCTCACTTTGTGTCTTCACACTGCTGACAGCTGTATGGTGGTATCGCAGGAATAAATTGTGGGTACATTAAAAAAAAAAAAGAGAATAGTCTATTGTTACAGTCATATCTGATCCACAGGGTGGGCTTCTGAAACACCCTTGTTACCTCGTGCTGATAAATCCCTTCTCACACCAGCACTCCTCTCACTGTTGGAGATGGAATTGCAGTGAAAGCCTTTTAGACTCCAAGCTGTAATATCCAGAGATATTTTGTTTACAGTAGTGTAAAATCAAGTATGTTGTATGAACTTCAAGCCAGGTACATTTGAACTGAGTACTGGATTACAGAGAATGATGTATGGAGCTTCTCTAACTGTGCAGAGTTAGATTTGATTCTTAGCAAATAAGTGACAGATTCATACGTAGGGGAAAATTGAAACTCTCATCTATATATTGTTTTTATTATGTTTTCTTTGCTTCAGGCTCTAACATATCAAAGACACTCTGGCTGGAAAAAAAAAAAAGTAGATTGATTTCCATCAATAAATGTCTTCATATTCTTGCAGCTCATACACAATTTGGGCTGTTTCATGGTGGTTAAAAAACCCCAAAAAACAGAAGGGAGAAGTCCAGAGCAGCTTAGATTGGCAACGTTGCTGATATTTCCAATTACCCCAGCCCGTTCTGCATGCAATCCGTTTCTCAGATTTAGAATTACGCTCCTGGCCCAGCACAAATATGTTGGTGTGTTGGTTTGCATCTGTCTTTGCCATATGCAGAGGAAGACAAGAATTCCTCCTGCTTTGTTTTTACACTATATATATTTTTTTTAATTGTACCCCTCCAAAATCAGACCAGCTGTCGCCTGGATGCTGCCTTCTGCAGCTGACAGCGCTCTCAAAAAGCGAGCTTATCTCCTCTGCGGGGTTTGTCCTCCTTGTCTTTGGTTCCCATCGGGGAGGTAGGAGCCCATATTGGCAGCGCTGCTGCTGGCCTTTGTCCCCCTGCTCTCCTTTGCTGCCAGCCAGTGGGTGGGGAGCCACAAAAGGGGTGAAGGGAGAGGAGCATCTTCCTTGTGAGGAGAGCCTGAAGGAGCTGAGGCTCTTTAGCTGGGAGAGAGGAGCCTGAGGGGGGACTTCTTCATTCATGTTCCACAAAGATGCTCAGAGGGCTGCAGCAGCTCTGCTGTGAGGACAGGCTGAGAGAGTTGGGGCTCTGCAGCCTGGAGAAGAGAAGGCTGCCAGGAGACCTTGGAGTGGCCTTGCAGGATCTGAAAGGAGCCTACAGGAAGGCTGGGGAGAGACTATTGACAAGGGCTTGTAATGACAGGACCAAGAGAAATGGGTTTAAACTGGAAGAGGGGAGATTGAAACTGGATGTTAGGGGAAAGTTCTTTGCAGTGAGGGTGGTGAGACACTGGCACAGGTTGCCCAGGGAGGTTGTGGCTGCTCCTTCCCTGGAGGTGTTCAAGGCCAGGTTGGATGAGGCCTTGCGCGGCCTGTTCTAGTGGGAGGTGTCCCTGCCTATGGCAGGGGGCTGGAACTGGCTGAGCTTTAGGGTCCCTTCCGACCTAAACCATTCTTTGATTCTGACAGTGAGGGTGGTTAAGACACTGGCACAGGTTGCCCAGGGAGGTTGTGGCTGCTCCTTCCCTGGAGGTGTTGAAGGCCAGGTTGGATGAGGCCTTGCGCGGCCTGTTCCAGCGGGAGGTGTCCCTGCCTGTGGGGGGGGTTGGAACTGGCTGATCTCTGAGGTCCCTTCCAACCTAAACTATTCTATGATTATAGATATGTAAAGGTGAATGCAAAGAGCATGGAGCCAGGCTCTGCTCGGTGACAGGACAAGGGGCAATGAGTGCAAGTTGAGGCATAGGAAGTTCCATGGAAACGTGGGGAAAATGTTTTCGCTGTGAGGGTGAGAGAACACTGCCACAGGGTTGTGGAGTCTCTGCCTCTGGAGATATCTGCCTGGATGTGTTCCTGCATGACCTGCTCTAGGTGATCCTGCTCTAGCAGCTGTGTGGGACTGGATGAGCTTTCAGGGTCACTTCCAAGCCCTCACCTTCTGTGATTCCACCAAGGCCAGGTCAGTGGTTTGGGTTACCTGTGTATTTTAAGTACTTATTTTTATTTTCTGTCTCCAAGAAAGCAGAATTTCACTAAGGAGTTTCTAAACAAAACTTCCCTGTGCATCTCTTTTGTTGCCAGCCTGATGCTCCTGACTGTGTGCAAGCACCTGGCTCCTTCTGGTGTTGATACTGCTTTACCTTGTGCTCCCAGGCTCTAAAAATAAAATACCCATAGGTGTAAGATGAGCTCCTGCTCTGTAACACAAGTCCTAAAGTCACACCGAACGCAGCAGAGACCTGCTCTGCCTGAGCTCCTCCGATCATTTAACTAAGGAGGAGAAAGGGGAGAAAAAGAAATCCCACAGAGGAGAAATTCAAAGCTGCAGGAGGGAGGCTCAGAATGTAGCCACAATGCAGAGCTTGACATGTTTGGCTTTATGGCGAGGGCATTGTCAAGCTGTGGAGAAGGCCCAAAATTTTTGACAATAGATGCTTGTGAAACCTGAGGAAAATGGAAATGTTTTCCAGCAGTCTAGGGGAAAGGTGGAGAGGAAGGGGCTTTTATTTGTATTTCAGCAGCCCTGTGCAGAGACTCAGACTCAGCCCAGGGAGGATGGCTGCAAATTAAAATCCTCAGGAGAAAACAAATTAATCTAGAAATTATTATTTTTTTCTCTCCTTTTTTTGGTCTGCTTTGTTAAATAGACAGTGTGACTGGCAAGTAATCCACACCTTGAAAAAAAAAGTCATCCTAGTACTCATAAACTTTATGAAATTTAAAGATATGGCAGTATATATTTTTTTTTAAACAGGAAAAAACTTGTTTTAGCTACAAGCCTGCTTAAAAATTAACCTTTTGGGTTTGTACTGAAGCAGTACTTCCAAAGAGGAGTTTGCTTTTGTCGTTGCCTGAAACCTTGCTCTCCTAAATGCAATGAGTTCAGCATTCTCAGCTCAACTGTGGTAGATGCTGTAGTGCAGTAGCAGGACAGATTCTCTGGTTTTGGTTTGGTTTAAAAAAAAAAAAAAGGCAAATGATGTTTTGAGCAGCTGATGGGAAGACTAAACTGTCTCTTGGTGGGGTGAAGGATGGTGATGCTCAGTGAAGGAGTGATAAAGAGCATGATAAAGAAAGCCTGGCCCATGCTGAGGGTGCGTGGCAGGCATCTCCGGGTGCGAAGCAGAGAGAGCAAACTCCAGCAATTAAAAAAAACAAACACCTTACATTGGGGACAAATTTTTTTCTGGCTTGGGGTTGAAATGCTTGTGTCCTGCTGAACCCATTTCTGCATTGCTGAACCCGAGCTCTGAAAGAGCTCAGCAGCCAGTATGGTAATGAGCCCATTTCTATCAAAATGGCCTGTATTATTATTCATGTTTATTGGCTGCAGAGCCGCTCAGGAAGCACTTTTCAAACAGATACACTGGAATTTTTTTTTTTTTTTAACAGACCCAGCAGCTATTTGTATTTCCATTGCTAGAATCCACACTCCACACCATTCCCCCAACTCCCCCCACCCCTTCCCGCCCCCGCATGCAGTCTTAATTATAATGACACCAAATGAGACAATTATTGGAATATGTGGGGGTGAAAAAAAGGCACTTTTGGGAAAGTATTAGCAGTTCTGCTATACTTTACATCTAATTAGGGCTGTTCCACGGTGTCACCAACCCTCTGTCATTACCCTGCAAACTCCCCGGCTGCAGCAGTGCATTTGCTGGACCAGTGGGAACGTGTCAGACCGCAGTAACACTTCCCCAAATCTTCTCACGTGTGTGGATCCTTCGTGTCGACCCTTTCCTTCCCCTCCCTTCCCCTTCTCCCCCCCTCTCCCCCTCCCCAGAGCCGTGGTGTGACATTTTCTTCATGACAATCTGTCTCCGAACTGCACTTGCTGCCGCCTCGGTAAAGGCTTACAAAGAGAGTGTAACAGCCAGTGGCCAATCGAGTTTGTGCAAGCTCCATCAGCTATGGGTGAAACATCCACGAGAGAGAATAAGGACTTAGAAGAAAACTGGATAAAAGGGCTGCGACGGGAAGCTAGCTGGCAGGTTAGTGATACAAAGACGAATGCTTGCAAGCGGATTAAATCTCAGCACTAGAAATCTCTGAACTTTTTAACCTAAGCCTAGGTGAGATGTACATGTTTATCTGTAGCAGTGCCTGAAAGCGTATATTCCTGCCAGAGCAGTTATCATGATTTTCCTGTTTTCTTGGGAAGAATATTTTGTGAGATTCCAAAGCCATCTCTTGCAAATCGTAGGCTGAGTGAGTAGTTGTAGTGATCTGCAGGCGTTGCTGAATGCACTTGCTTGATAAAGGTCCTTGCAATAACAAGTTGCAGGTGCATGCTGTAAGATCAAAGGAAAGACGTGGCTGGCGTCTGGATGGATGCAAGTTTATTCCATTAAAAATGATAATACACCACCTGTCACTCTCTTGCTTAATTGTCTCATAGTCACTGTAACAAGGGGGCTCTTTTAGCTGCTCTTAATGAGGGAACATCTTTAAAAGCATAGTGCTCGTTTGCTTTATTATGCTGGACTCACAGTGGATATGCATGCAGCTCAATCCAGAGGCAGGCAGCTTTCATTAAAGTGTGCAGAACAATAATGTTTACATTATGCAGTACCTTTCTGGAGTTTGCAGAATTAGATACCATTTCAGACCTGCTAAGCACCACTGAGTGGTTGTGATTGCTCTTTACATTACATCCTCGGCATCGTCTGTGCACTTTTTTTCTGCTCTATTGCATTTTAATTAGTCAATCAACAATATTCAAGAGATGTGTCACCAAGTTATTTCTTTTTTTCCCCCTTGCTGCTTCTTACAAGGGATTTTAAGATGATGATGATTATTATTATTATTTTGGTGATGCCATTATACCAAATTCATATAAAGTTGCTTTTTGATTTGTTCCTACCAGTTGAAGCTGTGCAATAGTCCCAGCTTGGTAAGAGTTACTGCAGCAGTCTAAGTGGTACAAGGCATGCTCCCTTTCCCCAGAATAGCTGCTTTAGTTTGGTCCTCTCCCCATATCTTTGCTCTAGAGAAGGAAATCCAAATTTCTTATCAGAGGAGAGAGATGCTTTATGTCATTCTGCTTGTGGTTTGTGTTGTGGTGCTTTCCTGATCATCTGTCTGCATCACTGACAAAATGAAATACAAAATCAGGATGCTGTAAATATAAAAGCTAAATAAGTGATCTCCTCTCTGTGTCATGATGGAAGCAAGTGTGTGGAGCTGGTGCAGACCATCACTGCCCTGAAGGATTGGGCTCCACAAGTGTGTGAAGGAGTGGAAGACCTGAAAGAGGTGAGGGAAAGGCATTAGGAGAGCTGGGGCTGTAGAGGTATTTGCAGGCTAGTCTGTACTCCCAGTCTGTGCACCTGGAGATCTATTCTGCTGCTTCCTAGGTTTGTGCTGTTTCTGCCAGGTCAGATGACTGAAGAGCGAGTTGAGAAAATATGGAAACAATTTTCCTGTAGTACCTGGCTAGAAACCAAGCATGCCATGGCAAGGATTAATTTCCGGTCAGCAGCTTCTGCCTCCCTTTTGAGTGGAGTGTTGCACTGCTACAGAACAGTGATGGCAGCATGGTGAGGGAAGTCACATGTGTTGTAGGTGCCATGCCTTCAACTCTGAGATGGATAAAGGTGAGGCCTTATTTCTGAGGAAATAATGCTCTTCGGTAGCCCTGCATGGGTCTGCTTCCCTCCTTCTCAGCAGAAATGCTGTCTTGACTGACTTCTCTTTGACTGGAGCACAGAGATGGTGGGTGGAGATGTTTTGCTCTGAAACTGCAACCCTGCTATATGTGAGCGAGAGTTTCAGAGAAGCCCCTGGGAAAGGGTTATCCAGCTCTCACTCTGATTGTAAGTCATCCCATATTTCTTCACACTGCAAGGTCTTTGCAAGTCCCAGGGTAGGGCAGAGCATCAATCTTGAAAGGAGCTGATTTTGAACGAGTGCTGCAGAGCCAGAGCTCCTCTTCAGTCCTGTGTGCTGAGGAGCTCCAAGGTGATGGCGTACATCCTTTCTTCTTAAATGGGCCAAGTTTTTTTAGCACTAAGGCCCTTATATCCATATTTAGTCTCCTAAATAAGTGTCCTGATTTTCCAAAGTGCTGAGTATCCTGGGAAGCCAACAGACATTTTCTTGAGCTTCAGTGTGTGAGACTCGTGCTTCAGGCTGCATGGTGATGGGTACCTGTTGCGTGGTCCTGGGGTAGGAGGCAGGCTGTGGTGCTGAGCTGCAGCTGGAGGTTGTGGTGGCTGTGAACTGCCTATAAGAAATACTTAATAACCCTTGGAGCTGCTGTTCCCCTCTCCCTTGTGTCAGCTCTGTGTGGTCAGTGGGCTGGGGGACCTGCTGACCCATGTTGGCAGGTGCAGGGTGCCACAGAGCTGTGCAGGGTGCCACAGAGCTGTGCAGGGTGCCACAGAGCTGTGCAGTGAACGTGGAGTAGTGGCCAGTCTTGTGAGTCTCCCTCTCATCCTGAGAGATGTAGCAATTCTGACTTTGCACCGGGAAAAATCAGGCCACTTATTTAGCAGGCTAAATATAGGTCAAGCAGCCAAGCTTGAGCATCCTGCTTTAAAAATCCTGGCGATAGTCGTCATCCATCCTACCTTTCAGCCAGCGCTCTCATCGTGCTGGGAGAGGTCTGTGCGGATAGCCCCATGCAGATGAATAAACATCAGCCTGCAAGGAAGAGGAAGGAAGAAGCTTGCAGTGTTTCTTCCAGGGGAATATGCAATTTGGAAAATGGATTGCATTCTCTCTCCAAAAAGGAGTCAGTTTTCTGTTAAGCAAAAAAATAATTAAAAAGCAGAGATAAAAATTTGAATTCTGTTTCTACCACTTCGCTTGAACTTTCTGTCTTCTGTTCTCCTCACCTCAGACTTTGCTGTAGTGGTCCCTGTCCGTTTCTGATTTTTTGTGGAGAAAAGTGAGCTTTCTTACTCCTCTTAGCAGACCTTCAGAACAGGTTTTCAAAACCTCCTGTAATCCCTTGTCCTGATGTTTCCTTGGGAACAGCTTCTGACATCCAACAGATCTATAGCTGTCACAAAGCTGGCGCAGTTTTACCACAGGCCAGGCACATACTTGGGTGACCACAACTGTGCTGATAGACCAAAGGTTAAGAAATCTATAAGGGTGTGGGTGTCAATACCTGGAGAAAAAAAGTCCTGCATATTTATAGAGACAAATGGATTTTCCTTCACATTTACACATCCAGGGAAAGTTCTGCTCTCAGACATGCCAGAGTAACTCCAGTTGATTTAAAAGTGAATTTTTCTTCCACAAACGAGAGCAAGCAGTCGTCCAAAGTGTCCTGAGAAAGGAGCAGCGCACCGATTTCAGCAACTGGTCGAAGACGCCGATCCCTCTGCTGACACACTGAGATCTTGAAAGCCACAATTTTCTTCCTAATTGATGGCTCAATCAGTGTACAGCCTGTGTCTGAAGCTTGCTTTAAGGTTTGTCCTTGATGTGCTGAGTTACTGTACAGCCTAACATCCGCTGCATGGATTGCAGAGGGAGCAGAACAGAGCAAGAAATGTGTAAGTCATTCCCGAATCATTTGGGATCTTTGATCGAGATAGGCCTGCGGCTGATGAAAAGGAGGCAGTTTGTCAGAGCCTTCAGCAGGCTGATGATCGTTTCCTACAGAGTAATAAAGGCAGACACATCTTGCCATTTTCATTTAATTCTTAGTTCTCATATGCGTTTGTGGAGAATGGGTAGAAATTTGGCTGAAGTGAGGGCTTAGCAGGCTTCAGTCAAGTTGGGAACAGAGCAACAGACAACAAAAAGTGCAAGAAGCTTAATTGCTTGTCTTCTCCTTTGGAGTATGGGCCTGTTGGGTTGATAATCTTAATTGGAAAGGAACACTGGGAAATTTTTATATATATATATATATATATATATATGTGGTTATGGATTATATGTTCAGGCATGTATCTGTCCATTGGCGTGGGCATCTGTGTGCAAGTGTGTTCACATCTTCAAGGTAGGGTAGTGCTGAAAGTTTAAATGTTTTGGAAAGGGAGGTTTAGAAATCCCTGCCTGAAGTAATATGTGAAATTCTCATGTTATTTCCTGTTCTGTCTAGAACAGCCTTTCCAATTCCTAGTTTCATAACTATTTAGCACTTTCGAACCTACTAAAACAATGCAAAATGCTCTTCCCTCTTGTTTCCTTCCCTCTTTGCTCTTGTTTCCTTCCCTCTTGTTTCCTTCCCCTTCCCTTTCCCCTTTACCTTTCCTTTTCCTTTCCTCTTCCCTTTTTAATAGTTTTTTTATTTGTAAGGGAGCAACAGCCACAATTCAGTTATCTTAGACCAGTAACTTTTGAAGCACTTTATTTTTTTTATTGTTCCCTTGAGTATTTTGTTTTCAAGACGTTTGACATAAAAGGATCTCCTGCTGGATGAATTTTTACCCTTACCAACCCATTTTGTTACCAATTTCAGGGTTACCTTTACAAAGGAAATCCTGGAAGCTTCATGGAAGAATTGGCAGCTGAGCAGAAGCATATTGAACTGGAAATCTGTTATCAGTTGTGCCTACAGTTGCTATTTTGACTGTTGTTTTATTTGATTTCCTCTATTGACTGCATATGCATAACGCTTCAAAGCGTGAAACTAACATAGGAAATTGTTATCTGAGAGGATCTGGGAGAAAATGCAGCTTCCTTGCAGGATTAAAGCTGGTAGCGAGTGGCAGTGCAGTTAGTCTTGGGGTTGTTAGACTCCAGCACTGATATTTGGCCATGCCTGATGTTATATGAGCGCTCTGTGCCTTTTGTTCAACTTGCCACAGCAGACAGAGTACCATTAGGCACTGGCATTTGGGAGGGATGGAGGCGTCCATTCCTCTTTAGAGTGCTGGCAATGATTAGCTTGTCCTGGGGTTTGAGGGTTAGGCCCTATGCTGCAGAACAAAATGATTTGCCTGATTTTCATCATGCCTGAGGAAGTGTTCTCTCCTTGATGCTCCCCATCAAGTGCAGCACAAGGGGAACATTCCCTCGTGAGACAAGATGGTGTCAGCCCTTCTGAAAGCTGGGATCAGGCACATAGCAGTAAGAAAAGAGACATAGATGCACCAGGATAGGACAAGGTGTCTTTTTGATAATAAACTACCTAATTAGTGTAAAGAGAAGCAGGACCAACGTGTGATATTGTATGGACTGTAGTTTTGGAAATCAAACGCCTTGAGACTAAACCAAGAGAGAGGTTCTACCAACCCAGGTTATTTAATACCCTATGAGATGCACTGTGCATGCTGTGCTTAGCTTGCTGCTACTCCATGCTTTAAGCCTGTTCATAACTATTCACAGCACTTAAGATCTAAAGATACACTCATCCTTTGATAGGACAAGGTCAATTTTTCTCCATTTATTGCCAGTACCAAAGTGTTTATGCAGTTTTATTTATAAACTGAGTTTATGTTTTTCTAACATTACAGACATTTGCTAGTGAAAAGGGCATTTCATGTGAGGATTACTGGTTCTGTGACATACTTGTATTAAAAATTGTGCGTATAAATTATATAAACTCCATCTTTTGGGTTCTCCAGGACACCTCTTAGCTTCTTTTCGACCTGCTAAATGAATGTTGTGCTATCCTGAGCTACATATGTGAAGTGCACTGATGTGCGGACATCTAGGTCTGAGAATACCATTATTTAACTAACTACCTGTCTTCACTGGGTGATTGGGTTTGGCCTTATGATAGCTCAAGCTTTGTGTTTCTCCACTACACTACTAGTATGAATGCCCAAAGCCACCTTTAATACTTTCAGCCTTTAATACCTACTGTCCCAGGACTATCTATAGGCAGGTGGATCTGGTTTTGCAAAGCCTGGGGAGGCAGGAGTAAGTCCAATTCCTGTGTAAGGAACTACTTCAGCCTGTGCCTAAGAGAACCTTGTGCAAATGTCTGGCAGAGTAGCATAGAAATAGAATAGAATAGAATAAGAATAGAATTAGAATAGAATAGCATAGAATTAGAATAGAATAGCATAGAATTTAATTAGAATAAGATAGACTATTTTGGTTGGAAGGAATCTACAACCATTATCTAGGCTAACTACCCAATCAATTCAGGGCTCACCATATAAGGAACCTACAACCATTATCTAGGCTAACTACCCAATCAATTCAGGGCTCACCATATAAGGAACCTACAACCATTATCTAGGCTAACTACCCAATCAATTCAGGGCTCACCATATTTAAGCATCTTATTAAGGGTGTTGTTCAAATGCCTCTTAAACACTGATGGACATTGGGCATCAATCACCTTCCCATGAAGCCTGTTCCAGTGTTTGACCACCCTTGGTAAAGAAATAGTTACTTATGTCCAGTCCAAGCCTCTACTCTTGCATTTACTAACCATTCCCACATGTCTAATCCCTGGATAGAAGGGAGAAGAGATCAGCACCTTGCTCTCCACTCCCCCTCCTCAGTCATCTGTAGAGAGCTATGAGCTCATGGTTTGTTGATGGAAACCTGTGAGCTTCCTGGCTCACAGTCCACTGGAGGTTTTGTTCTGTATCTACTTAACTCTTCTAAAACTTTGTCTTTTTGGCCAAGAGTTTATTTGACAAGTGGCAAAAAATAACCAAGTAATATTTTGGACTGTGCTATATGAATCACTTCTCTATTATTTTCTGAAAATCTTGAAAGGAACATCTGGCTGAGGAAGGTGTTTGTCAGACAGGAATGTTTTGCACTGAACCCATGTTTCCTGATTGGTATGAAAGCACTGGTTGCCATCATGTACCCATCTCACTGGTGTTAGCACAGTTTAAATGTTTCCTGAAGGCTTTGCACTGTCACTGGTCTTCTTTGTGTCAGGGCAATTATATTCTAGCTCTGGAGGTGGGTAGTTGCTCACTTCTCTCTTCCCAGGTTATCCCAGGCAGAGTTCAGCCTGTTTACATCTCTCTGCGAATTTAGCCTCTTACCTGCACAGAAGATTACTCCCAGGCATGATTGAAAGAGATGGACTTATTGTGTTCCAATGAAAAAAAAAAAAGCTAGTTGTGTGATGGTCTGTAAAATATGTTTCAGCATGTTCAGATGGGGAGGTGTGCCAACATGCAGCTTAGAGCTCATCAAACTTCTGGAATTGAGGCTGATCTGCTCTAGTTGGTTGATTTGGGGTTGTGTTTGGTTGGTTGTTTTATTTTATATACTTCTATGTGATGAATCATACATCTCCCTGGATCTTCTCTCCCACGACTATGATACAGAATTCAGCACTCATCTTGCTGTGGCTCTTGGTTATAAATATCTGAGGGCTGGGGGTCACGAGGAGAGGGATGGGCTCTGCTCACTGCTCTCTGGGGTAGGACAAGGAGCAATGGATGGAATCTGCAGCACAGGCGGTTGCAGCTCAACACAAGGGGCAGCTTCTTGACTGGAAGGGTCCCAGAGCACTGGCACAGGCTGCCAAAAGAGAGGTTATGAAGTCTTCTTCTCTGGAGCCTTTCAGGGCCTGTCTGGATGTGTTGCTGTGTGCCCTGAGCTAGATTGGATGGTCCTGCTGTGGCAGGGGGGTTGGACTCGATGAGCTCTTTGGGTCCCTTCCAACCCCTGATACCCTGTGAGCCTATGATACATCTTTTGTTAGAGCTATTTTATTACTGAGCAATTTTTTGTTTGTTTGTTTTTTCCTTTTGGACTCTCATACTGATGTAGGCACAGTTGTACCTGTTTGGTTTTCATGGTAAAGTCATCAAATAGTGCCTCTGTTATATCTTGATTTAGAATTAATTCCAAACTAATGTAGTGCAGGAGGTGATACATGATTCCACATGTTTTGATTTTTTTTTTTAATAGGAAATTAAAAATATTTGGGAAATTGATTTTTTCAACTAATAACATGAATTATAGGAGCTGATAAATGCGAGATTAATAGCTAAGAAAGCAGTCATTGCAGATGGATAATTTAGATTTTTATCATTTATTAATCATAAAAAGTAAACCTGCTGTATAACTAATTTTAGTTTTATCAAGAAGATGAATTGTTCCAGCTAATGAATGTATAGATATTCCGTGCCAAAGGCATTCGTGGGAATCTGTTAATCATTTAACTGTGTCATGGCATATGCTTTGTCTTCATAAACCAATTAAAACATATAACTTCTTCCACTGAAATGCATGTTGGTCCTCAGTGCCTACAGCAAGTTAGAACAGCATTTGTCTTAAAATATGCTTCAGTATTGCAGTTACAAAAATGTAAGGAGAGGAGTAATATCTTTAGGTAAGGAATGTTGCTGGGCTGCCTGTGGCCCCAGTGGCCTTATGGAGGTGGTGTGGTTCGTAACTTTCTAGGTGGCTGATCCTGCAGATACTAATCCTGTATGCTAAGTGGAGGGCTTGTGAATGGCCTTCCCCTAATCACCTGGGAGTGCTTTGCTGCTGGACATGAATGTGTGACAATGTGGTTTGAACCTGGAGCTGTCTTGCTGGAGAAAGTCTCTGGCAGTGGCTAACATCAGTGATTATTTAGAGTGGGTGAAGGAGTTCAGTGTAGACCTGGAGGTGCTTGTGACATATTTCAAGAGAGATATGGCTCTTACTTTTTGTTGTAGGATCTGTAGCAATGGGAAAAAAAATGCACTTTCTTGGAAGATGTTCTTGCTGCAGATATGTACACACCTGGGTGGTGTACAGCAAGGCTGGAAAGGGCACTCTGAAGGTCTGTTTTCACTGAAAACACAAGGGTGGCATTTTTCAGTATGTTGGCCTGTTCCATGCCTATCCTCATGGTTTGTTCTTTGCCACATCCCAGAAGAATTGTTGCTTTCCTTCCAATTTCAGAGAGCCTGCACTTGCTGTTTTTCAGATCTTTCCTGATCAACAGCATAGTGGCATGTCAGGACAAGAGGTAAAGGGCAGAAGCTTGAGCATAGGAAGTTCCATCTCAATGTGAGAAGGAACTTTACTTTGCATGTGCAGAGCATTGAAACAGGCTGCTCGGAGAGATGGTGGAGTCTCCCTCTCTCATGTAATTCACATTCTGTCTGGATACTGTCCTGTGGAACCTGCTCTAGATGAGTGTGCTTTGGCAGGAGATTGGAATGGATCATCTCCAGAGATTCCTTCCAACTCTGTCATACTTGGTTCTGTGGAGATGATGCTGCACTCCTGCGAATTAAAATGTTTTGGTTTGGAAAGGACCTTTAAAGACCATCCAGTTCAATCTCCCTGCCATAGGTAGGGACATTTTCCACTAGATCAGGTTGCTCAAAGCCCCATCCAGCCTCATCTTCAGTACTTCCAAAGCTGGGACATATACCACCAATCTGGGCAATGTTTT
This sequence comes from Psilopogon haemacephalus, assembly GCA_013396835.1. Lineage (NCBI taxonomy): Eukaryota > Metazoa > Chordata > Aves > Piciformes > Megalaimidae > Psilopogon > Psilopogon haemacephalus. Next base: position 1,325,098 of record VWZI01011138.1, on the reverse strand, counting down.
GCAGTGTCTAACCACAGTCATCATTAAAAAGGTGTCTTCATTATTCTAAACCTACTTTGTTCTGATTTATTTGTGGTAATCTTGCCAGACCTGTTTCCTTCTGCTGGGCAGAGCATTCTGCTTTGGTAGGGCTGCTGGTGGTGCTTTTGAGAAGGGGGGATTAAGCCATGACATCCAGTTTGATGTCTGCACAGTCCAGCCTGGAATTTCACTGTGCTTCAGGTTGCTCTATGCAAGATCTATTTAACATTTAAGATCTTTGAGGTGGGGACTATCTGCTACGTTAGACTTCTGTAAGAAATTAACTCAGAGGGACTGACTCTTGGCAAGGGCTTAGAGATGCTGCTGTAACACAAATAACAGCGCTGATTGCTGCTGGAGATGTTCCTGAGGATGGCATATGCAGCTGAACTGAAGCTAGAGGTTAGAGGGTAATAATTGCACTCGTGGTTATTTTTAGGCCATCCTAGAAGAGAGAGTTTGTTTTTTTTTTTAAATGGATTTTTATATTTAAGGAAATTGCAGCTTTCTGGAAGAACTTCAGAGCTATGACCAAAAAAAAAAAAAAAAAA
>VWZI01011138.1:1257820-1314769 GCA_013396835.1 Psilopogon haemacephalus | reverse complement strand
TTTTTAGATTAAGGTAAGAATAAGTCTTGCTGCAAAGACACTCATTCAAAGACTGTAGCTGTCCTATCCATTGCACTCAGCAGCACCACAGAAGTCTGCTCTTCACATCTGCATTTCTTCCAAGTTTGGCCAGTCCACCTCAAAAGCTGAGAGTTGAACCATTTCAACTTTTCGTAGCTGTTTGATGCCTTACTGTAGCCATCTGGTACAGGACCCCTTTCATCTGTGGATTCCCCATCTCTCTCCTGATCAGCTCTAGCAGACACAATCCGTATCTGCAGTTGGAAATGTTACTTCTCCTTCAGTTCTTCCTCTTCTGAGACAAACAGGGATGGTATCTGGCAATGCTCTCTGCCATAGGCTTCTGTTGCTTGACCTACACGTAGCTGCTTGACCAGTGGCATGTCTGTGGTGGTGTAACAGAACTTGACTGTAATGTAAGGACATTTGGAAAGTCTTGGAAATGTTAGTTTTAAATAATTTATTTGCAAAGATTTTGGTTTTGGGGATTTTTGTGTTACGGTTAGATGAGAGATGAAGTTTGCTTTCTTTTAATTTGTTAATGAAACATCCCTAATATTCTTTTCCTTCCGTTTTTCATATCTCTGCATTTTCCCATTAATAGAGAAGAAGGTGGAAAGGTGAATTAGTGGAATTAATGCTATTTGCAAGACATTTCTGACCCTAGTTTCAGTTCAGTTTGGAATATGCAGTGGTAAAGCAAATGGCCATTCTGTGGCAGAAGAATGCTTTCTGTTGGATTTACATGTGATATTTTTAAAAATCAGTGTCTATAGAAAAGATGAAATAATATTTTAGTACTCCATTGGCTACATTGTCTTCAGGGGTCGATACAGAGTGACATTTGCTCTGCCATGCAGAAAATAATCTGTTAAAGAAAAAAGAAAAAAAAAAAAAAGAAGAAGATACGTACATCTGTAACCTAAACCTGAAACAAAGTCTTTAGAGAAGGGAAGAACAATCATAGAATCATACATTCAGTCAGGGTTGGAAGAGATCACAAAGATCAAAGATCATCCAGTTCCAACCCCCCTGCCATGAGCAAGGCGAGGATCAGGCTGGCCACATCTTCATCCAGCCTGGCCTTAAACACCTCCAGGGATGAGGCTTCCACCACCTCCCTGGGCAACCCCTTCTAGGCTCTCACCACCCTCATGCTGAAGAACTTTTTCCTAACATCCAGCCTGAATCTCCCCATTTCTAGCTTTGTTCCATTCCCCCCAGTCCTATCACTACCTGATATCCTCAAAAGTCCCTCTCCAGCTTTCTTGTATGGTTGAAAGAAAATAATAATTGAGGAGCAAAATGAAGCCTGGGGATTAGGATGCTTAGAATAGAATAGAGTAGAACAGAATAGAATAGAATCAGCCAGGTTGGAAGTGACCTCCAAGATCATCCAGTCCAACCTATCACCAGCCCTGTGCAATCAACCAGACAACATCCAGTGTGTATCTACCCATTTCTAGCTTGGTTCTGTCCCCCCAGTCCTATCACTAACAATGGCATTTGACAATGAGACTGGAGAAGAGTTCATGAGATTTTGATACAGTTTAAAACAAGAAGTAAAAGGCAAGGGAGAAGCAGCCAGTCCCCCGTCCTGTGTTTGCTTACTTTGCTTGGTTTCAAACATCTCTTCGGAATTTTGGGTCTGCCCCAAAATTCGACAGTCAGGAGAGCATATTAATGATTCCTGTTGGTGTAATTAGTCTGCATTTAAAGTTTATTAGTGGACTGGCTGATGTACTCTTAAAAGGCTTTATTTGGGAAAAGTCAATATACGAAGCCAATAGAGCTCCAGAGACTTTGTGCCACATACACATTCACACATAGAAAATCATGTTATCAATTTTCATTTGACTTTTAATCAATTACAGTGACAAAGAGATGATTTGAAGTCAATCTTCTGTTGGTGCTAAATTGCTGTTTGATCACAGATGTTTACTTTGGCGACTGCTTTCTTTTGCACAAAGGCTGGTAGAGCTAGGCTGCAGAGACCCATGCTTCTTATTTTCAGGTGATTAGCAGGTTTTTTCTCTATTTTGCTGCTTTTAGCAGCATGAGGGATATGCTTCTGCTGGGATGTGACTGTGTGAACCTCATATGATAAACATGGAACTTCATAATGAAGCTTGGCATAGACTTAGAAGTGCCACTCTTTGAATGGAGATGATCAGAACACCTCTGCTATGAGCACAGACTGAAAGAATAGGGGCTGTGCAGGCTGGAGAAGAGGAGGCTCCCAGGTGACCTTACTGTGGCCTTCCAGTGTCTGAAGGGGGCCTACAAAAAAGCTGGGGAGGGACTTTTTAGGCTATCAGGTAGTGACAGGACTAGGGGGAATGGAGCAAAGCTGGAGGTGGGGAGATTCAGATTGAATGTGTAGAGGAATTTGTTCAGCATGAGAGTGGTGACAACTGGAATGGGTTGCCCCTGCAGGGAGTTGGTTGAGGCCACATCCCTGGAGGTGTTTGCAGCCAGGCTGGCAGAGGCTGTGGGCAGCCTGATCTAGGGTAGGGTGCCCCTGCTCATGGCCAGGGGTTTGGAACTGTCTGATCCTTGTGGTCCCTTCCAACCCAGACTGATTCTATGACGTGTGTTGAGATTTGTAAGATGTATGCTAACAATAGTTTTTGACCAAAAGGACAATTTGCTTCCTACTTATTTTTTAAGGAGCGGGATACAAAAAGAAAAGGAAGTAAAAGCTATAAAAATAAATGTGGAGAAAAAAAATATTTGAGGGCTCTTTGCAGGGAATCAATGAATCAATTCTGAAAGCATTTTTTTTCTTTTATTTTTTGTGTGTGTGTGGTTATGCCCCTCCTTTATTTATCAGCTGTTTAAAATAGATGGGCCAAGACTTTGTTTTCTATTCATAAGAACCGATTCTTGAGACCACATATCAGGCATGTCTGGGAAACCACTCTTGTTTTCTTTTGGATCCTCTGAATGGGATTCAGAATGTTGTTTTGATGGTTGGAATCACATAAACCCAAGCTTAAGATCAGATTTTTTTTTAAGTGGTCAGTGCCCTCAAATGCAGCCAGATTTTCTAACAGCCCAATTTTTATTTAAATTCTAGTATGGGTTTGCCAGAGAGCAGGTGCTAAATGGTGGGATATTTTTTTATTATTATTATTATTTGTTTGAAATCTGTGTGTTAGTACTAAGAGATGCAGGATGCTGAACATGGCTGAGAATCCAGCCACAGAGAAATACTGCATAAAATGCAAACCATAACACACACCACCCAAACCCATCATATAAATCAGCCTAAATCATCAAAGCGATAGATCAAACAAATGCCTCAGAATTCAATTCTCTCTCTTCTGTCATTCTCCCCAAATGCTTTGCATAATACCCTGAAGATCAGCAAACAGATTTTGCCTGGTATGCAGTAAAATGAGGAATGCATTTTATGGAGAGACCATGGGGAAAAAAGGACCCACCAGAAGCTCTGGCTCTGCTGAGCTGAGGTCATAATGCCAGTGCCATCGCAAAGAGAATGTACGTGGGGTGGTGCTCACTTGTACTTCAGGCTCACTGATTTAACACATCCTCTTCCCTTGCCAGTCCCTGACTCATGACTGTGTAGGTTGCAAACCACAGGTTATATCCATAGTCTACAGCTGCTTGAAAACCGTTGAATAGTTCTGCTAAATACATCTGTAATGCCTCATAACAAAATTTCTACTTCATAAAAAATTAAAGGGTTAAGTCCCCTGAACTGCCAAGCCAAGAGAGTATTTCAGCTTGGGATTTGCCTTCCCTTCCCTCTCGTCACAAAGAGGGGGGGAAGAAAAAAAAAATAGTATTAATGAAAATCTAGCAGAGTTCATCACAATTGATAATTTCTTGCTTTTTTTTTTTTTTTTTAAAGTCATCACCTTTTAACAAACATTTACCACAAATTTTCCATCAGTAATCCTGGGGTTTGATATCAAAAAGCTGTGTTTTTTTACTGAGCCATTCACATGGTAGGGTGGTGAAACATCTGGTTGGTGCATCCAGATGTGACTTTGCATCCCGCAGAAGCTTTTTGGAAAGAAGACAGAGTTAATGAGAAGTGGCTGGACTGATTGACTTGCCGCTTGTCAGAGGTGGGAATCTCCACACTGACAGTGGTTAATCCAAGTTTTGCTTTGGCTGTGCTAGAGGAGCATGGCCTCAGGGGCAGCGTGGTGCAGGGAAATAGTCTCAGTGGTCGCTCTTGGCAGTGAGAGGTCTCAGGAGTGTAGGCTTTGCAGCCCACAGCACTGCATGCCAGCACTCAAAGAAACCCTTTAATTTTAAAAAGATTCTGTTTTGATCTCTGTGTGCTGCATGGGGAAAGGCTGATGGTGCTTGTGCTGGTGTGCTGTGGTGTGCCCATGGCACAACTTGAGGCTTCATGTATGGCAGGGGGTTTGGAGCTAGATGGTCCTTGGGCTACTTTCCAACCCTGACAATGCTGTGATTCTGTGAAGAACTTTCTACAAGGAGAGGACATGAACTGCCTTACATGGAAGGAGAAACATTGTGACTCTTTCTAATGGTGCCACATCTGCAGCTGTAGTCCAGTCCTTTATACCCTGAGCAGAGCAAATTTCCTCTTGACCTCCAAGTTCAGAACATTAGTGTATGCAAATTACCCACTTGTGTACAATCTGCCTCCATCCAGTCATTCACACAAAAATCATCTCAGTGGATGATGATAGCAAAGTCCAGTATTTCAAAACAGTGTCTTCAGACTGCCAGAGTTGGGAAAAGGTTGCCTTGGCCATTCCTGTGCCTAAGATTGTCTAAGAATAGAAGCTGGGAGGCTAATCAGATCTTTGTGCAATGCTGGTTTTATTTTACAAGCCTCCCTCTCTTTTCACTGCATGCCCTACATGCTGTGCTTGCCTCTTCTGTTACACTGCTTTATAGCGTTTCACTGGAGCTTTGTGTTTAATGGGGGTAGTCTGAGGAGCTGAATCACTTCCCATATGACATGAATACCTCTCTAGTTTTAATCTCACTTTCTATTAAAGTAAACAAGAATTATTTGTGTCTCAGGAGGAGAGGCAGGGCCTGGATTATTGGGGGTTTTGGCTCCGGTTTAGTTTTACAGGCTGCTGTGTCTGGTTGGAAATATCATACATGGTGACTCTGTGTCCAGTAATTGTTCAGAAGAAGACAACTCATAGTACTGAATTGCTGTCTGCTTGTGGATGAAATCTGGTTACCTTGTCTTACTTTCTTCTATTTTACTACAGGAGGGAGTTATCCCAGTCGTGTCCAGAAGGGCATTTATTTATTTTTTTCACCAACTTCTCTTCTGTTTTCCATTTGTCAGTTTTGGACTAGAACATGAAGAATGGAGTAGGCAGGTGGAGTAGATCTAATCTATTAGGAAGGGCCTGGTGAGCCTAGAGTTAATGAAGGAGTTTCATAGAATCATAACTTGAAAAAGGGTTTATTTTATAGAAGTTCCAACCAGTGTAATGTTTTTTTAAAACAGCCATAAAATTCCTGGCGTCCCCGCCATGAAATTCAGCTTGATAATGACAGTGCTGCTTTATGATTATGTAAGCACACAGCAACTGATTTAACAAAGAAATAAATTCAAATAACATCTTCCTGACCTGTGGCTGTGCAAGAAATGCAGGTCTTGAAGGCTAGTGCTGGAGTCAGTTGCAGGCTGCAGAACTCTGAGGGTTTCTCATCTGAACTCAGGCTGAAGCAGTTCCCATGAATCCAATGGCTTGGAATGAAATGATGAATGATCTTAAGTCTGTTTCCTCCCACACCTTTACAGGAGGCCTCTGCAGAGAGGTTTAGCAAGGAGTGAGGAAGGGGCTGAAATTCCCACCTTGCAGCAGGGATGCTGTTGCCATCCACAGGGAAAGATATCTGATCAGTGCTGCAGAGGTTCCCTGGGTACATTTGGGATGCAAGTCCTTGGATTGCCATTCCCACAGGGAGCCAGAAAGCTGTGAGCCCACATGGGAGGAGTTGAAATGGCACTGGGGATGATTACCGATGAATTTTCAAAACACTGGGTGGTACAGCTAGGGACTGAGATTAGAAATATTAAATGCTTTAGGAATTACCACTTCACATTTTTAGTGCCATTTTATTGTGTTTTCATTAGAAAAATAAAAGGTCAGTATCCTGGCAGGACATTACATTGCCAGTTCTGGGCTCTTCAGGACTCCATCTTCAGCTATTTATTGCTTTCAGTTTTATCTCCTGCCGAAATTCATGTGAGATAGTGCAAGTAGACACATCCTGGGTAAAAGTAAGGTGTAGCACATGCCAGAGTGAAGAGATGCCTTATAATTTTGAAGATTACATCAATCACATGAATGTTATTTGGACTAGAATCTGTGCTTGGAACAAGCTGGCCAGGAATAGTTAAAAGAACAGACCACAGATGAGAATCCTTCAGGATGCTGACAGGCTACCAGGTATTAGCACCTATCACAACACTGCCGTAGAAGTACTGCAACTGGAGCAGTGGTTGCCAGGGGAGGTATAGGCTGGGTGTTAGGAGGAAGTTCTTCCCAGGGATAGTGATTGGCATTAGAATGGGCTGCCCAGGGAGGTGGTGGAGTCACCATCCCTGGAGGTGTTCAAGAAAAGCCTGGATGGGGCACTTAGTGCCGTGTTCTAGTTGATTGGCTAAGGCTTGGTGATAGGTTGGACTGGATGAACTTGGAGTTCTGTTCCAACCTGGTTGATTCTGTTTCATTCTAAGCATCCTAATCCCCATACAAGAAAGCTGGGGAGGGACTTTTGATTCTTTCAAGTAGTGATAGGACCAGGGAGAATGGAACCAAGCTAGAAATGGGTAGATTCAGACTGAATGTTAGGAAAAAGTTCTTCAGCATGAGGATGGTTAGAGCCTGGAAGGGGTTGCCCAAGGAGGTGGTGGAAGCCTCATCCCTGGAGGTGTTTAAGGCCAGGCTGAATGAGGCTGTGGACAGCCTGATCTAGTATGATGTGTCCTTACTCATGGCAGGGGGGTTGGAACTAGATGATCCTTGTGGTCCCTTCCGACCCTGACTGAGTCTGTGATTCTATTTTTGTGACTAGTTGTTTTTGCTCTCCTTTGTTTTTTTTTTTTTTGCTGAACCACTGCTTCTGCCATTGCTCCATCCTGTACCATCTGCACTGTATTTTTCTTAGCTGCTTTGCCTGTAACTACGTGCAGGAGAAAATACCCATCTGTTAAAGGCTGAGGTATTAGACAGAGAGAGAGACAGTTTTAAATAGGTATTACAGACATGTCAAACTAAGTTAAGCAGAGAATATTAGACCAAAAAAAAAAAATGTCCCAGGCGAATCTGGGTGGCATTTTATTCTTGTCAAAGCATGAAAAATGATCAGAAGAGGGGTGGAAGGAGAAGGCTGTTTAATCTGAGAATCTCCCATTCTCGTTAGATTGTTGTACTTCCAGAATCCAATGATCTAACCATGACATGAAGATGATGATGTGCAATTGACTGTATCAACAGTTTTGCAGATGTTTATTTGAAGCTTAATGTTAATGAAATGCAGAGATGTGCCTTGTAGATTTTTAATTTTTTTTTCTTCTCAAGTCTCAGCTTTCCCATTTGGTCTTTCTAACAGTGGAATTAATGTATCTTATTTAGTACCTAGAGAAGAACAGTCTTCAGAAAGTGATTTTAGGAATGACCACAGTAGGAGTCCTGTGTTTAAGAAGGACCAGAGCAGAACAAGTGGAGAGTGAGCCTCTGGGGCAGAAGACCTCTACTGGAAAATCATAGAATCACAGAATGGTTTAGGTTGGAAGGGATCTCAAAGATCATCTATTTCCAAGCCCCTGCCATAGGCAGGACACCTCCCATTAGAAAAGCTCTTCTGCCTGGCAGGTTGGGACTCCCTTTGTCACCAGGACTGAATTAATCACTATTAAAAGCACTTTGCCTTTGTAACTGTGAGGCTCCATACTTTGAGGAAACAAAGTGAGGAAAAGGCTATTTACATACACCAGGACCATGCACAGATTAGGTTCAGCAAGCCTGTTTGTACTGTCAGCCTGCATTATATTTCAGATGAGATAAATGTACATAAATGTTAGGCATAACAAATATTTGGCAGTGTTTCTCTGTCCTTGCATTATGCTCCATGTAGCCCACTGCAGTGGTTGCCTGGGAAGGTTGGGGGCACAAAGGTGGTCACCTGAGGTAAGAGACTGCCCAAGCAAAATGGTTGCTTTGTAAGCCACAGTCCTTGGAGTGTTATTTCTGTCTGAATATTCAGGTTGGGAAATGCTGCAGCTGCAAAGCTACAAATCAGGAGGAAGCATTATCAGGATGTTATTCTATTATTGCTGTTGTTTTATTTGTAGTTATCTGTTTGCATTGCCAAGTTAAGGCCATTTGGTTACTTGTCTTTTGCAAGTAACTGATCCATTTGCACTGGGAACTGGGAATAATAAAACCTTAAAGATCTTAGTGGTCAGCCCTGCCTATTTAAATATTTAGCATTGTATTTTGTAATTTCCTTCTCTGTATTTTTGTATGCAATTGTATTGATTTTTCTTCTTTTTTAGTGACAGCAGAAGAAGGAAAAAAAAGAAAAAGGTAGAAATTCAGAGTATGTTTGTCTCAGTGGCTAAGTACATGAACTGGGCAGCCTGGAGACAGCAGGGACAGATTTTTCTGTCTCTCTCTGGGTGTTGAGTGTCTCCTGATCAGAAGGAGTATCCTCAGAGCCTCGGTGGAGTAAGGCATTGGCAAGATAGAAGCAGGGCTAGGAGGGCAGGACATCTTTTCCCTTTTTGTTTCTCAAGGTTTCTCCTGTAAGGTGATGACGATTGATGATCATGAAATACACAGGTTGAAATCTGGTGTGTGTCTGTTTTTCCATCCATAGATTTCAAAGCAGGTGACGTAAATGTATGTATTCTTAGCTCATGCAAACTTTCTTCTTTTAAGAATGGCCTGCATTTTCATCTCTCCACTTGTAGACATGTTTTGCAGCTTTGTCAGTGGGTAGATTCAGACTGGATGTTAGGAAGAAGTTCTAGCATGAGGGTGGTGAGACACTGGTATGGGTTGCCCAGGGAGGTGGTGGAAGTCTCATCCCCGGAGGTTTTTAAGGCCAGGCTGGATGTGGCTGTGAGCAACCTGATCTAGTGTAAGGTGTCCCTGCCCATGGCAGGCGGCTTGGAACTCGATGATCCTTCCAGCCCTGACAGTTCTGTGATTCTATAGTTCCTTTGTTTATTGACTTGTCCTGGGTCTGTATTGAGCCTGTTCTTCCTCTAGACATTGTCTAAGTAGAAGCTTTAGCTTGGATGTTTACGATAGTTTTGCTGTACACTTTTATATATATATATATATTAAAGTGCAGGACACAAAGCATGCAGGGATCACCTCGTCGATAGTCGATTCTGAACCTTCAGAAACAAGATATTTTGTCTTGTCATGTTAGCAGCTTGTCGCTGTAGATAGAGAGGATGACCCATGCTGTGATCATCCAAAAGAGATAATGGAAGGATCTTCTGAAGGTGATGTTATTTTCATAGGGCTTCCAGAGTGGACAGTGTGATGTATTTCTCTGACTGCAGTTAACACTTAAGCTATCCCAGTCTGAGGCAGAGAAATACATGCCCAAGTGTATGTGTGCTCACCTGGTGCTTCAAAGGGAGTAGAAGGATAAGGCAACTAGTGACAGTGAAAAATCCAGTTACTGAGGCATGAAAGGAGAGTCTGAAGGTAAATGCTGTTAGTGCACAGAGCAGACGTTTGGGAATCATGACATCACAGCCTGTTTCTCTGTATCATGAACCCAGTGGAAGGACAGAGCTTGAAACGTGTGTGTCACGTTTTTGCAGTATAAAGGGATATGCTAAACCTGCTAAATGGGATTTCGGGGGACAGAGTGCAGAACATTAAAATATCAGGTAAATAGCAACTGCTACAGGTGTCTACATTTGTACTGTACGTGTTAAAGTCCAGGAGCTCCTACTGCCTGTAAAATTCATAATAGGCCAAGTCGATGCTAAATGGCCTCAAGAATAAAGGCACAGAAATCTTATAAAAAGTCAGGATCAATAGGATAACTCTAGCAGTACAATACTGAGCCTTCTTTCCCCTGCTCCCAAAATAACATTGTCAGTTCTACAGCAAAGCTTTTACTTACTTCTGCTAATGGAAAACTGTGATAATGATCTTTGAATAATAGAGGTTTAGAAGCAGCAGCTCCTGGGCCCTTCCACCTGCTTTACCAGTCAATACTAGAGCTCCCTTTTGGAGAGGCAGCAGTCCTGGAGGCTGGGAAGGAGTTGGTGCCACCCTATGGTTTGTGTCACTTGGTTTTAGGTTGAGTTTGGGCTTTTTGGAGGGGGTTGAGGGTGGCAGTCCTCTGGGTTTTTTGTTGGTTGTTTGGGTTTTTTTCCTTGCGGCTCAGATGAATTATTAAATGCAAATTCAGCAGTGCAAGGGAGGAAAAAACAGATTATTTTCCTTTTGAGTTTGCTGATTAGTCAATTGCTTAGTTCATGGAGGATGCCACTTGTGTCAAGTTTCTGTATACTTTCATAGAGCTGGAGCACAGCTACTTACTGTATCTCAAGTGAATGATTTTTCAATTAGCCTGCAGTTCCTTGGCTGTATTCCCTTTGCAGCCCTACGTGGGTGATGCAGAGCAAAAGGTTTAAGAGGTTTTGGACAATTTATGATGTTTGGAGACACTATTTGTCAAGAAACAATATCTGCAGCAACTTTTACGTTCAATTTTAGTCCTGGGCCTTTTGTTTATTTTTATGGCATTATTTTCTGAGGTGTTAAAGCTAACTTGAAGGTATTGTTTAAAACGGGGGGTAGGGAAGTGAGGAAGAAAGAGGAAAAAGAGGCAGTGTTAAAAGATTGAGGTATCAGGGGGCACAGGACTGTTTTTATGATGGAGCTGCAGATGGGAGGGCACTGAGAATTGGTTTGCTCTGCCAGGCAAACCGGGAGAGAAAGGAAAGATCAGAAACATTTGGAAATGAGATCATACGGCTTGTGAACTCTACAGACATCTCACCCATGTTTTTTTTATGAGAAGTCTTACTGACATTTGAAAAGTAGGGACCTGTTCCCTAGTCTTAAGGTTGACTGACATTTAAGGGCAGCGTAAGGCATGATTTCCTTCCCCTCTTTTTAAATTGAAGTTTTCATAAATCAGGGTGAGGGAGAGGCCTGGTTACATCTTGCAAAGCGTTAAGATCTGTGTAGAAATATGGAAAAAGTAACCTGTGACATTTTAAACACTTTGCTGAGCCTTGTTTTGTTCTGCCTCTGTAGAGGGATGGATATGGAGCTGCACAGCAATGGGGAAGGGAGAAAACCTGAAAATGGCTTAAGTTTGGGTATTTATCACAGCAGCTCAAACAAAAAGGCACAAAATTACCAATACTAGGGGAATCTGGAATAGTTTAGAAGTACTGCTGAAGATGCTGCTATTCTGTAGGAATGGGGTGACATATTTTATCTGTGTCCCAAATACAAGACAGGCAGGCTCACACCAGGAAAAGATGAAGGTATGACTGTAATTGGTGGTATGGCTGAGCAATACTAGCACCAGCAAAGGCCTTCTGGTGAGTACCACTGAGCTGCAGAGAGCAAGCAGCTCCTTTCGGTCTCTGACGCAGTATCATTACTCGGAAAACTTTCACCTTCTTTTATTTTTCTTTGCCAATGCATTTTGCTGCTCCTAGAGGCTGAGAACACTTCTCCTGAAGGGCAGTACTGCAGGAGAACTTGTGCTACCTGTATTTCCCTTGGCATCTCTGCTGAAGCTGAGCATCAGGTGCAGAAAGTGTAGGCAACTCTAACAGGCTGGATGTAAAGTCTGCATTTATCTCTCAGCTGCACTTCCTCCTCCCGGCAAAGTGAGCTGCAGTTTCAGTGTACTCTTAATTATAGGAACCAAACTTGCTTCCTTGTGATGTTTTAAGTAATTCTCTGAAGTATCTTCTTTCTTAGACATCCAAGCCAGCTCAGGAATTTAACAGAGAGCTTGATCTGGACTTCTTGGGTAATCAAAGACAAGGTTCTGTGCAGCTGCCTAGGCTGGAAACTGGCAAAATATTCAGTGGTGGTGTGCAGTCTGTTTCTAGGAGAGCAGCATTGCTCTGTGGCTGGTTTTGCTTCTGTGGGTGGTGATGGCCAGATGTTGCAGTCAGACACTGAAGCTGATGTAGGACAATTGGTTCCTAAAGGGTAATAAAACGTACAAGTGGAGGACATCCATATTTAAGGTGGGCTCCTGCTAGAACTATCTAAAGTGGAGTGATACAAGCAACACTAAAATTCCCATATTGAGTAGGATAGAAGAGTGTCTAATGAGCTGTTCTGCTTTTAAAGCTGAGGATAGAACCAGTTCTAATATATGGTTATCATGGGAGAAACTGATGTCACTTCTTGGTATTTCATTTGCAGTATCATATCTGGCATGTGTGAGTGTCTGTGTTTGTGAATACTGGCTTTGTGTCTTCTGAGGAACATAAGCTAAGCAGTTCAGTTTAGTATTAATTATATCTAGTTAGATTTTTCTAATCTAGAAATCTTTCTACCTGAATGTGTAAAAAGCACCTGTTAACAGCTTAGTATTTACCCCCACCCCCAGCATATTCTGTGTCTCACCCCTTTCTAGTGAGTTCTTGAAACCTTAAGCCATGGACCTCATCTTCTTCTGGAAGTTTTGTGACCTTTCAGTTCCTCAGGACAGTTGTTTTTTCCTCCTTCTCTTGTTGCCTAGGTTATGGGGTGCTAAAATAGCTGCTTTGCCTGTAAAAGGCTGCTTAGAAAGAGAAGATTGTGTCCCATGGAAATACAGCAACAGTGACGAGCAAATCTCTTAAGGCTTTTGGTAGACAAAAAGGACAGTGGGTAATCCAGTAACTGTGTGAAAGGGATTTATTCTGGAACTAACTCACCCTGCAGAAGAAAGCATCGATCTTCCTCCATCCACCTTGAATTGTGAAAGTGTAAAGTGAAGGGAGGATTGAGCCCAGGGTCTCCATTCTTGCTACCTAAGCATTACTCAGGTGGGCTTGCTGCAGTCCCACAGGGCTGCCGTGGCACTGTGAGAGCTGGAGATAAAAGCCTGTTGCAGTGGAGAGGTGAAGCCCACCTTCAAGATCCATCCGTCTCTTCTCCTGAGGCAGTTACTAAATAGTTTCTTGCTTTAATGTGAGCAGTGACTGAGGCACAGCTCTTACCTTCAGCTTAGAGAAGATGACTTCACCAGGTTTGAGAGGGAAGCTGGCAAACCTGGGTCCGTCCCACCATGGAGCAGCCTTTGGCTGCCTGAGTAGTCAGTGGACAGAAGGTGGTACCTGCAGAGTTGTCTTTAGGTTTTCTTTTGGAAAGAATCACACTCTGCAGTTGGATCTCCTTGGCATAGTGGGAGCCCCCAGCTGCCTCCTGACTCAGGCAGGTCGGCTGAGTCCTCAGGTTGAGAGGATGAAGTGAAGTGTCAGAGACAGGAGTGAGATGCTGGGGTGCAAAGCAAATGAATCAGCAAAGCTTTGAGAGGAAATTCTGCCTTGCTTCCTTCCACTCTGCTTTTCTTGATTAATGTTTGGGCTTATTTCTCCCACACTGTTACGCTGGTAGTACTGAGTTACGATGAGAAAAGACTTGGTCCATCACCAAGCACTAATTTTCAGATAATTAATACTTGGCACCAGAGTAGCACTTAACAACCATGACTGGAATATGACTGACAAAAAGTCCAAGCATGGCATCATCTAATTATTGCTTCTTTTGTATGTGCCAAGGCCTTAATAATTTGTTACTTTTTCTAGGAGAAGGGGAAGTGATTACTAGTTTCTTATGGGAAGCAGAGGTACCACTGGGCTACCATTAACAGTGGCATGAGTATGAAGGGCAAATTAAGCTTGGTGATCCTGCCAGGCTCACCTTCACCAAATATTATTCTCCAGTGACAGACATAAGTGGCCCTCTTAGCAAAAAGCCTCTCTATAATTTTTGCCTTTCTGTCCTCATCCTTTACATTAGTTCTGTCTCTTCATGTTTTTTGCCAGGACATCCTGGTAGCTCCTTCTCAGCTGAACTCACAGAGTCCTTAATTTCAGTCTCCTCCTTGGTGTTCAACTCTATTGCTCTGTTACGAAAAAGAAAAAGGATGCTCACCAGGTAGGTTATGCCAATCTCTCACCAGTCTACATCTAACCCAGGGTTTTAATGTAAATAAGCTGTCTGGTTGGCTGGGGGAAACAGAGTGTTTGTGGCAGTGTGGCTCTTCACTAGCATTGTCACCTCAGGGCCAGAAGGTTGCACTCTGACTAGTCCCATGTAGGATGTGGCTGATCCCCAGTGTGAGAGCTGGGTACCATGCCACGTGGGGAGCTGCACTCTGGATGAAAGGTTGCATTGAGCACCTTGTCCTGGGGGCCACGGGGAAGTGGAAATATTCCAGAGAATGGTTTTCCTTGTTTTGTTTTTGTTTTGTTTTCTGATGAAGAATCACAGAATCATTCAGGTTGGAAAAGACTCTCTGGATCATCAAGTCCAACCACTATCCCTACTCTACAAGGTTCAACCTAAAAACCTTATCCTCTCATCCAGATGACTTTTAAACATATCCAGGGTTGGTGACTCAACCACCTCCCTCGATAGCCCAATCCAATGCCTGACCACTCTCTCTGGGAAAAACATTTTCCTAATGTCCAGCCTAAACCTACTCAGTCACAGCTTGAAGCTATTACCTCTTGTTCTATCATCATTTGCCTGTGAGAAGGTGGCCTAATCCTGGTAGTATTTCCTCTTTCACCAGAGCAAACACCCCCATCAGTGTCTGTATGTAAGAGGTAAGCACATAGTGGCTTCTCTGTTCAGGCAGTCGCTACCTTGACACTTGAATAAAAGGTATTTAGGGTGCTGCATACCTGAGAGGCAAATTATGACACCAAGCTGTATTCTTGAGTACAAGAAAGTGCAGAAACAAAAAGCCAAGTGCTGGGTTTCATACTGGCTAGCTCATTAACTTAAAAACAGAGTGGGAATGTAAATTATAACCCTGTTATTACTCTACTATGGTTCAGACGATAACTTGGCAGTGTGCCCACGACTCTTTTATAAACCAGTAACCTCCGGAATAAATTATACATCATACATAATACATAATTGTCCTTAAAAAGGCAATAATTGTTTTAAAAGGTACAGTTTGCAGTGTGTTTCACATGAAATGTATGCCACAAAGCCAGCCCAGTAGCTCTGGCTCCAGGTTCCTGGATAACCAGTGTGCTCAGCACTACTGCAGCTTCAAGTTGTTGCCCCAGTCTGCAGTACTCTGCTTAAACCTCCAATCAGTGTGCACTATCCTCGTTCTTACTCTTGGAAAAGGGTAAGAGTCATTTCTGTCCTCCAGTCCCAGGTAACTCATGGCCTCAAACTGGGACAGCCCAGTATGGGACTACTTCACAAAAACACTTTGTGTTGTCTTCTTCTGTGGTGGTCTCTGTCTTGGGCTGTGGTAGATGTTCTCACTTTTGATTTCTTCTTTGTGAGTCGTAGAATCACAGAATTGGCTGGGCTGGAAGGGACCTGCAATGGTCATCCAGTCCAACTCACACTGCAGTCAGAAGGGACTTGCTCAACTAGTGCAGGTTGCTCAGAGATCTGTTGAGACTCACCTTGAATGTCCCAGGGAAGGGGCCTGACATACATGTCATCCTGGAAGGACTGATATCTTGGGGTAATCACTGGATTTAAGACAGGATCTCATTTCTGTGCAGAAAACCTGAATCCTTCATTCTCCATGGTTTGAGAGTTCCAGAGTAGACTCAGTCAGCAGGAAGTTAAGGAATGAAGCTTTATATTCACAGCTTAGCACAACATACAAGCAGGTATTTACAAATATTGCAAATATTTACATTAAAAAGGTAATACAGATGTGGATGTCATCCCTGCTCTCTAGCAAGTCAACTGTGCCACACACCTTGGTGTCATTTTGGTAAGACAGACAGCAGGGTTCTGTGTATTTGTCCTCCCCCTGTATTTATTTGTCTGGACAAGACACAGTCTAGAAAACCCTTCACACAGGAGCTGCCCTGTTGCTGTAATCCTTGGTACCAGGAAGTTATGCAAAGATCTTACTGTGCTAAATAGACTAGCTTTTTTCTCTCAGAAGGGAAAAGTGAATGGTAGGACCTAAAAAAGAAAACCCTTTAAGAATGACCTGCAGTGTAAGATATATAAACTACAGGAGGAGCAGCCAGGTGTTTTTATCACTGGAAAGAAAGGTCGCTCTTTTTCCTGCCACAGTAACAGAATAGTAATGTGTTCAGTTAGCAAAAACTTGTACAAGCAAATGTTAAGATGCTAATAGATGTTGCAAGCCAGAACTTGAGCAGAGAATTCTGCTTTCCTAATGTGGATTTGCTGCCCTTCAAATGATTAGATTCTGTCAATCAAAGGCTGTTTTCCCATATAAAGCTATTATAGCCTGATCTTCCTCATTTCTGAAGGGCAACCAAACTTGAATGCTCTTGGTGATAAAATACTGGTTGCTTTATGCCCTGATTTTATAGATGGGTGTTAAAACAAATTTAGTCTTAAACTTTCAGTGGAAATAACTTGAAATGCAATTTGCTATGCATGTATTCATCTTCTCTCCTCTTGCTCTTCAGATTTTTCCACTGATACGTTGATTGTAGTGGATAAAAAAGGTTATCTCACACCATTTTCCACCATGGTCCATCTCACCATCTTGTCTTCCAGCTGAGCTTACTCTAAGCTATCTAAATGAGGAGTCTGCAAGAAAACACATCACTGCTGCTGAACTAGCAGCCTAAATTTAGTGTTAGAAAAACTGGACTTGGAACCAGGTTACTCTGGAGGGGCTTGCAGGCTGCCTGGGTCTATAATGTCCTGCTAGTTCAGGTCTCAAAGTGATGTAGAAGTTCAGACTCTTTGATGACTAACATGACCTCCCCCATTCTGGATCTGAGTGGACTCTTAAGTCAGCTGGTTTTGCATTAATGGCAGTTTCCCAGTGGGAGGGGGAGACAAAGTGGAAGGGAAGCCTAGGGACTGAATGCCATGGCAGCCATGCCCCATGGACACACACATCTACATCTCCACACAGCTTCCTGGGTCAGGGCTTTCTCCAGGGCTTCTTGTGGTGCAGCCACAGGAGGTGGCAGCAGAGGTGCAGACGCTGATGAATCACAATCAAAACACACATGAAACCCTCCAAGATGGAATCATCTTAAGCAAACATTATTTAAAATCTCAGTGTGTTCAGGTACGCTGTTGTGGTTTTTCTTTGTGAAACCCTGAATGATAATAAGGTTCTTGTGTCAACCTTATGTCAGGCTGTTGAAATGTTTTAATTATGTTTATCAATTTATTTAAAGAAAGAACCTTTATTTAAAAGCATAAGCACAGAGACAAAAGTTTGAAGTGTCTGTTCAAGCTCAGCATTTCCTTCCTTTCTGAGCACTTGATTTCAACATTCATGTTGCAATAACACAAGCAGTACTTCTGGGAGTTGTGTGTGTTTTTGACAGATAATTACAGATACTTCAGGTATTGCTCTTGCTCCCTCAGGGCCCAAAACTCTTGTTGGCTCTGGTGGCGCAATACTAAGTGTCTTGTCTTTTGAGGGCAGGCCACTGTTTCAGGGTAGAAATTGCAGTTATCTGGTGAGGTTATTGTAAGGTTTGCATAGTGATACAAATAAAGTAGACTGCTGCACTATAGTCACTTAAAACTTGCTCTTTCTAAACAAACTTAGCTGCTAAAATAACACTGAAAAGGTAGAAGATTGCAGACACAGCTAGATCCAAGTCCTCAAAACAATAATCAAGGCTTTTAGCTGTGATACTTGGTCTAAATGTGTTGCTTTTGTCAGTGGGTGTCTGGCATGAGATATCATACAGGCTTGTTGACTAGGAGGCTAGATTCCTCTTCTGGTGGGCTGGATGCAGGGGGCCTTACAGCCCACCCCAGTACCTTACCCTGAGTTTACCTAATCCCTTGAAAATTGGGCAAAGCTTTCCTCCTGGATGCTTTCTTCTCCTGGCCAGCCTAAGCCAGGTGAAGCATCTCACACCTCCCAGTCCCACACTGCTTTGTTTTCTTTGCTGTGTCTATATCCCTCTTTGGTTCCAGACAGATGCCTTTCTGATTTCCCCTGCAAAGTTTTATCTTCTGTCTTCTCTCCCTCCTTCATATCTCTTTTGCAGAAAACTGCAGATCAGGGCTTCTTAACACAGAGTGTGGCAGGATACCGAACTGCCTGCTCTGATGCTGTTCCCTTCCCAGAGGTACATCATCAAGTGCCAGTTATCATGTCCTTGTCAGCCAGAGGATGTCAAATAATAACTGGCTTTCACCCGTGCAGCACAGTGCTTCCCAAACAGCCTGGGACAAGTAATTAGAAACAGCCTGGCTTTTCCTTGCTTTGTCTGGGAGGAAACACCTCTGCTTAGGCTGTGATTTTA
The DNA here is from genome assembly GCA_013396835.1 of Psilopogon haemacephalus. Classification (NCBI taxonomy): domain Eukaryota; kingdom Metazoa; phylum Chordata; class Aves; order Piciformes; family Megalaimidae; genus Psilopogon; species Psilopogon haemacephalus. Next base: position 1,296,297 of record VWZI01011138.1, on the reverse strand, counting down.
AGTTCGCTCTGTGTTGTTGCAGAGCCTGGCTTCAGCGATGGTATCGCTCCTGGCAGCTTGTAATAGAGTTATGATATCTCCTTCCCTTGTGCGGAGCGCCCAGCCAGAGGAGTTTACATTTCTTTAATGGCTTTTATGCTGTTGTCGCATGGAGTTAGGTTTGTCTGAAGACAGCCTGAGTTTAGAGCAGTTAAAGCTTCTGAAGAAGATTACCATAATTAAAAGTGATAAACATTCGGTGCTTTCTCCTCTCTGCCCTCCCTCCCTGCTCAGCCATTCCCCAGCACAGCTTTATGTGGGGTAGGCTGCGGAGAGGCAGCTTGGAGAGAGTGGCTTTACAGTGACAGCCACATATGGACACTGTGGCCAAAGGGTGATGTCACCATCTACCTGTGAGACCATCAGGTTTAGGCTGTTGCTGTATTTCCACCAAAGACAACTGATTTGGCACTGTGCTGTGACTGATGCTCTTTGCCTTCATCTCTTCATCTGTACTTTAATCGTGACCTCATCAGCTAGGTAATTGTGATTCTTGTTTTAGGTGGCATTGCTTTAAGAATGCAGCTACAGAAATCTTAGCTAGCCATCTTCCTCCAGCTACCTCCCTTCCTCATCTCTTCAGGTAGTAGCCAAAAGTCACTATAGTGAGGGGAAAAAAAAAAAAGTTAAAAGTAAGAAATACAAGTACATCCTGGATAGATGAACCTGCTTTTCCACTAATTAATAGCATACTTCTAACAATGGAAAGCTATTAAAACATGAAGGTGTGTTTTGTGAATCACATTTATCAACCACTATACATGCTGAAGTTCCATTATTTATTCTGTGTTTTTTAATGTAGCCTATGGATTTTTCTCATTCAAACGCAGAAAGTAGCAACAACAACAACAACAACAATAATTTGGGGGCCCCATTTAAGTATGTTTTCATGCAAAAACGGAGATATAATAAGAACAGTACATTTTTATGTCAACAGTAACCTTTATACAGTGTTCTTTAGATAAAACTGTAAATATTGGAAAAGAAAAAAGAAAGGTAAGTGGTTCTCATATTCATCTTAGTCTGAAATCTATTTTACCCACTGCTGGTTGCTGGCATTGTTTGATGATATGACACAGTAATGGAGTATCAGATTATCAGAAAAGGAGATTCCCAATTTAATAGTTACCTGCAGAAATCAAAGTTGGTTTGTTTGTTTTGTTTGGTTGGTGGTTTTTTTTTTTTTCACCTTTATCTTAAACACCTCCAAAGTAAGCAGCTGTTAAATTTCAAATCGTGTAGTCTTCCTGATTTATCATCATATCATGGATGCGCTGGGCTGTCTAACATCAGGGAATCCAATAAGTCCCGTCACATAAGAGGGAAAGAGAAAATCCTATTGGATAATGGTCTGCGTTCTCCCCTACAGTGATTTATTTCTGTCACAAGACTTAATTTTAACACGAGGCAGATGCTCCATCTATATCAATGCAATACATCCCCGCCTTCATTTGTTTCACACCAAAATTGTACCTGATCTATTTCCCAACGTATTTTGGCTTATTTAGTCCGTGGAATGATTGGAGGGTGTTTAATCACATGTGTAATTTCCAGTTTTCATAACTCTCAAGCATCATAAAGTGAGGCCCATGTGAAGCAGCATAATATTATATTAAATTGCAGAGAGTAGCAGTTAAGAGATGCAGCTGGTGCTAACATTTCGATCTCCAGCGTGTCACAGCAGAGCACGTCAAGTGGAATAAGCTGAGCTTATTCAGGTGGTCAGGTGATCAGCCCGAGAAGAGCATGCCAAACTTTGCCTTGCATTAATTTCACCCAGGCTACAATAAAAAAATTTTAGTTGTTGCACCTTCTCCTTTGAAATCTGCAGCTCCTGCAAGTGCAGAAAGCCTATCCAGTGTGTTTGAATGAGAAATGCTTCTCCTATCGATGCTTCCCCCCGTCCCTCTGTCTGCCACTTAATACAGATTATACTCTCCTGAATAATCATCTTTATTCAGTGGGGCAGCTGAGGGCCACAGGTTGGCATCCACTGCCAAGTGTCATTACATGGTGGGAGTGGGCTGCAGCTGCTTAGCTGCCCTCAGCCATTCTTGCGCCGGCCAGAGAGCCGATCTGCCTCCCTGGGCCGCCAAACGGTTCCGGCAAGGGCTGTCAGAGAACCTGGCTTCTCAATCAGCTGAGGATGGATGAGAGCCCTGCTTTGACAGTCTGCCTGGAGGACCATCTATTGTCAGCTGCCATTGACAAGTGACAGCAGAGCTGTGACTTCCAGGAAGTTTATTTTCTTCTTCTCCTCCCTTCTTCCTATGCTTCCTTCTCTTTCTATAAATAAGCCTCGACCAGCCAGCCCTTCCTTCGGCATGGAGTGTGGACGAGTGAAGGTAGGAGCAACAGAGAGCTTCCCAAAGGCACAGTTTAGAGGCAGCACTGTGAGGGAATGAATAGATGGGGAAAGAGACCGAGTTAATGACAATTCTCTAAACAGCTGTTGTACAATTCAGCTTCACTACTTCAGTTAATTAATCAGCACCTTGCTGGCAACTCTGGGGGAGATACTCGTTAGATACTGGTAGCAAACAGACAATGCTTTCATATCAAATATGTTCAACAACATCTAATACAGTGATAACTTCCACAAAAGAGGGCAGGGAATACGGAGGCTCATGAAGGCACTCTCAAAGCAGCATTTAATATCCTGGTACACGTGGATGTGCTACATATGCTGCTTGCTTTCATTACTTTCTGACTTAGAACACTGAGGTCTAACAATTGCAAACTTTCATGTGTTTATTGGAGGTATTTCCTTAAGATAATATTCTTGTACATATATTTAAGTTGTGTGAGTCCACGCCATTATATTGCTGTGTCTGTGTGCGATTTCAGAGACCATACAAGCTAAAAGAAACTGCTCGTTTTTGCCGCGGAATGAAAAATGGGCAAACTTAAACTCTTTGTGCAGATATATCTTGTAGAAAGTCAAAATGTGATTAAGATCAAAAAGCTCAGTCAGGAGAGTGCTGAGTCTCCACATTAGGTTAGAAAATGGCTGTTGTCTCGAAGATTTTGCTCTTTCCTCTTCGGCTTAAAGAGGAGATACTTTGCATCTTACCTACTAAGTCGATAACAGCATTCATATTTTATGAGGAATAATGCATAGAAACCTTAAACCAATGAAATTACATCTCTGCATTTCTAGAATATTTTATGTTTTAGTACAGTCCTAAAATTGCCATTAATGAGCGTTAGCTTCAAGTTCAAGACAAAACTGGCTTTAAAAAAAAAAAAAAAGTGGTTACAGCTGCATTACGACAAAAATTTCCCTCTGCCATGCTGATTTAGTGGTAAATTGCAATTCAATGCACTGTAGTTCCTTTTCTGAGACCTCTTCTCTTGCTTTATTCACTTTTCTGATTTAACCCTCTTGCAGGGTAGGCAGTAAATTGCAATGAAAATGACAGCGCTTAAGAGACCGAAATATATTTGCTGTCAAATGTTCCGTACATGCTCAGTTTAATTTTTCAGTTGACTTTATTGATTTATTAAGAATGATAATAGCCTGCATATCGCTTCATATACATAATTGTCACATAAATCTTTGTGTCCACCGTGGAACATAGCAAACAGGTTTAAATGTTTAATGTGCTGTTGTTTGTGGACTTCAGCGCCAGGTGGTTGGATGGGATTTGGGGTCCTCCTGGGGTCTGTCCTGAGCCCTGTGGGAGCTGCAGGTAAGCAGCATAACCTAAAGATAGGACTTAGCGATGCAGCTGTAGAAGTCAGCAGTGCTCTGGAACGAGGCTCAGAGTTGTATTAAGCAATTTATGTGGACAATTTATCCAGTCTGCTGCTACGTACTGATGTAGACAATTATAGCTCAGGCTCTTTAATGAAACGTACATTATGGTAGAAAGAATATCATAGCTTCTATTATACTCAGGGGAACGATAAAGAGAAATGTCCTTTTTTAAATTAGCTTTACGGCACTGAAGCTTTTATGTATTTACATGCAAGTACACTATTAACCCAAACTACTTGTTTTGAACTCTCTTGTCAGCTCTCAGGAAGTGACATGGGCTGCTAGAAAAACTTGTTTTGTGCTTACCTTTAAACATTGCTGGCCTTTCATGGTAATGGGGAGCCTGCTAAAACTTCCAGTTTGCCGCAGTCGTTCACACGGCAGTGAGAGCAGGATGCTTTCTTAATCCTCCCTAATCTGTAGCAAAAACCTCAGATAAAAAAGGACTTTTGTCTAATCCGGCTTCTCAGGTGTGGTTTACTTTAGAGTTGAGCTATAAATACCTTTCTTTACTTTGTTCTTGTGAGAAGCAAACTGTTGAAAAAGGGGCACGGCTTCTCAGCTGCCCATTCAAGAGAGAGAGAAGGACCAACCCTGATTTGGAAAAGGGTGAAAAGAGACAGAAGGCTTTTAGTGTATCCTCTGCTTGGTGAATGCATGTGGAAGCAAACTGTCTTGCAGAGCTATCTTGTTTTCTTATTGAATCCTAGGGAGCTGTGGGCACAGGGTAACTAGAGGTGAGTGCTGCTGAGCATTGGCAAGGTTCAACCTCTGTTTATGAGGCTTGGAGATGGGTCTGTGTGTACTTGGAGGAGTTATCTTCATTCACACTATGCACTATGAAATAGAGAGGTGCAGTGGGGGAGAAACTGTGTACTTGGAATGAAGCAAAATTAGCAGTTTTGCTGTTGATTTCTGCCAAGGCCATATCATCTCATCTGCATTTTCTCTTCATGTGCTCCACATTTCAGACATCCTTAAGTCACAGTTGTTCTTCAGCAGCAGGCCAATCCAAGCAGAAGTGAACTCAACAGATTGTTTTCCTTCATTGCCTGTAATGAAGCTAGATGAAATACCCACTTCATTGCCGTCCAATTTTTGGAGTACTGTTTCTTGAAATGTGCAAATGAGGACCAGCTAAAAAGGGAATTAAATTCTTGAGAAATGAATTGGACAATTCACTACACTGGTGTGTAAAATCAATGGACAGTCTGGAGGCTTTCAATTATTCCTGTTTTCCTTTGCAAACTTTTGGGGAGACTATAAATGGATATGATAAAATTGCTGCTCAGAATTTATTTCATATCCAAACCCAGGCTTCAACAAGATCTTTCATAAATTATTATTCCCTGGTAACAGTGTTATGATCATTTCTGTATCCAGATGAGGTAGTGTCTTTAAGGTCATCACTGAGCTGAAAGGAAAGTGCATTTGTGTCATCTGCTTAGGTATGGTTTTTGCACATCATTTTCCACACAATCCCAGTCTTCATCATAGCAATTCCTGAATATCTTTGTCCAGTCTGAATGAATTTTTGCTGCTTTCACTTGGAAAATCTACTGGAAAAACTCCTTCTGAGAGAAAAAAACTGCTTTGCAGATGGAGTAACTGTGAAATATGTAATGTTTTCCATTTATTTAATGCAGGGGAAAGGTAAAGGGTGGGTTTTATAATCCCTTAAAACCCTGTGTGTATATCATAGACATAAAATGTGTATAAAATTAGAGAGAAAAGGTTGAATTTGGATCTATAGTCGTTTGGAGTCAGAGATTAACGATGACAATGTCATCTGGTAATGAGGGGCTAATGGGGCTAAACTTCATCAATTAAATCCTTTCTCTTTTATAGATTCATAGATTATAATGCCAGAAGGGAATACTGTGATAATCTAGTCTGACCACGTCCTATAACACATACTATCAAACTTCCCTGAAATAATTCTTGTTTGAACAAGAGCATTTATTTCGGAAATAAAGCATCCAACCTTGATTTAAAATTGCTGTGATTGGAAATGCCTGAGAAGCCTTGACAAATTGTTGGAATGGTTAATGATATCTCTCTGTTAAAGGGACACACCTTCTCTCTCCTCTCCATTTTTCTCGCTTCAGAGGGACCTGGAGAAGCACAGTCTTTGTGTGTGGTGGATGTGGACTGGTGTAGGTCACCTGGGAGTTTCTTATCCTCAGATGAGCACTTCCACGTGGTGGAGGGAGCAAGAGGTGAGCCAGAGTCTGCTAAGCTGCAGACCGGTGTGTGTGTGTCTCGAGGTCAGAGGCAGCAGGCACAGGCTTGGTCAATGCGGGACCTTTGGGCATCCTTGCAGCATTGTGCAGCACTCAGCATGGGGATTTTCCCCACTGGCCATCTGGAGCAGGGACCAGGCTGTGTCCTGTGTGGTCTTTGGCATCCTTCTTTTGCCTTGGTAGGGAACTACTCCAGTTCAAGCACGCCTTTTATTTGGGGACATCACCTGTCCCTGAGTATCAGGATGTGTTACTATCAGCTAAGTACCAGTCAGTGAGTTGTCTCTTGGTGCAAAGGATACAGTTTGCATCCTGGGACTTAGCCTATGCTTTAGAGACTTGCCAGTGTTAGTTATAGGGGTAAAACTGTTGGAGCAGATACTGTTCAGAATGGCGTTTCTGGATTGTCTTTCTCTCCTCTGCCATACTGTCCATCTCTGGCACTCTCCTTTTTGCTTTGTGAGCCACTTTTTCTGTGGGACATAGCCTAGGTATGGAGCAGAGTGAGACTGCCTGAGTCCAGAGGACTTGCTTGCCTGCACTGCTTTGTTCCTAACTCTGTCCTGCCTCATTGTCACCTCCTTGCACTTTCTCCCAACAGTTTCCCTGCTAAGTGGTATTCTTAGGATGTGGCTGGGATGCAGTGACCACACAGTAGCAGTAAGGAGCACAGAGAAGCAAAATGGCTCACTAACGGCTTCACCTCTGTCCTCAATCCAGCTGCTTTTGCCAGCTGCCTCTTTGGAGGAGGAAGGAAGAAGATGTGTTTCAGGGTCTTGCTGCAAGTGGAGACAGGCATGTCAGTGAAGGGAGTAAATCATGGCTGTAGAAAAATGTTGTCCTCCTCAGCCTAACCCATGCCTGCATTGGCCCCAGCTCCAGTGTGTTCCTGCTGTGGGGAGTGCTCATCTGAGAAATGGGAGTAGAAAGATTTTCTGAGAGACTCAGAAGAAAAATGACTTAGTAATTAATGGTATTTGCACATCTAGCATTTTAATATCATGAGGTTTTGCATGCACTGGAAAGTCCTGCGCTGCTGGATCAACTCTCTTACAAATGAGGATCATAAAAATAACAGGAGTTACATGTGGGAATGTGAGATGCTGGGATGGAGAACATGGCCCTTCAGATTAAGAAGTGCATTTCTCAGCCATGTTACCATCCTAGATTTTTGTGTGACTTATCCCAGCATCTTTCCACATTCTGCAGTTTTTCTGCAAGGAGGCAAATCTTTTGTTCTGATCCAAGTGTTTTTTCCTGGAAAAACTTGTGAAAAATAGTTGTTGCTTTTCCAGTTGGGGAAACTTCAGAAAGACATTTAATTAGTGAGCTGACAGCGTTATGAATGTATTCCCTGTGGTATCATGGTTCTTGTTGCATGCAGTGAGAAATGAAGACCCTGCATTTGGTGGCTGAAGGTGCCAAGTTCAGTCCTGCAAGGGCTGACCCATCAGACAACACTCTGCCATTCCATGTTCCCTGAAAACAGGAATTCTGAAGGAATAAACATTGCTTGTGGCCAGGAGTTAGGGCAGCACTCAAAACTGGTCAAATGAGGATTTTCAGTTTGTGTTATAAGCCAAATGAATATTTATGTTTTGAGGTTTGTTTTTTTTTTTCCTCTGAGGGCTGAACTGCTCTGAGTATCTCAGGAGGAGATGGCCTTTCATCAGCTTCATTGATCAGGATCAACATTAATCAAGTAAATTAATCCGAGAAAATGCCTTTGCCTTACCATCAAAAAAGCAAAGCACCTCCTTGTCCTGTCTCTCACCATTTCAGTTAGATGTTTTTAGGGGTGAGAGCTAAGGTTAGAGGACCCAGAAGTGCCAGGTACCCACAGCTCCCAGGTGAGTCTGCAGCAGTCGTTTCCCAAAGAGCTTCCCATGTCCGTGCTGCACAGCTCCAAGGTGGCAGATTCACCTAAGCACCTTGACTGTTCCTGAAGTGCCTAATGCTGCTCCTCATCTCCAGAGAGGCCAGCTGTGCTCCTGCTGCTCTGAAATGGCAGATAAATGGAATTCTGGGAGGCAGATGGCAGTTTCTTATGGATAATGTAGCATTCCAGTAATTACTGTAGGAAAATGATGTAACCTAATGTGTATTAGTTGTGCTACTACAAACTAAAATGTATTAATATTCTGGCAGTAGTATTCTGTTTAATGGTTGCATTAATACATATGCTGTGGATATTATGGTACACTTGCATTTATATCACACACTTTACTGCAATATTTACCATGGTTTTATATTCAAAAGTTGCCTGATTTCATGGGCAGGTCATGTCAACAAGCAGTAGATTTCAGGGCTTGTTATAGACTATTAGGAAAGTTTCATGTGGGAATCATTTCTATAGCTTAAGTAGTTATCAATACAAATTTTATGAACAATAAAGGCAAACAGCAGTCTCTAAGCAGCAAAGCTATTAGGATACATGTTGTATTGAGGCTTCTGGCCACTCATTTTTTTCTGGGTATCAAGTTCAGTCAGTTGTGAGAGCACTCAGATGCTGAAAATTAAGACTGGGTAGTGTATGTTTTGTGAGGACCCAGGCAGGATTGCACAAGTAGCTTCCTGCCAACAAAACTAGACTAAAAAATGAAGGCAAATAGTCTTTTCATGTCCCAAAGTACCATTATAAGTACAACCTATAGTTAATGTGTTAGGTATAGTCTTTCTGCCCAGCTCTCAGGGAAAGGCCAGGCTGGATGTGGCTCTGATGTAGTGTGGGGTGTCCCTACCCATGGCAGGGGGGTTGGAACTGGATGATCTTTGAGGTCCCTTCCAACCCTGACAATTCTGTGATTCTATGAAATGGAACAGTTTCAGGCCAATCAGATATTAGGATCTATGGCTTGTTTTTTTCAGGTGCCTGTTTGATTTTCATTTTTCAGCCATGAAGATGCTTATTACACAGACCCTTTGAGCTCTTCCCACTGTAGCTAGAAGTATCAGTCCAGCCTGTGACAGGGGGAGGGCTCCATTTTGCTTGCTCACAAGTTGAGAGGCATGAAATGAATTGCACTGGGAGAAACAAATCCATCCATAATTCTTCCTGATATTTTCTGATCTCACCATTTATTTTTTCTGTTATCTAGAACTGCATTGCATAGTTTAGGCTATAACGTTGGCAGAATCTGTTTAAAGGCAATTAAAATGCAAAATTTAAGGTTGCATGGGAGTATCATTTCGTATGATTTACTGTCCAGCTTTTGCCAAGCCCTCCACTGTCACCAACATAACATTTGGTAAATAACTGAATTTGAGGAGTGTGCTAGCCACGAGGTATTATCCATACCAATCTCTTTTTCTTTATCTGCTTTAAACAAGCTGTTTCCTACATTGGAAATTTGTTAACTAACAGAATAAGGCTTACACAGGAGGAGTCAGTATTTAACATTTTCACATGCTATTGAAATGTTAAACTTCAAAGATTTTTTTCCTTCTGATTGCTAAGCCTTAATTAAAACAGATTGCAAGGGAGATTTGCAGGAGGTATTTGGAATCAGAAGATCTCAGCCACGGTTTAGTTACATTTTCTTCTGACCTCTGAGCACAGAAGTTACCCCAGCTGAGGCTCTGAGAGTAAATCCTGACAGCATTAAAGGCAGTAGCAAATTCACTCAATCTCTGGAAAATAGGCCCTACAATTACAGACTTAAGAAGCTCAATCTACTTACTTTGTCCAAGAGGAGGATGTGAGATGATGGGATGATGGTCTACAGGGTATTACTTGAAGACGATACCTTCGATAGCAGATAGCTCCTTAATCTAGGCAAAGAAGGCGAGCTGAGATGCCAGGGTTAAAAGATGATCCCCAGCAAATTCAGAGGAGAAATTGGCCACAGTTCCTCGGGAGTCAGATCACTGGCTTCTCCGCTGAGTTGCCTGGGAGCAGGATGTGTTTCCTGCTGGGAGCTTTTAAGTCAGATTACATCTTCAGAGCCCTGTTTCCCTCCGAAAGGCAGAGGACCCTGCTGGGACCCCTGGCTCCAGGACCTGTGGAAAGTCTCCAAACACTACGTACAATCAGAACTTTGCTTTTAAAGAGTTGAATCCTTGTTGGCCTTGCAGCTTATGGCCTCATCAGGTGCACCCCAGCAGCACTTTTCCCACCAACTGCTCTGTGGCTGTCTGGGTATGTGTCAGGTGTGCTTGTGACGACAGAAGTGACAGTGAGTAGCTGGGAAATCAGACTGAAGCACATGTGGGTGATATCAGCCTATTCTGGGCGTCCAGAACTGACCAGCACAGTGCACTGTCCCTGCAGATCCATCTGCACTGTGACACATTGTCTCTGCAAGAAGTAAGTCAGCGTTTCCTTCAAGATTAGAATGTCTTCCCCAGAGTTGTCTTGGAGGGTGTAGAGGTTAGTGCTCTCTATCCAGCCCCTCACCAGCCTTCCCTGCTCAAGAATCTGCTGCCTGCCCCATGCCTCATTGGGCTGTGAGGGCTGGGATCCCAGCACTATTCCTCTCTTGTGACCTGCCTCACCAGGACATAGAATCACAGAATGGTTTAGGTTGGAAGTGATCTCAAAGCTCAGCCAGTTCCAGCCCCCTGTGCCACAGGCAGGGACACCTCCCACTAGAACAGGCCGCTCAAGGCCTCATCCAGCCTGGCCTTGAACACCTCCAGGGAGGGAGCAGCCACAACCTCCCTGGGCAACCTGTGCCACCACCTTCACTGCAAAGAACTTCCTTCTAACATCCAGTTTAAATCTCCCCTCTAACAATTTAAACCCATTTCTCTTACTTCTGTCATTACAAGACCTTGTGAATAGTCCCTCCCCAGCCCTCCTGTAGGCTCCTTTCAGTTCCTGGTAGGCCGCTCCGAGGCCTCCTGGCAGCCTTCTCTTCTGCAGGCTGCAGAGCCTCAACTCTCTCAGCCTGTCCTCAGAGCAGAGCTGCTGCAGCCCTCTGAGCATCTTCATGGCCCCCTCTGGACTGGCTCCAACAGTTCCATGTCCTTGTGTTGTGGACTCCAGAACTGCACACAGTGCCCCAGGTGAGGTCTTAGGAGAGCAGAGCCAAGGGGCAGAATCCCCTCCCTTGCCCTGCTGCCCACAGCTGCTCTTGCTGCAGCCCAGCACACAGTTGCTGTCTTGGCTGCACTCACACTGCAGCCTCATCTTGAGCTTTTCATCACCCCAGACCCCCAGGTCCTGTTCTTCAGAGCTGCTCTCAGCCATTTGCCACCCAGCCTGGAGTTGTGCTTGGCATTGTACCCACCCAGGTGCAGGTCCTTACACTAGGCCTTGTTGAATGTCATGAGGGGAAATGGGATGAGGGGAAGGTATCCTGGCATATGACTTCCATTAGCAGTAAAAAAAAAAAAAAAAAGGGTTTCTGTAATGCCACAGGTTTTTATTCAGAAGATACAGTGGAAGGAGGATTAAGATTTGGTCGTAATTGCCTGTTCTGTGGTGTGTGTTCTGTAGTCAGGAGGATAATGTACCTAAAGTGCATATCTCCAAAGTCTCTCTGAGAAATACCCTGTGAGAGCTTTCAATAGAGAGAAAAAACCCCAAGCCAACAACTAAAGAACAAACCCAGTGTCTTCTAAACCTGCCAATTGTGTAAGTGCTATTTTGTTAAAAGTAGTTCTGGGGTATTTGATCAAGCCATGGTTTCTTAGAGCTTGGGGTTCTTTGCAGTGGGCTTTAACTCTGGGAACCTTAGTCAAAAAGTCATTGTGTGTGAAGGCTAATAGATGTGCATGGCTATAAGGAAAACTATTGTGGATATCCCCAGGTTTTTTTCTTACCCGAGCCCTATTCATCTCATGTAAATGTTTAGAAGCATTTTTACGCTGCCTTAAGGCATTTCAGTTAATGCTTAGATACATTCTGGTAAAAGCTTTACCTTATGGTTGTTAATTCTGAATTCCCCAATATTCAGCAGCAGGTTTAGGACATCAATAGATAGCACCAATTAACATGAAACAGTGAATGAAATCCTTTTCTCGAGAGATCTTGCTTTTTCCATGTTGTCTGAGGAAGGCTGTGCTCTCTCCTCACTGGCAAAGTCAGGTCTCTCCTATGGAGGCTCAACAGAGCTTCCCACAATATTCCCATGCCTGTACCTTGACAATGGCCATGCCCAAAATGAAATCTACACTTTAATGACATCACAATTGCTGTTAAAACTGGGAACAGGACTGTTCATAACTCATCCAGGTGCACCAAGGTGGTGCAGTAATACTGATGACGCGCAGCTGTGATACCCTGTGAGTGGAGTTTGCAGTGGGCAGCACTGACCTGACAGACATAATGCCCCAGGTTAAGGTAGTTTGTACAGACTTACACTTGTTGCAGTTACTCAGTGCTGAAACTGTACAATTAATTGTAAATCCCTTGGATTACTCCCTTCTCTGAAAGGGAACAAAAAAAACTTTTCACGGCTCTGTAGTGTTGTTTTAACACTTAAAGGATCATGTTAAAATGACAGGACATGCATTGACAGCTTTCATGTTATATGAAAAGTTGGTTTTCTCGTTAATTCCTTTTAAAATGCTAAAAATAATATTTAACCAGTTTGCATTTGTGGGGCCAAGGCTGTTCTAGTTGATTGGAGAAGGGGCTTTGGACATGTAGGACTGTGGAGTTTAAGTGTTATATTTGCAAGCAGAAGGACATGTTTCTGTAGTATTGCAGTCTTACTGTAATAATGCTACTGCATAGTTCTGAAAGATTATTTTCACATAGATCTCCCAGTAACATCAAAGAATCACAAAAGTAACCAGGTTGGAGAAGACCTCTGAGAGAGTCACCATACCCCACAAGCAATCCAGTAGATTGATTATGCTTCTAAGAGTGGGACAGTCTGAAAAGGCTGGTGGTGTTTAAAAGCAGATAAAAGAGTGAAGGAAAAAAACCCTAAAGCCTATGGGAACATAATTGAATGATTTTCTGGAGTGGTTTTAGTCTCTCAGTGTTGTCCAATGTGTTCCTTCTAGACTGTAGAATGTGGTATCATTTTATTAGTAGAATGATAATGATTATTACTGAGCCAGAACCTGATCTGGAAAGGGAGAAAGAAAAATTAATCATGAAACCTATGTCAGAGTATGTTATGGGAACCTGAGAAAAATATCTAGATTATATCTCACCTTCCTCATTTAGGCACACAGTGAACCAGTCCTCCTGAAGTAAATACCTACATTGTGAATAGAGCGAGGTAATTTAGGTTCCTAATCCCTAATTAATTAGATTCCTAATCCAGATCTCCCTGTCTGCAGGCTTTCAAAGGCTCCTACTTCTCTTTCTTGATTACAGAGGAAATTTCCACGCTCATCTCCATAAACATAAGAGTAGTTTGAGAAATAGTGGCAAGGAAAGCCTGAAAACTGGAGTGGCTGGGAGCAGTGGGATGAACTGTGGTTTCAAATATGGAGCATGGAAATTAGGTAGGGGTGTGTGTGTGTGTATGGACTTACAACGGAAAGGGAAGAGTTTTTAGAAGCAGCAGAAAGAAAATGCACAAGTGTGTTTCCACTCTCAGGCTGCACAAGGCTGTTCGTAACCATCACTCACGCAGCACTCTCACGGTGCCTATTTCCAGTGGAACTTCTAAGACCTGCTCAGTATTCCTGGGCCATTGAGAGTTGAAAGGCAGGAAACGTTGTAAAAAAATGTCTCTGCTGGAGCTAACTCAGCTCTTCAGAACAGCAGTGGCTTCAAAACTTCGCTCCAAAAGTCTCCCTCCCGCCTGGATTCCTGGTTGGCTGGGAATCCAGTTAGCTGATGAAAAATGGGCAACATTTTGTTTTGCCTAAGTTGCAGCAGCTATGTAAATATCAAACTGTTGTTCTGGGTAATCAAATAATGGGAAAGTCGTTTGTGTGTACTGCATTATTGTTAATTAATTTACATCCAGAAGTACTTCAAATGTATATGCAAACATACATTAATCACGTTTTGAAGGCGAATGTGGGAAGAGCAAAAGCTTGTGAGAGTAGCCATGTTTCCAATGCCCTGTGGTAGGAAGAAATATATTAAAAATTGATTTTTGGTTTCTGCCTTTTTTTTTTTGCTTGGTAACATTTACAATAAAAGATCTAGCAGAAAGTAGCTTTTAAATTGATATTTCAAAGCTTTTTTTTTTTTCTTTTTTAATGTTTGGGATATGTTTTTCCGTATTGTTAATGGGTTTATATAGTAGAGTAAAAAAGGTCAGCTTCTGACTATGACGGTTTTATTCTTCTATTTAAAAAAAAAAAAAAAAAGGGAAAGAGAGATGAGTTTAGCATTCATGAATTATTTAAATACCAACCAAAATATTTGGCACACTGCTACAGTCAGCGGCGTTGCTAAAACAGGGCTGAGCAAAGTGTGCTATCCTTTGGATGCAATGCGAATGCAGCGCAAGAGGCTGCGCAGCATTAGCTCCCTCCCGGCTCGCAGAAGGTGCTGCTTGCTGCTCTGCCTGCACCTCCGTGCGGGGCTACCACTGCCGGCATTCGATCCTCACCCCTTCACGCTCTTGTTAATTGAAGAGCCTCTCTTCACCCGAGAAAAGCAAACTGTAACGCCTTGGGTTTGGGGGTTTTTTTGGTAGCTTCTCCTCGTTCACAGCCACACCATGTTGAGCAAGCAGCCCTGTCAGAGCGTTTTAATAAGACGCTTTGGCAAACAGCAGAGCCCTTCCCGGGCTTCCAGGTATGTCTGAAACGCCACTCTGAGGAACCGCAGCGGTACGGAGTTGCTTCCAGACACAGTCTCATTAATCAAATGCCGTCCCTAATACTTTTCTTTTACAAAAAAACTTTTATTTTTCTTATTCAAATGACATGCATTTTTGGCTCATGCCATGAAAAGCAGCGTTGTCAGGGGTAAGATTTACAGCGCTTTATTCTACTTCAGCAGAACTCTTCAGGGATACGGTGCTCCGTGTTCTTCTGTGCACCTATTTTCTTCTCAGCCTTCCATACAATCATAATGTTTTGAAGTGCTAATTGCTAAGCCTCCTAAAGTGTATAAAGAATGACATTTCATGCAGCATCATTGATCATATTTTTTTAGGGAGTCTGCTGATGGATTAATAAACTGTTGTAACCTGTGCAAAAAAAAAAAAAAAGTTGATAATAAATGGACTGTAATCTAAAAAGCCTACTGCTAGATGAATTGAAGTTGCAGCAGTAACTGAAGAACTGAGTAATTAGAGTATCACAGTGATGAAGCCCTAATATGGAAGTTTACTTTCCCAGTTAAGCCTTTGCAATGAGCTTGTTTATGGGGGTTAGGGAGCACGCTGTGTCTTCCAGCTATCTCTGCAGCCTAACTTGCCAGTGGTGCCAGGGCAGGTGGCAGTGAGTCCAGGCACCTCATCCAACTGGAAGAAGCCTTTCTACAAATATTTACTGACAGTGTGGTAACTCTGATGGCATGCAGGGTGGTGTAATAAAATGTTTAGTGCCTTTTTCATGTTGTCATAGCAGCTGTAACACAAAAAAGGTGAAAATTTACACAGTAGGTGAAATAATATTTAGACAGTAGTAAGTCATTTAAAATCAGATATTGAACATAAAGGTGTCAAGGAGCACTGGTTTATTTTTTTTAAAGACTTAAGAGTTTTGTTCCTTGACAAGACTGGATGGGGCACTTAGTGCCATGCTCTAGTTGATTGGATAGGACTGGTTGATAAGTTGGACTGGATGATCTTGGAGGTCTCTTCCAATCTGGCTGATTCTGTGATTCTGTGAAGTTTGCTTACCACAAAACCAGATGGATTCATTTTAACATATTTACTCATAATGAAAAAAAAAAACCCTAATTCTAAATTGCATTTATATTTAATTAATATAAACCAGAGAGCAGGTTGAAGTCAGAGGGGACAGAGAGAGGCTTTTAATGTACACAGGCTTGAGTCACGTTTCTCCTCAAGCTATAACTCACCAGGACATTTCCACCACCTTTTACCTCACAGCTCATATCTCATAGGCTGTGCAAGAAGTATTTTTGGAAGGGGTTTTGAGCCATTGTTCTCAGACAGGATAAACCAGACCCAGTGAGCTGCTGTATCTGTGAGATGCAGCATCCTCATATTAGATGCCTCCAAACACCCAACCTGCCCAGCACAGCTCTGCATCTGCCTGATTTTTCACACTTATTTTTCATGTTTTTAAAACCCAACATTCTGCCATGGAGTGGTGCTGCTAATGGAATTCAGTGTCAGCACCTCATGTAGCAGTGCTAAAATAACTCTCTGGGTTCTCTCCATATATCCATATATGCCTGCACATGTACGTATACATCCTCATGTACATACATGTGCATTAATAAAGGTTTTGCATCCTGCCCCATCCTGTAGTGCTGCCAGATAAGCATACCTACCACACCCACATCAGTCCTTCTTTGCCATCTTGTGCTGTGAGGAAGGGCCAGATCCTGCCAATTCTCTCCTTCTACACCAGTCTCCATAACAACGCTCCTCATCCTGCCACAGAGGATTTTGGATTGGCTGGGGTGAGCGTGGGCCAGCAGGATACAGCCTGCAAATGACCGTGTCACGGGTGATGGGTGATACTGACCCAATCATGTAGCAACTGCAGATGCAGAGCAGCCTTTTTCAAATTCAAGACTTCCCTGTGAAAGGAAGGACACAGGGCAAACCATGATTTTTACACCCTTTCTTTTATTGTAATTGATGTTTCCATCTTATTCTTCTGTTCCTCTAAGTTATGACATTGTGTCCAAAACGACATTATGATATTCCCTCAAAATGTCATGGCATGAATGAGTAATTTCTGGTGAGTGAATCCCCAAAGGGACTATTTGAACTCTCTGTGCTCCTGCTATTGAATCCCATTCAATTAAATGTGGAAATCTGCAGTCAGTTAAATGTGGAAGAGGAAAGCTTCATGGGATCTTCCCTGAAAGGCAGCTGTTAGTGGTATGAAAACATTGAAGTCAGCATTCTTTAGTGGTGTTTCTTTTGTAAGACATACATTAAAAGAGCTGAAATCTCTTGAGATGCTACTGATAAGCACTGATATTAAATGCCACAGTTCTATCATTTTACTTTAACTGTGAGCATTATTAATAGAGCTCTGTGTTCAGCTGTCATAGTTCTGGGTTCCTCTCAGTTGCTCTGTTGGCTGCTGTGCCCAATGTACCTGTTTTCTGAAATTAGAGTAGCAGAAGCGACTCTCCCCTTCTTCACTGAGAAAGAAAACAGCTCCTCTACGCAGACTTTAGATGACTTTGGTTACTTTAGTACCTATTCTGTATTAAATAATTAATTTGTTGTTGTTATTATTTGCATTATCATTGCAGTCATTACTATCCTGAGGCCTGTTGCTGGCCAACTGGGTTGCAAGCCCTTAGCTTAGAACTTCTTCTGGAAGCTGTCTGTGTTTTGCTCTTCTATGGCTGAAGTCCATGTACATCCTTTCCAAGACCTTCTTCATCTTTATCACAGCCGATGCAATCCCAGCCAGTTTCCACAAAGAGCTTTCATGTTCATAATGCTTGAAATAATCCTCATTTTCAGCACACTAAATAGGCAATTTCGTGGCAGTTTCTTCTACATTGCTTCCTCTAGATCTCTGCTCTGACCACTTCAGTTGCCTGCTGCTGTGCTCCAGTCACTTCAGTGTAAGCCTTTCAAAGAGCCCATGAGGGCCTGGTTGAGCACCTTGCTCAAGAGATTAAAATGCTGTTGATGGAAATTACTGCTTCATTGTTCTGCATTTCCACAGGAAATCAATAATGGGCCTTGCTTTCAGAAAAAACCTGCAAAGTAACATTGCTGTTGCCTTATTTACAGTGGGCTGTGGAAAATCCATGGTGAATTATACTTGCGCTAGAAAGCAGAGATTGTTAAGAGAAGGGTGTGCTTGGTGGATTAGCAGTGCTAGTTGTCAGCTTGTGTTTAGCCAAGAACTCTTGAAAATTCCAACTTTTCCCTTCATGTAAAGCATTCCCTGAGGTCCCTGTATCAAGCACAGGTATTATGTTGATAAACTCTAATTTATCAAAAACTTTGGCTGAGAGAAGCTTTCTTCAACCGGAGTTGAAGAAACCTTCAGTTTTCCAAGGGCAGAGCAAAGCGAGGGCTGGCCTTTCAGATATTCAGCTAATCCATCCTTACTGCCCATGGTGGTGCTTCACACAGATACAGCACCTGAGAGAATGTGTGTTCAGGAGGGCTGTGCTTACATTCAGTTAAAGCAGAAATGTTTCATGCCTACAGGTGGATATTTTTATCTGGGTGGAGTTTACTGAGTTATTGGAATGTGTGTGAAGTTTTACTGAGTGGTGAGGATGCAGTTCTGTGCAAGTGAACAAAAGAGTGCATGAAATTTCAGTAGAGACGATTGGCTTTATCTTTAAGGAACATTAAAATGGACATCAAACAATGGAGTAATGTAGGGAGCTTAAAAAAAAACCAAACAAACCAACAACAACAACCCAACAACCCAGCAAGGAGAAGCACGCGAATTTGTGTGACAACCAATTTCATAGCAAAAACTTTGCAAGAAAAAATTATGTATGTCCAACACTGATAAGGCGTTGCGAGTGCACATTTTCAGATGTGGCTCTCTTAGTATTCCACCCATCCACGACAGCGCTCCAAGAATAGCAAGCGCAGTCTCCAGCCTTCTCTCCATGAAAGGGGAATATATATAGGGCATGAAACAAAACTTTGGTATACAGAACTGCCACTGCAAAGTTAAGGACCTGACATTGAAAGGAATTTGTAAAAATTCCCTTCCCTGGCTCATCCCTCCACTGACAAGCTTTGTCCTGCTGTGTGCCATTTCAGTTTCCAGAGGGGTATGCATTCACTGTCTTCTTTTTAAAGTGTTGATAGACCTCAACGCACGAGCTGGTCAGCAGTGAGTAAAAATATGTATCTATCTAAAGCACCCAGTGACACCAACTCATCTTAAATTCATTTGCTGGGCACAGTGCATTTAAATGTTAGCAAAGGTGCTTTTTATAACAGAGTTTTGAGTTCCCTGCCTGAGACACGACTGTTGGCAAGGGGCAGCAGAAATACAAGTCCGGCTCATAGTCGGTGGCATGAAAGAGAGGAGCCAGCCCCAGCCTTGTTCTGATGGCAGCACGTCCTGAGCAGCTGCAGCATGTTCCAGCCGAGCTGTGGCCTGCCGTTAGCCAGGGCTCCTTCCAACAGCACCAGTCTGAGAGAAGTCACAGCAAA
Organism: Psilopogon haemacephalus; assembly: GCA_013396835.1. Classification (NCBI taxonomy): domain Eukaryota; kingdom Metazoa; phylum Chordata; class Aves; order Piciformes; family Megalaimidae; genus Psilopogon; species Psilopogon haemacephalus. The sequence goes on along the minus strand of VWZI01011138.1, from coordinate 1,277,089 downwards.
ATATTAGCTCTCTGCTTAACTGCTGTTCTTTCCCCAAAAGAACACTCTGGCCTTGTTTTTGCACGAGTTCTTTCTCAACTCTTTGAAAGAACAGCCCTCAATAATGTGCATCTGCGTGGAGGTAGGACAGGGATTCTGAGAAGAGTTTTCCCCAGCGTTTATTTTAGACGTAGGCTTAGTTATGACATTCTCGTGTGACATTCCTGGAGGCTTGATATTTGTGATCTTCACATATTAATAACGTTCACTGTGGTAGGTAAAACGGAGCTATGATAATTACGCCGCACTGATGTTTGATGACAGGATGTTGTTCCTTTTTGTTTCCAAATAAAAGCACGAGGAAAGAGAAGAGCAGTGCCTTGCTGCCAGAGAGGGAAGGAGTGCTTGGCGTGACTTGGGCTGGGTATGGTGAAGAGGCTGGCCCATGGCTGCTGCTGCTTCTTTGCTCAGAATGGGTTTTTTTGTGCTGAATGTGGTGTCAGGAGCCTGTTGAAAAAAACCCTGGGAGTCCTTGTTTCTATGTCAGCAGGCCCTATAGCTATAAAGTATGCAATGTGCAAACAGATGTGGGAATTGGTGACAGCATCATTGGGTTTTTGTTTTTTTTTGTCTTCAGATGCACAGGAAAAAAAAGGCAGGGCGGAAATCTAATTACTTTTCATTTAATGCCTTCTTGATGTCGGGGGCTTAGAGGATCACAGAAGGAAAAAGTGTTAAAATCCCATGGACTGAAACCATGTCCCTGCCTATGGTGAGGGGTTGGAACTAGATTATCTTTGAGGTCCCTTCCAGCCTAAAGCATTCCACAGTTCTATGATTCTATTCGTACCAGTGCCATTCAGAGAGATTATATACATGTGTGTATCTATCTACATCTNTTTCCTGGCCCTTTCTTAATACTATTAAATAATAGTGTAATTAAAGGCTCCAGCAATTTGCCATCTCTTTTCACATAGAATTACTTCAGATGTCTGGCATACACACTCAACCCTGTTGTTCAAAGCCATTACAGTCCATACAGTCAATAATCTGCAAATTAAAAATTCAATAAGTAGACGCATTAAAAATTGCATGGTTCCAATTCAGTCCATACTCCCAATTCAGGCTGCTTAGTGCTGGAAGGCAGTTTCTGAGAAGCAGATGCTGCCACCATCGCAGGATGCCTCAGCCCACCCTCAGTGCATGCCTAACCACATTGTAGCTGCAGAAGAAAGGCTTGCTTGCAGCATGGCATGAATGTATAGCTATTATATGAATAGAGAACATAATAAATGGGTGTATGTGTGATGTCTCTCCTAAACCCAAGGTACCCAAGTAGCTTGGCATGCTGGCAACAGGAATGAGCTGCCCAGGGAGGTGGTTGAGTCACCCACCCTGGATGTGTTTAAGGGTCGTTTGGAAGTGGTGCTTAGGAGTATGGTTTAAGGTGAATCTTGTAAAGCAGGGTTCTAGGTTGGACTTGGTGATCCTGAGGGGCTTTGCCAACCTGGATGTTGCTGTGATTCTGTGTAAGGTTGGTGCTGCTGTGTGCATAAACCTACGGGAAAGAGTAAGTCTCATTGAGCTACCAAAAGCCCAGCCTGGGTTTTCCTGAAGCAGACTTCCCTGCTGACACCATTGCAGCCCAGCCTCTCTCAGTCCTAGTCAGGAAGCAGGGTGGCTGAAAGCTATTCCTTCTGAGAACCACTCGCTGGGATTATTGCAGGGAACTGGTGCTGAGTCTCCATAGACTCTCTTCTGTTTGTTTGTTCCTTGTTTTGAATTCAGGCTGTTTCTATGGGTTGAGAGGAGACAGGAAGGTTGCAAACCATCCTGCTTAAGTGAAGTTCTTGCTTCCAGTTGTTTTGCTGGTGTTGTTTCAAGGCCTGGTTTCTAGAGGGGTATTTTTGCAGGAAAGTTCAAACCATCAGTCTTGCAAATGTTGCTTTTCTGTAAGTAGACTCCACTACCAAGAAGCCACTGCAACACTCAATTTTTGTCTTCCAAACATCTTTGAGCTTACTCCCAGTGGGAAAAGCTTGTTACCTTTGCAGCAGTTGGGTTGCTAGCACGGGGTGGAGGGAAGGTAGTTTTCCTTTCAAAGAAATAGGTGAGTAGGAATTGGCTAATATGCCTCAGCTGTGCTCTGGGGCTCTGCGTTGTGCACAGGCTTCAGGAGCAGGTCTGGAGGCACAGGTTGCTTGCCTACTTTTAAAGGACGTTTAAAGCTGACAAAATGTTCGCTCCCCCAAGATAGAAGACTCTGTGAAGGACTTTCTTTCTTTACTAGAGCTCCTGTTCTACCCACCAGAAATGCTGTTTTCCAGTTTTATCCATCCCTACCTTTTCCCTGATGTGAAAGGAGCTTCTTCACTGCAGCAATTGTGTCTCCTTTGAATCCTTGTCAGTCGTTGCCTTTTACGCAAGAGATGCCATCAGACTGCACAGCATGCTTGGGAAGATGTAAAGCCCCAGATGGCTGTGCCCAGCACAGGCTTGACTTGACAGCAAAGGTAAAAAAAAACCTCCACTAAAGCTACCAGATGACATTAGTTTTAATCATGAATGATCAATGCAAAAATATTTGAGACCTTTACTCACGCATGATTTTAAGGGCAGTTTTATCTCTAATTCTGATTGATCAGTGCAGTGTTAGGAGAATGTCTCCTTCTTTCATCTCTGGTGAAACATTTGTAGGATGATTTTGTATTCTTTTTGTCTCTCCATTGTGGTGAAAGGCAGAAAGACCACAACAGGAATTCCCTTCTGGTGCTGGGATGTTGGGAGCAAGGCACTCTTAAGACCTGTAACAAGGGAGAGTGTGTGCCCTGTGCTTAGAGGGACAGGGGCCTTTGCCAGGTGTGGGAGCAGAGGGTTTCTCTGCTGTGCCTGTCTGCTGTTTCTGTTCCAGCTGTACAGGATGATGAGCAGTTTTAGGAATGCCCAGAAAATTAACTGTGTCAGTCTGCTATGCATAAGACACACAAAAGCAGGAGTAAAATTTTTATTCAGAGCTGGGGAAGGGATAGGGATGATGAATTTTAGCTCTGGTAGTTTTCAACCTGATCAAAACTGATATTTTGGAGCATAAGAGGTGTTGAGTCTGATAAGGATGTGCACGCTGCAGTGCACTGGTGGTCCTGGGTTCCTCTCCCAAGTGTATTTAGCCAAGCAGAACTTAGCCTGTTTATCCTGATAATTAGAATCTAGTTTTCTATTTAGTATTTACTAATAACACCATGCACTTACAGAGCCTTCCATCCAAGCACTTGACAAACCTTAATGGAATAAGCCTCATAGCACTCTAGGGAGGGAAGAGAATACCATTTTGTTTATCATGCTGAAATAGTAAGATGATGTAACTGTATCTCACTGAGTTTATTTATTCCTCTTCTCCCATTATCTGTCTGATAAAAAACACTAACTAGCAAAAAACCCCAATCTGTTATTTTATAAATCCTTTTGGCAGTTTAACTACGATACATGATCAGTAACCAATTCAGACAGGAGAATAATTAGGGTAAATGTTTCCAGTAACTCCTACTGAACGCTGCTGCATTTGGATATTCACTTGTAGGACATGAAGCTGAATAGTGAAGTGCTTTTCTCTACACGGGGTATGGAAGCAGTGTCTGTGAACAGAAGGTTCAGCTGAGACATTCTGAGCTTTCCTTAGACCAGCTGTTGGTGAGCAGAGGTTGAGCCATATCAAGCATAGGTTGAGTGGCGCATCAGGGATGCACAAATTGATGCTCTAGGGCTGAGAGATGCTGCAGAAGATGGGAGCGGTCCAGAGAGATCAGGCTTTGGGCGAAAGATGTCAAGGGCACCAAAGCCTCAAACTGTGGTTCTGACTGGGAGGACAAAGAGAGTAATAGATTGTATGTGCAGTGGCAGTGGTGAGATCTTTCTCTGGTACTCTGTGTGTAGTCAGCTGTAGGAATAATCCAGAGGATAGCTAAAAAGAGGCAGGAAGCAACTTGTTTGGGTGATGTGTACTGCTGATGTGAGTCGGGGCAGATAAAATGCAAGTTTTTCTCCAATGTTGATACATCCTGGGCTTTAGTTACAGTTTGGAAATACTTCTCACACACACAAAGTCTGTCGTAAGCTCATGACACTGACAATGCAGTTGCCAGAATTTACACTGTGCTTTATGCAATTATAAAAAAACAACAACTTGGTATTTTATGTCAGACTGGGACAGGACTTTATTAGTCCTAATTTGAAGGTAATGTCCTAATGGCAGTATGTGTCAGATGGGTTTTTGCAGTGTGAAAGTTGGTAGGAACTGTGGGAAAATAATCCAAGATGATAATTTGGGCTTGTTTTCACATTCCAGCCTGGAGTGCTTTCTGATACAGCGCACCACAGCTGAAATGTGTAAGAGAAACACATTTTACTTCTTCTGGCTCAGAAGAGCAGCAGCAATTTGGCAAAGAGGCCCACCATTCAAATGCTGGTGCATTTTAAATCACCAGGTGTCCACTCACTTGCCTGCCTTGTTCATTGTCAAAACAAGGACTTCTCTCTCACTGCAGAGTTCGTTCCGAGTGACCGCATGGTGTATGATACCTCCCCTTCAAGCAATGCCGTGGGGTTTGCATTTCCTCTCTGATCAGACAGTGAGGGAAGACTTCTTCATATTGCAAGGGATCCTGTTTTTCCCTTCCAGTCGCCCAACAGATACTGCCAATGTTGGGCCATGTGGTACAGCAATTTGGGGTTTTTACAAATCCCTGCAGCAGACTGGTTGGGTATGTTCTCATTGGACCTCCTGAGATTTCTGTGCCACCCTTGTGCACAGCAATAAAAGTACCTTTAGGTTTGCATTTCAACAGAAGTATCAGCTATCCGTTAAAACAAACCTTTGAATTTCCACAGAGGAATGAGTGTGTTGCAGTAAAACATTGCATCAGCTAGAAAATTGTATTTCCTCCCTCCTCCTCTTTCTCTCTTTGTTATAAATGACTTTATCTGCTTGAGAGGGGAAAGCCTAACCAGCGTGCTGGACTATCTGTTAATTATAGGGATTATGTTTAGGCTGCTACATTTGAGATTTAACTCTGAACTAGAAATGCATGTGTGTGTGTATATATATGTATATATTTATTTTTAATGTGATAAAAATGCATCAGTACTTTTAAAAATAACCATTGTTAGGAATTGAAGCTAAGTCACCTTGATCTTTTGATTTATTCTTAATAGTTTGTTGAGACCCCTTTGACTTTAACAGGCACTGGTGCAGACCTTAAACCAGACAATATTGAGACCCCTCTAACACGCATTGGTGCAGACCCTAAACCAGACAACTTCAAGGATTTCTGCTTTCTTTGCACCATTTTTTTTCTATAAATAATAATAATAGTAACGATAATTACAACAACAGTAGTAATAACTGTAAATCTAGGACGTGTTTTAAAATACCTCCCCCAGACATGAAAAAATGCTCAGTATAACTTAGTTTGATATTTTAATGCCATCGTAAGTAATTTTTACTCATTGTGAACACATTTCTGGTTTTATAAATCAGGTTGGTTTAGTATTCCTTAAAGATAAGAAAATGTATTTTGCAAAGGTTTTCAGCTATTAAAAAAGAAAAAAAAGGCAAATCTTAACAGAAACATAAATGTTGTCTAGTGGTTTTGATGCAATTAAAAAAAAGTATCAGCAAAAAATCTCAGCCTCGGATTTGCTTCCAATTTCAGATAGAATGGTAGAAGCACCCCCTAATAAGTTTAGCAGTGCAAAATTGATAAAAGCTTGAACCTTTGTGTTACTACAATTCGAATTTTATAATTGTGAGCAGAAGGAGCATAACCTTTTCTTAATATCTGGAAAACAGAGAGGGGGTGTTTCAGGGGAAAAAAAAAATCATATGTCACCATATTTTACTTTCTCTCTCTCTCTTTCTCATTAGCCATGCTCTGGGTTCTTCAGCTAACGCTGATGCACAGTGACACGTAGTTAAAGTAGCAAGACTGCAGCAAAACTGTGTGCTTCTGTCTCCTTGTTGGGAATACAGTGCCTGGGCTTTTGGCACACTCTCTAAATATTGAAGTAGCGTACAGGGTCCTTGCGGGCTTCTGGGATCTTTATTAGTACAAAAATAACAAAACTCTCTGTACCCTCTGCTTTAAAATGTTGACACAGACAAATAAGGTCTGATTTTAAACTGCCTTGAGTAGCATTGGTGTCATGTCTTTCTTCATTTTTCAGGACCATTTTGAACATGATAATTCTCCTTCTGAAAAAGAGAAGTGCATTAAGATAAAAGAGTTTCTGCACTGCATTATGGCTGTGAAAGCTACAAAGTGCCATGCATTGGTTCTAATGCTGAAGAAACACCAGATCAAAAAGGGTTTATTTCTCCGTGTTGGTGGTATCTCTTTACATCTTAAACTCCCTTTAATACAGTTAGAGAGGTTGGCACTTAAATCCCCAAACAACCTATGTGCAGCTGTGCTCTCTATTTAAAGGGCAGCTCCTCTCCCCAGCTCCATCCAGCCTGCCTGGGCTGCCAAAATTTGCACAAGTGGAGCTACGTAACAGAGCTGCTGTGTGGGATCAGGGAACAAAAGCTGGTCAGGAGAGTTGTTATTCTAAGGTGGGGGGGAGCTTTTTTTTTTTTTTTCTTATTTTTTTAATACTTCCAAGTCCTAAAAATCAGGGCATGAAGAAGGTTCCCCTTTCAATAGCATATTGGCTTTTTTTTTTTTTTTTCTTTTCCCCTTTCCTTGGCAAAGCACCATCCCAAAATTATTGCAAAGCACTGGGTATCAAACAATGAAGTGAGGAGCTTTTGGAGAAGAATGGGTTTTTTTGTCTAGAGAAAATGTGAGCTGAAAGGAGAGATTTCTGATCAATAAGTCTATTTCTAAGAAAAGCATGACTCTATCAATACATTTTTAGTAGACTTAAAAAACCCACACTGGTTCTCTATGAGGTGCTCATCTCAGTATTGGAAAGCAGCTGCAGTTTCCAACTGGTATTAAAACGGATCTTTATCTCACCTGGTTGCTGTGTGAGGTCCTGGAAACACCTACAGGTGCTTCACCCTTCTCTCCCACATCTCCTGTATAGTTTAGGACCTGCTGCAGAGATAGACTGTGTGCTGTGCATAAGGGCTCAAATCCAGAAGAGCATTTAATTCAAGTGTGTGAATAATCCTGTTGAAGTAATTTAAAGCAATCATATGCTTAAAGTTAAGTGTGTGCTTAAGAGCTTTGCTAGGCTGGGGCATAGCTGCCCCCTCCTCCCCTCCGCACTCCAAACACCACTCAAAATCAGATCTGTGACCAAGAGATCTACTGCATCAAGCAGGATTGCTTCTCGGATCTTCTCAGCTTGAACTCCATCAGATAATTTATGCTGTAGCTACTGGTGTCCTGCTACACAGAACACCCTCAAAAAGATTGGAGAGAAGGTGCTCAAGAGGTTAAAAACCAGAAAATGTGAAAGGCATGGTAAGTGAAAATTGCAAATATGACACAATTGCTAAAAAAGTAATTAAAGGAATTATTAATGCTAAAACCAAATATGGTTTGTGTCATACAAGCATATGCCTGGGACTTGCCTATTAACAAAACTGCAATACACAGAAACAATGGAAATCCCTGTACATTACTAAACTGCTAGAGTGGAAAAATTAAACATGCTTTTAAAAAATATTATTTATTTATTTTTTTAACCCCCCTTTCCACATTCAGTGTAGCCAGTTAGTTCTAAAGACCATCCTTTTCTGTCCTGGCATCCTTTGTGCCTCGAGTTTGTTTGTTACTGTGATTTTTGAGAAAGTAAATGTCCTGGATACAGTTTGACAGAGGATAGTATCACACAGATAATCATGCCACATTTAGGAGCTGATACAGTGGGTTTGGATTTCTCCTGCTCTGCTGCAGTGCTGATGATGCTTCAGAAAATGTTAATATAAAGGGACTTCTGTCTTTTTGTAGTGTTAGGCATTTAAGACCTGCTTCTGAATGAATCTGTAGGTGCTGGGAACGTGCATGATACTAGTAGGCATTGGAATGGGCTGCCCAGGGAGGTGGTTTAGTCACCAACCCTGGGTGTGTTTAAAAGTCGTTTGGATGTGGTGCTTGGGGATATGGTTTAGGGTGAACCTTGTAGAGTAGGATATGGATTGGGCTTGGTGATCCTTAGTGATCTGGACTTGGACCAGAATGTTCTGTGATTCTGTAACTCCTCTTGCTTGTACTTCAAGAAAAGCAGGCTCAAAATGTGTGAGCTGCAGTTGTCAATGTTGCCATGCTATTATCTGAGTGGTTAATTCAGTTCTAACTGTCCATTCAGGTTTTTTAAGGAGTTTGCCCAAGTTCTTACAGGGTGGGTGTTGTGGTATGTGCCGAATGTATTTATGGTTGAAGAGAATGATGATTCAGCAAACTTACTGCATAATAATCCTTCCTTCATTGTTCTACTGTAAGTGGTTAAAGCCAAATGTGCATGAATATATAATGTGTTCCTCCAGTCCTGTAGCAGAGCAATACATTATACTGGTGAGCTACCCAGACATTTATTCCAAAGGAAATGCAGAGAGTGATTTAGAAATGCCAATAACAATAATGCAATTACAGTTGCAAAACATCTTAGTTGACCAAACAAATCTTTTGTAAATGCACCTAGAATATTTCTTTAGCACATTTAATTAAGTATATATTCAGCATATTTAGTTTAGGACCCAATTAAGCACCAAAAGCATCCAAGTATAAAATATGGTGCTTGTCTTCAAGGCGCTCCAGCTTAAATTCAGCAACAGTTGCATTTGGCGCTGTAATACTGCCGCAAGGATGGGAAGGACAACGCAAGCACAGTGCCATAGTGTAAACTGGCACTGGTATCCACAGTAATTAGAGCAATCATTCAGATGTTCTAGCAGTCAATACGGCTGAATCTTAGACAGGTTGCAGCGCTTAATTTATTAATGCAATATATTTTCTTTATGAATTCCTCAAGTCAATCTCTTCCTTGCATGTATGCAATTAGTTGTGTTAGATTCTCTTCAACTCGTTAGGAATGGAGGCTGGCGCGGTATTTACAACCATCTTTGAGTCCCTAGTTTGTATATCAAGGTGTCAAGATGTCTCAGAGGCAAAGAGCAGAACACATGCGGCAAAAGTGACAGTAACATGAAGTTACATGGCTGCAAACAGTAAATCATGATGCTGAGGAAGCTGAAGACATTGACAATCAGGTCTAAACAGAAGGACATTTTGACCTACAGTGTAACACCAGATTAACGACTAGCTGATACTAACTGGCTCCATTTGCAGTGCCCAATAAAAAGCTGCTATTGATGTTTGCCCAGCTCCTGCTCCAGTGTAGGAGCACTCTCCTGTGACTCTCACACGGGTGGACAAGGGGCACCATGAATCTTCCCTTTCAGCGAGGGTTCCACATTCACATGCTGTGCCAGCTACCAGGCAATGTTCATATGTTCCTACCAGTACTTTCCCAGGCATTTGCACATATGTCAGGAACTCACTTGTCTCCTCCTATAAAGAAGAATAGTGCTGCGTGTGCCTGGCTGCATGTTTCTGTCTGGCTTCCCTTGCTCACGGTCCAGTAGAGCAGCTCCTCATGCATGGAGGTTTGCGCAGCCTCATCTTCCTCTGGCAGAGCTGTGGCTAGTAAAGCTATCCATGTTCTCATGCTGCCTTGGATCTGGTGTAAAGCTTTATATTAGGGTTAGGAAAGCAATGTGCCTTTGTGGTAGGTGGCACCAATAGAAGCAAGACCCTTCCGGTGCTGCTGTAGGGCTGGAGTTCACAGGCGGGTGCAAGCGCTGGGCGTGGTGTATCTAACAGCAGTGGCTCTGCCATAGCAACAGATCCTGCGGTGATCCCTTGTACGAGCACCGTAATTTGTGTGTGTTTGCAGGATGGGCATATGGTACATCTCTCAGAGATGTTTTTCACTGCTGACTGATGGTTCCTGTTACAGGAGCGTGTCCTTAAACTCTGCTGTGTGTTTGAGGTTTGGGCTAGGCAAACGGCGTAAAAATGCTAAAAGGAAAAAACTCTGAATGTCTCGTAAAGGATTTCTTGCCCTTGAAAAATTGATAGGCTGTCATTTAACCTTGTGGCACCTCTTCAAGCTGTCAATCAGATGCTGAACATTTGAGACTCGTGAAGTATGATACCAAGTAACAAAATGGTATCTGCTCGTTTAAAATAGTGAGTATTGGATTAATCTCTTGAAGTATGTTGATAACAGATGGAATAAAAGATCACATGGCACACGGTTCTCATAGGCTAAGGTTAACCCCAATGTCGTGGTCAGTGTCCCTTTTCTCATTTAAAGCCACTGCTAATTAACTGGCACAAATGTTTGCTGCCGTATGTGGGGTGTTGCTGAAAGCCTGCTGACTGCTGGCACACCTCAATACAATTGCTACCTGTATGACACCGCTTGGCTCAGTTTGGTCTTTGTGCTGGGGGCCCTTAGCAATGAGCTCATATTTTTACCCATTTCCCATGGGTCATTGCATCTGCTTGCAAGTAGGGGGAGGTTCGGTTGCCTCATCAGAAAGTTGGTGAGCTGCTCTGCTTTCGGTCGCCATGTCTATTTCTTCAGCAGTACAAACAGGTTGAGCTGAAGAAGACAGAGCAGCTAACTTGGAGATGCTGTTCTTCTCTCCAAGTTTGCCTTTACATTTTGCACTACTTGCAGGTATTTACCGTGGCTTGAAAGTTGAGTTGCAGTGCAAAGCTCCTCCTTTGTTATAAACAGGAGGATGATGGCATTTTGTGGGGGCACAGCTAGATTGCATAGGAAACCTTTTCCTTGGAAGTTACATTTATGTTCCATGTGAGATAATATTTTCCCTTGATAAGCAAAAGAAAAGCTTCTTGGTTTTCTTTGTCTAAATATTTAAAAATTAGTACGTTAATGTTTTTGTTTTGAGTTAGAAAGTGCCAGGTACACTTATGTTTCTGTGCATCCAAGAATAACAGGAGCATATGTCTCATATCTCTTCTGCTCATGCCATTTCCATGACAGATTTAGTGATGTGACTCCATCACAATTCTCTGTACAGCTCAGGTCATCTGTGTGCATGAATGATAATTCAGTTTAGAATGGGTACCAAGAAGATCAGAGGAATGGAGAGCCTGTCTCCTGAAAGGAGACTTAAAGAGCTTGGCTTGGGTATCGTATTGAAACAAAGGCAGAGAGAGGATCTGTTTGTTCACCATAAATACATCAGAGGAATAAGCACCAGGGAGGGAAAGGACTGTTCAAGAGACAAGAGAATGTTGCCACAGGAATAAATGGTATAAACTAGCCACGGGTAAAGATAGGCTGAAAATTGGAAGAAGATGTTTAGAGCATCAACAGGGTGAGGTTCTGGAAGAACCTGCTGCTGAGGGGTAGTGGGGAAGAGCCCTTACAGGGGCCCTTGATTGCTTTTCAATAGGAACTTCACCACATTGTAGCTTGTGACACTAGAGGCCTGGATTCCATGACTGAGAAGATAATTTCCATTCCCAAGTCCCTGTAGCCCTATTTAGTGCAAGGTTTCTCTGGTATGCTGGCAGGGCTCCTTTACCCCTCTTCCATCTTAGATTCCAGGCTGTGACTTGCTTTTTTCTCTGAGCATTGTACTGCTGGTATTAGAATGAGGACTTAAAAGAAGATAGAAAAATAAGTAATGCTGTGATCTTTCAGAGGATAGTTTATTTTCATCTCCATTTCTTTCCTCACCTGTGTGTGATGCATGGAGATTTTGCTGCTTTGTAGACCAGTGTTATTTTTCTGTCAGCTTTTTGGCACGCAAAATTAGGAAAGAAATTGTCCTAGTGTTAAACTAGAGACCCAGGGACTGGGAAATACTCCTGCTCTCTACGTGTAGCAGTACAAGGCTATTCTTCAACCTGAAGGGACTATAGAAAGCAACACATTGTGTTGGCAATTGTTGCAGTGAACGCTGCATCGTCTGGCAAGAGGCTCAGCTTGACGTGGACAAAAAGTGAATTTCTCCTTTGTGCCATCCTTAGCTCCCTCGTGATGAAAATAGAACCTGCTTTAATCTTCCTGAGGCTGACGGAAAGATATCTTGCAGACTGCAAGTCAGCAGTTGCCCACACAATTGTTTGGCAAAATCTATTTTTAAAAGTCCATAAATTCCCCAACTAGACAAACTGGGATCTAACAAAAAAAAAAAAAATCTCGTCACTAATGTTCTGGCCTTTTAAAGAAAGACAATTCTCTCCCTTCTCATAGAATCATAGAATGGTTTAGGTTGGAAGGGACCTCAAAGATCATCTAGTTCCACCCCCCACCCCCGCCATAGGCAGGGACATGGTTTCAGTCTGTGGGATTTTAACACTTTTTCCTTCTGTGATCCTCTAAGCCTCCAACATCAAGAAGCCATTAAATGAAAAATAATTAGATTTCTGCCCTGCCTTTTTTTAAATGCATCTGAAGACAATAAAAACAATGATGCTGTCACCAATTCCCACATTTGTTTGCATATTGCATACTTTATAGATATAGGGCCTGCTGCCATAGAATCATAGAATCAGCCAGGTTGGAAGAGACCTCCAAGCTCATCCGGTCCAACCTATCATCCAACTCTATCCAATCAACTAGAGTATGGGACTAAGTGCCCATTCCAGGCTTTTCTTGAACACCTCCAGGGATGGCGACTCCACCACCTCCCTGGGCAGCCCATTCCAATGCCAATCACTCTCTCTTTGAAGAACTTCTTCCTAATATCCATCCTATAATGGATAATATAAAATGAGGAGTCCTCCTCTCTTCTGCAAAACCTGCCCATTTTCGAATGGGAATGCAAAGTGCCTCTGAGGAGTCGCAGCAGGCCAGGTGCTGCCCCTCCTCTCTTGCTTCAGTAGTGCCTTGCAGAGCCTCTTAATGGCCACAGGATTGAGGTTCTCCCTCCTGCAGGGAACGGTGTGAGTGCAGGGCAGGCACTGAGGTCCCCACAGCAACACCTCGGCAGATCGCATGCGAGCGACCTTCTTGGGCGTGCGTCAGCAGGGCTGGAAATACAAACTAGGAAATCAGGTTAAGTCTCTTCTCGGTGTCGTTCCCCTGCGCATAGCCTTCTTTCCTGCTCACTGGAGTGCACTACGTGGGAAGCTTTTGCTGACTGTGGAGTCCGCCTCCTAATTTTTATATTTCACACACACACACTTATTAAAGTCGCAGACTCAGAATGAGTTAAAATTGCTTGGCCTTAACAGCTGCTCAAAAAACCTGGCGGATGTAAGGACAGGCTGCGCACTTCAGTCACCTGTGCTAAGTACCCTTGGAAAACACAACCCTGGGCTTTGATGTACAGGCTTGTGTTGTTTGTCCTGTCTTTGAAATCGGTCACCAGTGGTTCCCAGGCTGACCTGCTGATCTTTTATGCAGAAAACTCCATGGCTTACCTGAAGTGAATTTGTAGTGCAGAAGTTTCTTTTAACTCTCTAACTGCATGTAAGAATTTCGTACACAAAAGGGTTATTTGTGCCTGAATGAGCTTGCACTCCAAACATTTTTTTTTCTTTTTTCCATGTAAATACCTGCATCTTGTGGTAAATCTTCAGTGAGGAAGCCTCCTTTTTGAATTAAAACCTCCTTACCCCCACAAAAAAACCTTAAACCCAACAACCTGAAATGAGGAATGATTATGATAGAATTATGGTTTTCAACCTGTATTATTACATGTGCCTACATTTAGATTCCCAAAGGGACCAATTTACTAATATTAAGTATTCTTGCAATAAATGGGATGTGGTAAAGAGAGAGCTGCATATATTTTTTTCTTCTTCTTCTTAAAAAAAAAAATTAAAATTAAGAGTTGTATTTCAAATGAATAATAGTAGCACCGGAGTTCCAAATGAGTGGGACTTTTTCCTAAACCTCTTATTAATTAGGAATTATCATAAGGCAAAATATCTGCATTAATTTGCCAAAGGGAGAATAAAGATTGGTGTATTGCAGTGCTCACAAAGTTCTCCTAGTGGTGCTGCAATGCTCAAAACTTCTAATAAATTGGGGGAAATGATGAATTTGACAACAGGCAATTAATGCTAATCTTTCCCTTTGCAGGGGTACATTTTATGCTGGTGTTGTAAGAGTAGAATTATTAGCTGCTCGACTTTGCTTTCGGCCATACTGCATGCACCATTCTGCAGCATGTTGTGGTAGTCTGTAAAATGCCTCCTCAGGACAATGCTTATGGCTTACAAATGGCAAGGGGATGAATTTGAGGGTGATCCTGTGGACAGCAGACAGAGTTAAGACTGCTTGGCTACTTCTGTCTGTCCCCTTTGTAAATGCCTTGTCTCTAGCAATGAGAAAATACTTTCAGAATAGGTTGAACTGTATTCTTGAGCAGCTCATTGTTGGGAGCCTGAAATTTGGATGGCTGTGATTCATTTACTGAGGAAAACTGCTAAATGCTTACTGAAGAAAATTGTAGGTTTTTATAATTATTCAAATTTTTCTTCATATGTAATTAAAATCATGTTAAACTATTGCAGCAAACCTCCTTCCCCCCCACCCCCCAAACTATAATTTGTTGTGTTCATAATGGTGTTTGGTTAGCAAGCTCTTGTTCTTCTGAATACTCGGTGCATATAATGGAGCATGGGGACTCATTCAGAGTCTTTGTGAAAGTCTCTAGATGCAGAGCTGACACATATCATACAAATCAATACCTTCACGTGTCTGAATGCATTGTGAGCAAAGAGTTGGTTTTTAAAGTCCCCATTGTTAGTACTTGTAATTTCAGAGCTGTTTCCTACTGGAATAGACTCAGGCACGTGGCACATGATAATATTTGGGCATCGAGTATTTGCACCTCAGGTTTAATTTCTACTGCCAGTTTATGTCAGATGGCAAAAGATATGCATACACAGCTATCAGATACCTTTCCTTCCTCCCTCCTTTCCTCCCTTCCTCCCTCCCTTCCTTCCTCCTTTCCTCCCTCCTTTCTTGCTTCCCTACCTCTTTTCCTCCCTCCTTCCTGCCCTTCCTTCCTCCCTTCCCCCTTTCCTCCATCCCTTCCCCCATTCTTCCTTCACACCCCTGTGTCTGAAGTGTTCAAGGCACAAAGTAGTACACAAATACTTTTCTTTCACTTGTCTTTCTCTTCCTCATGAATCTAGCTGCATATGTGTGTGTGTGTTTATAAATATCTATACATTTATATAGACATTTTTTGTTCTCCTGTCCTATGGAATATCTCCACCACAACCTAAGTTCCCTTGCATTAGATGGAAGCACCACTAATCCCTCTCTGGTTTCAGGAACACAAACAACAGCCATCCACATTGACTGTATACCTTTGTATACCTGCCACTGTAAAGCATTGCTTGTGTTGTCTTTTGTATCTGACATGAAATGGTTCATTTATGGCTCTACTCCCACCACCCAGTGGTCACCGACCATCAAGCAGGCACAGAAAATTGTGCTCCCAGTCTAGCCTAAATAGCTGAGTTGAGCCTGGGGAGTCTTGGTGTGGACAGTGAGAAGAAAAAATAGCCTGTAGCAGAAGGAAAAATCTAGATGACATTTCAGATGTCCTTGTTTTCTGGAGTGGTTGCGGGTTTCTGAGTAGATAGAAGAAAATACACAAGTTCTAGAGTGCTTATATGTGTACACAGATGTAGGTAACTTCTGCTGTGTTTGTGGCCCTGGCATATATCCACAGGTCTCAGCCATCATCCTGTTGGATTTTGATGTGCAGAGTCCTGTGGTGAGCTTCATACAGCGTAGTGCCAGTTTGCACTGAAACAGTTGGAAACCAGAAGTGGTCCTTGGAAAAGAACCTTCTGTAAGCCCAAGTAGTCCTTTAGACCACAAGCCTCTCAGAGGAATATTCTGGGCGTGAGCTTCTCAGTGGGGGAAATAGAAAGGAAATAGTTTTTAAAGGTGTAAGAGACAGACACAGCCCATTAGGTCTCCCTAGATGAGTAGCTTTCTTCACAGTACACTGAAGTGACTGGGGGAGGAGAGTGGAGGTTTCTGTAGCAAATGGGAGAGTTTCTTTGCCAGCAGCTAAATCCCATATGGGAGCATCAGCTGCACTTTCAGACAGGAGAGGAGTCCTGTGGCTGCTGGAGACATAGTGTTAGTTCCAGCCTTAAGATTGCTGAAACTCCCCACAGGGCTTTCCAACCAAGAATAAATCTGTTATTCCCTGACACAAACTGCTGAAGCTGGGTCTTCCCCATCTGCACAGTGCCCCTTTTTTTCCCCTGAACAGAAATAAGGCATCTCTTGCCTTCCAGAGCTCCTATGGTTCAAGCAGGAACTGGTATTTTCCACTGGGTTAGGTTCTGTGAGCTTTGCACATTCTTTTTTGCTGTATTTTGCTCTGCAGATCTTCTCAGGAGATGGGAGAACCTTCCTTCCACCTGGATTTTGCATAGGTATTGTGGGGTCCAGGGGCTGCTTGTTGAGTTTTCACCTGCAATGTTACTTCACATTTGTTAGCACTCCGTCATTTGTGCTGCATCTTAAAAATCACTGCAGTGCTGGCTGTGAAGGTGCCCCATAGACGTTGATACTGCAATTTTTAAGGAGCAAAGATCATTACATTTTAAAATGTTCATTTAGGATTCTGATTTAAAGCCAGAAGAAAAAACTAAAAGAATCTTAAGTTAAAGCAGGAACAGTTCCGTGCTAGAATAGCTGCAAATAGTAAATCATACACTTAGTTACGTTTGATTGAGAGAGTTTATTGCTCATGTGAGCAAAATGTCTAGCCTCAGGCACTGTGTGGATAGTTACTGCGCAAGCATACCACCTGCAGCCATGCCAGAATACCCAAAGCCCCTGATACCACAGCGTTTGCTGTCCTGAATAGGAATTGGAGGTCATGCCAGATTCCGTTGCAGTGGACTAGAAAGAGGCCACCCACCTCATTTGCACTTGTGCCTTACAGTAATTGATGCTTGAATGTCAGTGGGTGGTGATAAAGGCTAATTTACTAACCTCCAGTGCTGTGTGCACCCCCTTTCTGCACGTGTGGTGGAGATCACAAAGTCCTCAAGACTGCCTGCTGTACTGAGGCTTCCATGTTATTTTTACTTTTTTTTTCTTTACCTTTTTTTTTTTTTTTTTAATCTTGTATGCTCCAGTTGAGCTACATTAATGGATTAGAATACAGCATGATCTTAGGAGAATTCCACTACAATAGATAGATAGTTGGATGGACGGACAGACAGATGCAAGTTTAAAGCACAAGAGGATTTGCATATTTAGTTCTGCTTTACAGCCTCCTTTAGAGAGTGGGATTAATGATCTGCTAAATTATCACAGTTGAGAGTCTTCAGCATTAGTGTGACTGCCTGTGCAGCTAGAGCTAGTTTTACAACTTTTCCAGAGACGTTTACAAGTCTTACTGGGGGCACAAGGGATGTGGGGGGAGTGGGTGTGGTGTGTGTATGGAATATCTGGTTGTTGGTAAAGCAGCTGGTGACTAAAAGAGGAAGGAAAAAAATCATAAAATCATCCCTTTTCTGGAAGGTCTAAGAACCTTTCCATCACCCCCTGCATGCATTTACAGTGAAAGAAGGAAGAGCGTTCTCCACCGTTTGTTTTTTGAGTACCTGAGATGCTATGTTAAGCACTTAGTAGAAGTTAGCGTAGAAATGTCTTTCAGAAACATGGGGGGGGGTGGGGGGGGGAAGTCTTCCAATTTCTTTGGAAAGGGAGAGAAAGCTCATGAAGGCAGGTGAACTTAAGATGCCTGGCACATCTTTTGGCCCCTGATTTTAAAGATTTTAAAACAGTATGCTTGAGCAAGGTGTGCTACAGAGGATCTGGGGGAAATGCCACTACTGACTGAGCCAGCACCGGCCTCATAAACTCCCCTTTGATCTGGCCATTAAAGGAAAGAACATTACTTGGCATATTTCTTGGTTACACATATTGCATTCTTTGGTGCCATTAAATAATAATGAATAATAAATGGCATAGTTTGGAACAGAATTCTGCACAGCTCAGTAAGTGAAGAGGGCTAACAGACCTTCCGCCTCTCTGGGAGGGAAATGTGAGTGTGTCCCAGCCCTGCCTAGGTTTAAGGTCTTAAAAAAGCTGGGAGCTCTTTCCAGCCTTTTCTCTGTTTTGTAACACTGGGTTTGGCATGTGTCAGTAGAAGAAAAAACACACTCAGGTTGCAGTTAGGTAGGGAAAAAGGGTGCTGTCTTCTAAGATGACATCAGGTATTCTCCCCACAGTCAGGCTATATCCCTGAGGTGATTCTTCACAAGAACAATGCAGGAACTGGGGCCACCTAATTTTAGGAAACTAGTTTATGCTCCTAGATATATCCCACTTAATTTGATGGCTTAAGAGCATGGGGTTTTTGGTACCCCATGCAGTGAAGAGAATGAGACAGATATCCATAAAGTGATCCAGGTTTTAACTGAGCCAAGAGATAACAGTTTGTGTCCACTCTGTATTGAAGTCTAAACCTAAGTGTCCCTTTTCTCTCCCTCCAGTGTAATACCCAAGAGGGCAGGTACTAAGGTAATACTCAGGAGACTCCTAAGTGCCAGGGAAGGAATGGCTTTCTGTTGTGCAATTTTTCTGTCTTTGCTGAGGGCGTCTTCCTGAGCCAATGAGCAGCACACTTGGCAAACTGGGACCTGATCCAGCCACCCCTTCCTGTTGTCTTTAGGACAAAGTCTGGGTGAGCAGCCTCTGCAGCCGGTCTGAGCTGACTGCTGACAGCCTGGTACCAAACACTTGCCCTTTTTTCCTGTCCATTTTCAATGTCCTGGCTTCACTGAGCTTGGTTGGCACCATTCTTTTTTGCTTAATGGAAGGCTAATACATACCTTAGGTGCTCAATGGCAGTTTGATGTTACATTTAAGATTAATATTTGCTGGATACTTGACAGTAAGATTGAAAATGCAGATCTCCTCGGGGACAAAATTTTTGCTGCTTTAGGAGGTGCAAGCGGAGCATGCTGCAATTTGTAAGGATAGAGATAATTCAGGAAAATAAAGCAAAATAAATATTGTGGCTATATTTTCATTTTCTTCAAGTTCTCTGGTGCTGTGTTTCCCTTCCATGTTTTTAACTTGTGTTTCACTTATTTCCCCCTTTTCCCCTTGAACAGCCTTTCTTCTCGAAGCAGTCCCTTTCTACATTAAGTGGTGAGTTGTGATTTGTAAGGTACAGAGGAGGTTGTTTGTCTTTGAGGCTGGCTATGGGAACCTCATGAGCGCCTTGGCATTTGTAGCCGCAACTCTTGACTTTGGGGTTTGGGTTTTTTTGTTTGTTCGTTGTTGTGGATTTTTTTT